>JADRCH010000040.1:9409203-9459872 GCA_019843965.1 Rhynchomys soricoides | reverse complement strand
TGTGTCTGTCTCTCCGTCTCTGTGTGTCTGTCTGTCTCTCTGTGCGTATTTGTATGTACAAGTGTGGGAGTCAAAAGACAGCTTGTGGGAGTCAATTCTCTCCTTCCGGCCACCATATGGGGCACAGGGATCAAACTCAAGTCATCAGGGTTGGCAGCAAGCACCTTTACCCATTGAGCCATCTCAACTGAGAAATTATTCTTGATATCTGTCTTGCCGGAAGGCTATCGCTCCATGATAAATAGTTGGAAACTACAATTTAGGAAATACACCTGACCCAATTCACTTAAATCTGGGGTTTACAGAAATGTTTTAAGTGTTTGTAACCTGCTAGGTTACTACTGTTGACTTCTGTTTTCAGGGATCCAACTAAAACCAAATGTTTCTCACCAAAACTTTGTTTTCATCTGCTTTCAACTGCTGGGGCCTCAGATAATCATCATCCTCTAAGAAGCACATTAAAAAATAAAACTCCTAATAAATAAGCAGCACTCCCATGTCCCAGTTTTGCTTCCTACTGCAAATGGATCTGATGGTCTCTGGAGAATCAAACAATCCATTGCCTCTTGAAGACAGACCTGAGCATGAGGCAGAGAGGAAACAGGGCCAGGGCTGGCAAACAGCTAAATGGATCCCTGAAGTGCCAGAGCATCAGAGCCTTGACATTTTGAGGTCAGTTTTCTCTGGATCCATCGAGAGATTGTCCTTGCCGTGTGCTCTGTGTTCACACCATCAGAACTTCAGCGAGTTCACAATCAATGGAAGAAGTCTTCTTTGATTTATGGAAGCGCCTCTGTGCTGTCAGAAGCAGACTCCTGCTTTCTCAAGCAGCAGTCTCCAATCAGTCCTGACCTCAAAACGAACCTTTCCTCCTGCCAAACCCAGGCAGAGCTGCACTCCAGCAACAGCATCTGCTGCAGCTGGCTGCCACAATTTAAGCCAGCTGCTGCACATCCGACAAAAACTAGCCTTCCCACACAGCACTTTGCCTCCAAATTCCAGGCTCCCTGATTCCCTAGGTCCCACAGCCAACAGCATTACTAGGAAAAGAAAATGATATTTGGATTGCAGTAGGCTGATGCTAAATTCAAAACCTGCTCCTTCATACCCACCTTTCCTGTACATTTTCCAGCTAAAAGAAACACAGGTGAGAGACAATCATCATTTGGAAAAATCACCACCTTATTCACAGCCAAGCCAGCACCCAAGGACCCCCAGGGCAGAGGCTGGACAGGAACTGGATTAAAACGTCTAGCTTAGTCCCCAATGAAACATCTCATATCCTCATCCTAAGTGGTCGTTGTCTAGAGGAAATGCTAGCACTGTGTAACAACCCAGTCAAACACCTGCAAGGTGAAGACAAAAGGCAGAGAGGTTTTGTCTAGACAGAGCAACACATCAATTCAAGGGATATGAGACAAGGGGAGTTCATTGTCTGCTTTGTCCTACAGGGCAGAGAATCTAAATGTGCCTAACATGTGGACATAGCAAGAACAAAACAGGACACATACTTAAGAAGCAACACTTACAGTTCAGTCCCTACTGTTTCAGTTTAGGCTGCAAACGCAAAGTATTACATCAGGAATGGGGCTTAGAAAAAATAAGATAAATAAAAAATTAAAAATTAAAAAAAAAACAAACATGTTTCTCACAGCTGTTGATGCAGAAAGGTCAAGATTGAGGTGCCAATATGATCAAGTTCTGGAGAGGTCAGAATCGGAGGCAAGTCTTCTACACTGCAGACCACTTCCACATGACTAAGTCACCTGCCCAAAGACGAAGTTCCCTAATTCATCACAATGGGGGTTATGATTTCAGCCAAAGAATTTTGAGAGAAACACAAACAGTTCAAAACATCTACCTATCTCCTGGGAACAGCCATAGCCCAGTAAAGGACCAACCTTTCACTCCTTGGTTAGGGGACACTAGGAAAAGTACAAAAGTGGGTAAAAATGTTTGCATAAGTAACAGATGTGCAGCTTGGTCTTCATGTGGGTCCCCTACCATCAGGAGCAGAGGCTGTCTCTGATTCTGTTGCCTGCCTTTGGATCCCTTTCCCTAACTGGTTGGCCCTGTTTAGCCTCAATAGAAGAAGATGCACCTAGTTCTATGGCAACTTGGTATGCCACAGCCGGTTGATAGCCATGGAGGCCTCCCCTTCTCTGAGGAGAAATGGTGGTGAATGGGAGTAGGAGAAGGAAGAGGGAGGGACTAGGAGGAGAAAAGGGAGGGAAAAGCTTCAATTAGGATGTAAAGTACATAAATTAATTTCTGAAAAATGTTTACATAGATTCCTACTTAAATAAATACACACTTGGGCATACATAGACTGAACAGTTACCTAGGCATGGGCACAGGACAAACCTTAATCTTTAGATAATCCAAGATTGAATGGGTAGACAGAACCAAGACCAAAGCCAGATCTGTCAACTGAAGTAGACCCTGGAGCAGAATGAGCCAAGTGTGGCACCTTGGGGCTTTAATTTTGTTCTCTAGTATCTGAACTATCTTACATTATTAGCCAAAGACTCTGGTGAATTAATATATGGAGTAAAAAGCTTCATGATTCAGAAAATACAGAGCACAAAGCACAGAAATCCAGATCTAACAAACAAAAGACTCACCAGATAATGGGAAATCTCAGTTGTTATCACTGGGTAACCAGAACTGGGGTTACAATGACTAATGTGTCCCATCATGTGCAAATACGCCATAAAATTTCACCAAAATATAAGATTTCAGCTTAAGCCTCTATTGACTTAATTATTCCTAATTAACAAACTTCCATAAAATAAGTCAACAAATAGCAGAAAACTCAGGAATTACTACTTCACAGTTTCATTGACTTATGAATTAAATGTTCTTACTAAGGGTCACTGACAGATTTCAGTCAAGACATTAGGGTTGTGATCATGTCAAGGCTTCCCTGAGAAAAGATGGGCTTCCAAATTCATTCACATGGTTCTTGACCATGTTCAGTTCCTGGCTGACTATTGACTGAAGGCTATGCAGAGTTCTCTGCTATTCAGTCCTCCCTAACACTTCATCAAAAGAAGTTGACCAACAAACCAGACCATCTGAATGCAGTCCCTGGGACCCATATGA
Source organism: Rhynchomys soricoides (assembly GCA_019843965.1). Lineage (NCBI taxonomy): Eukaryota > Metazoa > Chordata > Mammalia > Rodentia > Muridae > Rhynchomys > Rhynchomys soricoides. Next base: position 9,456,767 of record JADRCH010000040.1, on the reverse strand, counting down.
TGAAGGAGAGAACTGATTCCTCCAAGTTGTCTTCTGACCTACATGTCACTCATTCTGTGGCATGTACACACAAATAAAAAACACAGCAACAAACCAAACCAGTCAAAGGACAAAAGAAAAAGTGCCAGTAACTGTAAGTCTTCTATAACCCAATCTTGGAAGTGATATCCCATAACTATCCCGGAGGGCAAAGGCATTAGATGCATCCCACCCTCAACAGGATTACACCAGTGTATAAATATCAAGAGATGACAACTAGGAGACCTTTTAGAAGGCTGTCTACAATACCCATGAAGATCTCAGGTGTGAAATAGGTTGAGAGATAGAAGATACAGATTTAAATTATACAGATAGATGCTATATTTAGCCTACACCACAACTCAGAAATTTCTTCACTTGAGACTTGATGACCTAAAAGGTGTACATCATTTTGATAATCCTTGGTACTAAGAATATCCCAAGATAAATCATTATATCACCAAGGTATTTATGTTATCACCAGATGGATGAAACTTGTAGGAGGTGTCTATTTTAATCACCTCAGAAAACTTTGTTTCTCTTCTGGTTTTTGTCTAGTCCCAGAGCTGATCCTGTGCCACAGCACTCCATACCCAAATACTGCTGGGAGAGAGCTGATCTACCAGGAGTGCTGACACACTTTTGAGCACAGGTAAGACCACCACTTCTGCTCAGATTTCTGGCCCAAGAAGGACCCGCTCAGAGCCATCAGGACACAGGAACCAAGGAGCAGCTGAGGACAAGCTCCTTCCTGTTTCTGTCCTGATCTTGTGCCACAGCTCTCCATACCCAAATTGCTCCTGGAGAGAACTGGTCTCCCAGGAGTACTGACAAATAGGCTTGTACTATGGACAGAGACAGCAAGACCAGCTAACACCAGAAATAACCAGATGGCAAGAGGTAAGGGCAAGAACACAAGCAACAGAACTAAGTCTACTTGCCATCATCAGAACCCAGTTCTCCCACCAAAGTGAGCCTTGGATATCCCAACACACCAGAAAAGCAAGATTCTGATTTAAAATCACATCTCATGATTGTTGGGAGCCGCCTGAGCACCCACATCCGCCATTACAAGATGGCGCCTACATTCGGCCGAGGACAAGTTGTAAACAGGCTAGTGCGCATGCACCTGGTAATTTTCCACTTCAGAATCTCAGCCTCTCTCGTGGAAGCATCTGGCCTGGTGTGCGGCAGCCAATGGGGAAGCTCCATGTCCCAGGCAAGCGCTGTGACCCATATAAAGGGCGGGTGTTCTATTGTTCTGGGTCTCCACTCGTGGCAAGCTTATGCTCTCCCTCTCAAGATGCATTAAAGCTTTACTGCAGAAGGATCCTATGTGTGCCGCGTCGTTCTTGCTGGCGAGACCGTAGCGCGGGACACATGATGATGATAGAGGGCTTTAAGAAGGACATAAATAACTCCCTTAAAGAAATACAGGAGAACAGGGGTAAACAGGTAGAATCCCTTAAAGAGGAAACACAAAAATCCCTTAAAGAATTACAGGAAAACACAACCAAGCAGATGAAGGAACTGAAAAAAAAAACAACAACCAGGATCTAAAAATGGAAATAGAAACAATAAAGAAATCACAAAGGGAGACAACCCTGGAGATAGAAAACCTAGAAAAGAGACCAGGAGTCATAGATGCAAGCATCACCACAGAATACAAGAGATAGAAGAGAGAATCTCAGGTGCAGAAGATACCATAGAAAACATTGACACAATAGTCAAAGAAAACAGAAAGTGCAAAAAGCTTCTAACCCAAAACATCCAGGAAATCCAGGATACAATGAGAAAACCAAACCTAAGGATAATAGGTATAGAAGAAGAGAGTGAAGATTCCCAACTTAAAGGGTCAGTAAATATCTTCAACAAAATTATAGAAGAAAACTTCCCTAACCCAAAGAAAGAGATGAATATAAACATATAAGAAGCCTACAGAACGCCAAATAGATGGGACCAGAAAAGAAATTCCTCCCATCACATTATAGTCAAAACACCAAATGCACAAAACAAAGAAAGAATATTAAAAGCAGTAAGGGGGAAAGGTCAAGTAATATATAAAGGCAGACCTGTCAGAATTACAGCAGACTTCTCACCTGAGACTATGAAAGCTAGATCCTGGGCAGCTGTCATACAGACCCTAAGAGAACACAAATGCCAGCCCAGGCTACTATACCCAGCAATACTCTCAATTACCATAGATGGAGAAACCAAGATATTCCATGACAAAACCAAATTTACACAATATCTTTCCTTCCCCAAATTCTGTCCTACAAAGGCTAATAGATGGAAAATGCCAAAACAAGGAGGGATAGTACACCCTAGAAAAAGCAGGAATGTAATCTTCTTTCAACAAACCCAAAAGAAGATAGCCACACAAATATAAAATAACATTGAAAATAACAGGAAGCTACAATCACTATTCCTTAATATCTCTTAACACCAATGGACTCAATTCCCCAATAAAAAGACATAGAATAGCAGACTGGATACTTAAACAGGACCCAGCATTTTGCTGCATACTGGAAACACACCTCAGTATCAAAGACAGACACTACCTCAGAGTAAAGGGCTGAAAAACAATTTTCCAAGAAAATGGTCTCAAGAAACAAGCTGGAGTAGCCATTCTAATATCGAATAAAATCAACTTTCGACCAAAAGTTATCAAAAAGGATAAGAAAGGACACTTCATCAAAGAAAAAAAAATTTACCAAGAAGAACTCTCAATTCTGAACATCTATGCTCCAAATGCAAGGGCACCCATATTCATAAAAGAAACTTTACTTAAACTCAAAACAAACATTTCACCTCACACAATTATAATGGGAGACTTCAACACCCCACTCGCATCAATTGACAGATCATGGAAACACAAACTAAAGAAGAGACACATTGAATGAAACTAACAGAAGTTATGGACCAAATGGATTTAACAGATATCTATAGAACATTTCATCCTAAAACAAAAGAATATACCTTCTTCTCAGCACCTCATGGTACCTTCTCCAAAACTGACCATATAATCAGTCACAAAAACAGGCCTCAATAGATACAAGAAGGAAATAATCCCATGCATCCTATCAGACCACCACAGACTAAGGCTGGTCTTCAATAGTGACAAAAACAACAGAAAGCTCACATACACATGGAAGCTGAACAACTCTACTCAATGATAATTTGGTCAAGGAAGAAATAAAGAAAGAAATTAAAGACTTTTAGAATTTAATGAAAATGAAGGCACAACATACCCAAACTTATGGAACAGAATGAAAGGATTGCTAAGAGGAAAACTCATACCTCTGAGTGCCTCCATTAAAAAACTGGAGAGAGCATACACAGCAGTTTAACCGCACACCTGAAAGCTCTAGAACAAAAAGAACCAAACACACCCAAGAGGAGTAGAAGGCAGGAAATAATTGAACTCGGGGCTGAAACCAATCAAGTAGAAACAAAAAGAACTACACAAAGAAAGTCATTATTTTAAATGTATATTTCTGTGTTTCATATTTAGAAAAAAGCATGAAATTTATTTGGCTTAAAATAGCAACAGGCTTATAATAATAACTGAAGCTTTACTTATTTCAATATTTTCCTTGTTTTATCTTCACCATTAAAAATTATCTAAGCTATATTTTTATTTTACAGTAAAATATTAATATAACTTTACAATTTGATTTAGGCATAATTGAAATAGCAACATTTTATTCTGAGCAGTTTTCAAGTGTGTGATTTGAAAAATTATATTGTGTCTATCCATGTTGAATATTCATAAAAAGTTCCTGAACTTTTAAGTATAAGTTATTACAGACATACAATGTTAATTATCTTCTATATTATTAATTGAAATTTGTCTTTGTAATTCTATTACATCTTTGATGTAGTATTTTGAAGCACTGTATTTATGTTTTTCTTTTTAATTTAACTCAGAACTAAGTAGTTAACCCTAAAGTATTTTTTAAAGATTTATTAATTTTATGTATATGAGTACACTATAGCTGTACAGATAGTTGTGAGCCATCATGTGGTTGCTGAGAATTGAATTCAGGACTTCTGCTCCGTCTGGCCTCCCTTGCTCTGGCCCAAAGATTTATTTATTATTATGTGTTAGTACACTGTAGCTGTCTTCAGACACACAAGAAGAGGGCATCAGATCTCATTACAGATGGTTGTGAGCCACCATGTGGTTACTGAGATTTGAACTCAGGACCTCTGGAAGAGCAGTCAGTGCTCTTAACTGCTGAGCCATCTCTCCAGCCAGAAGTACTGTATGTATGTATGTATGTATGTATGTATGTATGTATGTATGTAAAAAGTAGTAATTAAAAAAAAAACAGAATTCAAGTAAAAAAAGAGTACAAAATTGATATTAAATTTAAAAAAAATTGTTTTTTGATGGAGAACTGCCCTTCTCCATCCTATGTGACTGGTGGACTTGTTAACCAGAAACCTTGTCTGATCTCTTTCATTTTGAAACATGAACAACAAAATGAGAGTTTATTGCTAACAGGAGCCACCTTCCCTACCACAGAAAAGAGTTCTATGGGAGAGTTGAGAGAGGGAGGGAGGGAGAGAAGGAGGGAGGAAAAAAGGGAGGGGAGGGGTGGAACAGAAAAAGGGAAGAGGAGAGGAGAGGGAGAGGGAGAGGGAGAGGCCTCCACTTAACATCTCTGTAGAGGATCCTGGAGAACTTTTTTGGCTTGGCTGTAGTCCAGTAAATACCATTTTGCTCCTGCTAGGTTTCTTAATTTTTTCTTAGAACCCAGAGTCCTAATATAAGCCTATTTCTAGGCAATTCTTACATTTCTGAGTGACTCTCCAACTGTGAAATTCAGTAGCTACTTGTAGTGGCTATTCTTGGTTGTCAACTTGACTATATCTGGAATGAACTACAATCCAGAATTGGAAGGCTCACCTGTAACCCTAATCTGGAGGCTGGGAGATACAAGTTTCTGACTTGGATATTGGCATGGAGATCTTGAGGCATAATGGCCATGAATCCCAGAAGACTAAGGCAGAGAGATCTTTAAATTCAAGGTCATCTGGGACAAAGCAAGTCCCAGATCTAGGCATGGTGGCACACACCTTTAATCTGGGCCACACCTTCTGCTGGAGACCTACATATGGGCATTGGAAGAAGGAAGATTCGATCTCTTCTTTGCCTGCTTGCCTTGTGGGACTGAGTAACTGCCAAATCCTTAGACTTCCATTAACAACTGCTGCTGACCATTGTTGGGGAGTTGGACTACAGACTGTACGTCATCAACTAATTCCCTACTATATAGAGACTACCTATAAGTTCTGTGAGTCTAGAGAACCCTGACTAATACACTACTGAAAAGATTTTATGAAAATACAGATTCCTAGGTTCTGTCCAAACATAATGCTCAGAAATCTCTAGCAGGACAGATCCTCATATATAATATATATTATTTTGTTTTGACAGGCCGTTGCTATGTAGACCAGACTGACTCCCATCTCCTCACCTGCCTCACTTCCCAAATCCTGGGATTGTAGGCATGTGCCAACATATCTAGCTTCTGTGTTATTTTGATTATCCCAAATCATTCTGAAGCCCTGTGAATGTGATCAACTAGTAACATATCTCACTTCACATTGCTAATACTGGAATAGGAGGCCTGAATCTTTCCATCTAGAATCCTGCAAAAGCAACAAATTTCTCTTTGCTAATTAACATTAAGCTCTATTTCCTACAACATAAAAAAAAAAATCAATGAACTATTTGTAAGTATTTATATAACATCTGTTGATCTGGCTTTTTAATTAATGATTAGATATCATTGGTTGGAGAAATATTGTAATCACAAATGTGGTCATAAATATTTGTTTAATGTGCCCATAAAATTAGCATAAGGAACCCAGTAATTAAAATGACCATCGAGTGAAAATTTTTTATTTCAAAGGCAAAAATAGAATTAAGCTGTAGTTGTCACACCTGCATCTGAACAAACTAGTAAATTAATTTTCCATGCTAACAATTTGATAAGCATAGTGATAAAGCATACTTTTAAAGCAATGACATTGAGGCTGTTTTTCAGGTTGATGAAACCTCTGGCTGAGAGCTCCCCAGGAGACACTGTTAGCAACATCACAGTGCTTTCTTTACACTCAGAGAAAGTCACTTGACTACTGGTGTTTGTCAACATGGTACAGAAAGCTTAGGTTAGGCCAGCTCATTTTCATGGGATAATTTATATTCCATGCCTAGGGAAGAGAATTAAAATAAAATCTCTGCAGTCTCTAAGACCTGAATTCTTATTGGAATCATTATATATGTGCTGCTTTGTCAATCACTTCCTAAGAGGAGTCGGCTTTCCGGCTTCTAACAAGAAGGGACACTAGTGATCAGATGCCATTGCTGCCAATCACTTGGTGTTTGGAATCAGAAGTCAATTGCTCCACAAGGACCATGCACTAAGAAAATAATTTCCAGAGTGTGACTAAGATCATTATCTTTTTCTCTGCCTTTCCTAGAATGGAAAATTTCAAAATCCATTCGTGTCCTTGAGAAATCATGTCAAGGGCTCTCATCCAGGGAGAAATTGATGAGAAAACAGTGGTGTGGTGACTTTTAACACCCTCTTGAGTCCAAAGTAAGGATGGTTAATTTCAAGATGATAAATATGGTTGACAACAATTAATTGAATCAGCATAAGCAACTGAGAGGATCTGAATTATTGTCATCACAAAGAAATGATGTATGTCTGAGAAAATAGGGCAGTCACCCTACATGTATTGAAATGTCACACCATAGCCCATAAATACGTATAACTGTCATGTGCCAACTAAAAATAAACAGGTATCATGAGGTCTCTGCCCTCAATAAGGGGTTAAATGCAGGGAGCATACATGAGACTGACCTAGGACATCTGCATATATGTTACAGTTATGTAGCTTGATTTTCTTGTGGGAATCCTAACAATGGGAGCAGGGGTTGTCTGACCTTTTGCTAGCTTTCGGGACCCTTTCCCTCGTACTGGGTTACCTTTTCCAGCCTTAATACAAGGGTGTGCCTAATCTTACTGCAACTTGATATGCCATGTTTGGTTGATATGCATGGAAGCCCTGACCTTTTCTGAAGAGAAAAGGAGGAGGAGTGGATGAGTAAGGTGGGCTTGAGGAGTGGGAGGAGAGGAGAGAGGGGAAACTGATCCAGAAGTTTAAAAAAAATTTTGAACAAAAAAAGTTTAAGGGGTTTACCTTAGTCAGGGTTTCTATTACTGCACAAACATCACGACTAAGATGCAAGTTGGAGAGGAAAGGGTTTATTGAGCTTACACTTCCACACTGCTGTTCATCACCAGAGGAAGTCAGGACTGGAACTCAAGCAGGTCAGTGAAGGGGAGCTGATGCAGAGGCCATGGAAGAATGTAACTTACTGGTTTGCTTGCTTCTCCTGGCTTGCTCAGCTGGCTTTCTTACAGAGCCCAAGACTACCAGCCCACAGATGGTACCACTCACAAGAGGCCCTCCCCTCTTGATCACTAATTAAGAAAATGCCTTACCGCAGGATCTCATGGAGGGATATTCTCAACTGAAACTCCTTTCTCTGTGATAACTCCAGCTTGTGTCAAGTTGACACAAAACCAGCCAGTACAATTGATCCCTTGTCAACTTGACTCACAAACACATCACTATTAAGCCTCAACCCTTACTTTCTTATCTATCCCCAAATAACTAATAAACTAAATAACTTTAAACATCCCACAGTCTTTGCAAATTCTTACTATTAAAATTTCAATCCCATTAAAGATATACAATCTCTTAGAATTCAAAGTCTTTTTACCATCAAAAGTCTCTTAACGAGAGGAAGGAGCCTTCCGGTTTCCATCTGTGGCAGGAGACCTCTGCCTGGGCCACCAGGGCTCCATAGCCAAATAGTGATGGGAGAAAGACAGCCTACCGGGAATGTGGAAAAGCCTTTGAGAGGTGGTAAGAGAACTAACACTGCTCAGCGGGACTCACCCAGAATCCTTGGAACACAGGGACTGAGGAACAGCCGAGGAAGGAGCCTTCGGGTTTCCATTTGTGGTGGGAGACCTCAGCATGGGCTGCCAGGACTCCATAGCCAAATAGCGCTGGAGAAAGATAGCCTCCCAGGAGTGTGGGCAAGCCTGTCTGCTCAGAGGGACTCAGCTAGAATACCCAGGACACAGAGACTGAAGAGCAGGCTTCTGGTTTCTTTCAGTAGCTGGAGAGCAGATCCTGTGACACAGGGCTGCATACTCAAATAGTGCCAGGAGAGAGCTGGTATACCAAGAGTGCCAACACACCTTCAAGCACAGACAAGACCATGACTTATTTTCAAATTCACTGGACCAAGAGGGACCTTTGCAGAGACATCAGGACACAGGAAACAAGGGACAGCTGGGGATTAGATCCTTCTTGTTTCTGTCTGCACCCCAGAGCTGACCCTGCACCACAACTCTCCAAACCCAAATTCCTCTAAGAGAGAACTAGTCTTCAAGGAGTATTGACACCTAGTCTTGCAGGAAAAACAAGCCACAGTCAGAGAGAGTAAGACCAGCTAACACCAAAGATAACCAGATGGTGAAAGGCAAGGGTAAGAACACAAGGAACAGAAACTAAGGCTACTTGGCATCACCAGAACCCAGCTCTCCCACCACAGCCAGCCCTGGATACCCCAACACACCAGAAAAGGAAGACTCAGACTTAAAATCACATCTCAAGAGGATGATAGAAGATTTTAAGAAGGAAATAAATAACTCCCTTAAAGAAATACAAGAGAACACAGGTAAACAACTAGAAGCCCTTAAAGAAGAAACACAAAAATTCCTTAAAGAATTACAGGAAAACACAATCAAGGGGGCAGAATTACAGGAAAACACAATCAAATAGATGAAGGAAATGAACAAAACCATCGAGGAACTAAAAACAGAAATAGAAATAGTAAAGAAATCACAAAGGGAAACAACCCTGGAGTTAGAAAACCTAGGAAAGAAATCAGGAGTCATAAATGCAAGCATCACCAAAAGAATACAAGAGATGTAAGAGAGAATCTCAGGTGCAGAAGATACCATAGAAAAAATTGACACAACAGTCAAAGAAAAAACAAAATGCAAAAAGCTCCTAACCCAAAACTTCCAGAATATCCAGAATACAATGAGAAGAAAGAACCTGAGGATAATAGGTATAGAAGAGAGTGAAGATTCCCAACTTAAAGGATCAGTAATATCTTCAACAAAATTATAATTTTGTTTTAATTTAATTATAATTATAATTTCTTTTAATTATAAAGAAAACTTCCTTAACCTAAAGAAAGAGATGAACATAAATATTCAATAAGCCTACAGAACTCCAAATAGATTGGACCAGAAAAGAAATTCACCCTGTCACATTATAGTCAAAACACCAAATACACAAAATAAGGAAAAACTATTAAAAGCAGTAAGGGGAAAAGGGCAAGTAACATATAAAGACAGACCTACAACTAACAGATATTATGAACGAAACGGATTTAACAGATATGTGTAGAACATTTCATCCTAAATCAAAAGAATATACCTTCTTCTCAGCACCTCATGGTACCTTCTCCAAAATTGATCATATAATTGGTCACAAAACAAACCTCAACAGATATAAGAAGAATGAAATAATCCCATGCCTCCTATCAGATCACTACGGAATAAGGCTGGTCTTCAATGGCAACAGCAACAGAAAGCCCACATACACTTGGAAGCTGAACAAAGCTCTACTCAATGATAACTTAGTCAAGGAAGAAATAAAGAAAGATATAAAATACTTCCTAGAATTTAATGAAAATGAAAGTACAACATACCCAAACCTATGGGACACAATGAAAGCAGTGTTAAGAAGAAAACTCATAGCTCTGAATGCCTCCAAAAAGAAACTAGAGAGAGCACATACTAGCAGCTTAACAGAACACGTGAAAGCTCTAGAACAAAAGAAGGTTATACACCCAACAGGAGTATAAGGCAGGAGATAATCAAATTAAGGGCTGAATTCAACCAAGTAGAAACTAAAAGAACTATACAAAGAATCAACAAAGCCAGGAGCTGGTTCTTTGAGAAAATCAACAAGATAGACAAAACCTTAGCTAGACTAAGCAGAGGGCACAGAGACAATATGCAAATTAACAAAATTAGAAATGAAAAGGGAGATATAACAACAAACCGAATCCAAGAACACATCAAAATGAACATTCACCATGATCAAGTAGGCTTCATCCCAGGGATGCAGGGATGGTTCAATACCCAGAAATCCATCAATGTAATCCACTACACAAACAAACACAAAGAAAAAAACCACATGGTCATTTCTTAGATGCTGAAAAAGCATTTGACAAAATTAAACATCCCTTCATGATAAAAGTCCAGGAAAGATCAGAAATTCAAGGAGCATACCTAAACATAGTAAAAGCAATATACAGCAAACCAGTAGCCAACATCAAATTAAATGGAGAGAAACTCGAAGCAATCCCACTAAAATCAGGAACAAGGCAAGGCTGCCCTCTCTCTCTCTATCTATTCAATATAGTACTTGAAGTTCTAGCTAGAGCAATCAGACAACAAAAGGAGGTCAAAGGGATACAAATTGGAAAGAAAGAAATCAAAATAGTACTATTTGCAGATGATATGATGGTATACTTAAGTGACCCGAAAAACTCCACCAGAGATCTGCTACAACTGATAAACACCTTCAGCAAAGTGGCCGGATACAAAATTAACTCAAGCAAATCAGTAGCCTTCCTATACTCAAAGGATAAACAGGCTGAGAAAGAAATTAGGGAAATGACACCCTTCACAATTGTCATAAACAATATAAAGTATCTTGGTGTAAATCTAACGAAACAAGTGAAAGATCTGTATGACAAGAACTTCAAGTCTCTGAAGAAAGAAATAGAAGAAGACCTCAGAAGATGGAAAGATCTCCCATGCTCATGGATTGGCAGGATTAATATAGTTAAAATGGCCATCCTGCAGAAAGCAATCTACAGATTCAATGCAATCCCCATCAAAGTTCCAACTCAATTCTTCATAGACTTAGAAAGAGCAATTCTCAAATTCATATGAAATAAAAAAAAAACCCAGGATAGCAAAAACTATTCTCAACAATAAAAGGACTTCTGGGGAAATCAGCCTCCCTGACCTCAAGCTGTACTACAGAGCAGTCGTGATAAAAACTGCATGGTATTGGTACAGTGACAGGCAGGTAGATCAATGGAATAGAACTGAAGTCCCAGAAATGAACCCACACACTTATGGTCACTTGATCTTTGACGAAGGAGCTAAAACCATACAGTGGAAAAAAGACAGCATCTTCAACAAATGGTGCTGGTTCAACTGTCGGTCTACATGTAGAAGATTGCAAATTGATCCATTCCTATCTCCCTGTACAAAGCTCAAGTCCAAGTGGATCAAGGACCTCCACATAAAACCAGATACACTGAATCTAATAGAAGAGAAAGTGGGGCAAAGTCTTGAACACATGGGCACAGGGGAAAAGTTCCTGAACAGAACACCAACAGTTGTGATCTAAGATCAAGAATCGACAAATGGGACCTCATAAAATTACAAAGCTTCTGTAAGGCAAAGGACACTGTAAATAGGACAAAATGGCAACCTACAGATTGGGAAAAGATCTTTACCAATCATATGTCCGATAGAGGGCTAATATCCAATATATACAAAGACCTCAATAAGGTAGACTCCAGAGATCCAAAGAACCCTATCAAAAAATGGGGAAACGAGCTAAACAGGGAATTCTCAACTGAGGAAACTCGAATGGCCGAGAAACACCTAAAGAAATGCTCATCATCCCTAGTCATCTTGGAAATGCAAATCAAAAAACCCTGAGATTTCATCTCACATCAGTCAGAATGGCTAAGATCAAAAACTCAGGTGACAGCAGATGTTGGTGAGGATATGGAGAAAAAGGAACACTCCTCCATTGCTGGTGGGAATGCAAGTTGATACAACCTCTCTGGAAATCAGTTTGGTGGACCCTCAGAAAAATGAACATAATACTACCTGAGGACCCAGCTATTCCACTCCTGGGCACATACCCAGAAGATGCTCCAACATGAAATAAGGACACATGCTCCACTATGTTCATAGCAGTCATATTTATAATAGCCAGAAACTGGAAACAACCCAGATGTCCCTCAACAGAGGAATGGATACAGAAAATGTGGTACATTTACACCATGGAATACTACTCAGCTATTAAAAACAATGACTTCATGAAATTTGCAGGCAAATGGATGGAACTTGAAAATATCATCTTGAGTGAGGTAACGCAGCCACAAAAGAATGAACATGGTATGTACTCACTGTTAAGTGGTTATTAGCCCAAAAGTTCGAAATACCCAAGAGTCACTTCCAAGCAACCGTAGAGCTGAGTGTGAGGTCCCAGATGGAGGAGTTGGAGAAGGGACTGAAGGAGCTGAAGGAGTTTGCAGCCCCAGAGAGGGAGCAACAGTGGCAACTGGCCTGACCCCTCAGTACTCCCAGAGACTGAATCACCAACCAAAGAATACACATGGAGGGATGCATGGTGCTAGCCACATATGTGGCAGAGGAGGGTCTTGTTAGCCATTAGGGGGAGGAGAGGCCCTTGTTTTGGAGGGTGTTAAATGCCCCAATATAGGAGAATGCCAAGGAGGGAAGAGGAGAGTGGGTGGGTGGGTGGGTGGGTGAGTGAGTGGGGGAATACCCCCATAGAGGCTGGGGGAGGGGAGAGGGAATAGGGAAGTTCTAAAGGGGAGATTTGGATCTGGAAAGGGGGAAACATTTGAAATGTAATCAAAGTATCAAAATAAAATAAAATGAGTCAAAATGAAAAAAACTAAATGAATTAAAAAATAAATAATGATGATATGCAGAGGGGAAAAAAATCTCTTAATTGTGGGCTCCACTAAACTATCTTCTTCCTTCAGGAGGGAAAATATATCAGGACACAGTCACAATCAAAAGCAAAATCAAACTCCAACCATCCAATGTCTGGGATCCACTCACGATCTTCTGGATTCCTCCAAGAGCTTGAGTCCCTTCTCCAGCTCTGCCCTTTGTAGCATACACCTTGTCTTCTAAGCTCCAGATGCCTGTACTCCACTGCTGCTGCTGTTCTTGGTGGTCACCTCATGGTCCTGGCATCTCCAAAACACTGTTGCCTTCCGCTGCAACTAGGTTTTACCAACAGCCTCTCATAGGCTCTCTTCATGGTGCCAAGCCTCACCTCCTTTGCATGACCCCTTCAGTCCTGGGCTATCAATTGCAACTGAGGCTGCACCTTCACCAATGGCATTCTGTGGCCTCTCACAGTACCCAGGCCTCAGCTGCTCTTCATGACTCCTTCATGCCTTCAAAACCAGTATTACCTAGGTGACTCTTACACATTACCAAGTCCAGCCACAGCACAAGGTACAACCCTGGCTATCTCTGGAACACAGCCTCTGTGCTCTCAGAAAACACTTCTCAGAAGATTTCACCTCATTGATGCTGGTCTCTTCCCAATCACCACCAACTTCCCAACTCCAGCGAACCAGCATCAATAGACCCAGTAATGCAATGGTTTTGCTTTAGTAGTTCTGGTATCTTGTTAATCACTGGTGACCCTTCAGCCCAGCTAACCAAAACCACAGAATCTTCACAGTCAAAATAGCAATGGCCCTGATAAGTCTTTAATCTTCCGTCTGTAATTTCGCAAGTCAGGCCTCCATCTTCTGCACTATTCTCAATATTACCATCCAAGCTCCTACACAACATCCTACAGAGCTCTTAACATCCCAATGGCTCTTCTAGCTCAAAGCTCCAAAGTCCTTCCACAGTCTTTCCTGGTCAGGCTTTCACAGAAATGCCCCACTATACTGGTACCAATTTGTCTTAGTCAGGGTTTCTATTCCTGCACAAACATCATGACCAAGAGGCAAGTTGGGGAAGAAAGTGTTTATTGAGCTTACACTTCCATGCTGCTGTTTATCACCAAAAGAAGTCAGGACTGGAACTCAAGCAGGTCAGGAAGCAGGAGCTGATGCAGAGGCCATGGAAGGATGTAACTTACTGGCTTGCTTGCCTCTCCTGGCTTGCTCAGTCTGCTTTCTTATAGAACCCAAGACTACCAGCACACAGATGGTACCACTCACAAGGGGCCCTCCCCTCTTGAACACTAATTAAGAATATGCCTTACCACTGGATCTCCTGGAGGCATTTTCTCAACTGAAACTCCTTTCTCTGTGATAACTCCAGTTTGAGTCAAGTTGACACAAAACCAGCCAGTACAGGGTTAAATGCAGTTTCCACAAGAGCAAATGGCTATTTCAAAAGTGAGCTGTTACTGTGAGCTTGGCTCCACCCCTCACACATTGGCTTCCCTCTCCTCTGAATGTTTGTCCATCTGTCTGTCTCTTTCTCTGTCTCTGTCTCTCTCTGTCTCTCTCTCACACACATACACACACACACACACACACACACACACACTTTTAATTTCCTTATTTATTCTATTTTCTGATGAAGCCTAAAAAGCCCTCACCAGATATAATGGCTGACCTTAAACTTCCCTTCTTCTATTTTGAGCTAAACAAACATTTTTCAATATGTATTTTTGAATTTTTTTAAATGACGACTTTTTAGAATGATTCTTTAGTCCTTTGTTCATTTATTTTAGTGTGTCGGCATTTTGTTGGCATGTATGTCTCTGTACTACATGCATGTTTGGTACCCACAGAGATCAGCAAAACACATCAGAGCCCATGAAACTGAAATTACAGTTGTAAGCTACCATGTGGATGCTGGACATCAAACTTGGATCCTTTGAAAGAACAATAAGTGCTATTAACCTCGGGCTCATCTCTCTAGACCCTCAATATACATTTTAAAAAATAAAGTGCTGACTGACATATATTTCCTGGAATACTGAGCCATTCATTCATTGATTTGCTTTAAAAAGAAAATAATTAATGGATGGACCTGGCCAGAATAGAATCTCTCCTGATGTTCAGCCAATTATTTTTCTCAAACAAAACAAAACAACTCATAAAGCAGTTGTGCACATCATCTAATTATTGTCCATTAAAATATGTATGAGGTCAAGTAAAACTGTGTTTGACAGACACTGTGGTACAGAGGAGTGTCTTAGACAAAAGGTTAATTTGATGAGCTATCTGAAAATCTATTCACAAGTACCATCCTAGTTGGTACAAAGATCATAATGTTATCAATTACCAAGAAATCAACAACGATCAACAGTGACAAAAACAAAACTGTCCTTAGAATTTAACTCAAACTCAGCCATCCTACACATGCTGAATATGGCACATCCCTCAGTGCACTGAAGCAGAAGTATCAAACACAGATCAGCAACTCAACATAAGCCTGACTGGCCTCTATGTACTCTTGCCTCCCAGAGCCTTCATGACTGGCAAGGCATTGCCTCAAGCCTGCTTCTGATGTATTCATGATCATGTGCACTCCTTGTTTCTACATCGGCCAGCAACTGGAAGAGTGACTATACCAGGTGCCCAGACTCCAAAACCAGAGAGGAATTTTCAATTGCTTCAACTCCTCAGGATGTTTTTGACATTTTGTTATACTTGCTTAGATGTATTAACATGAAAGGAACATTTTTCCTGGAATTATAAGCAACCCCGCCCCTCCCCTGCAGTGAGCAGGTCTAAGGCTCTCCTATTTTAGATTACTCCTGCCAGGGAATCTATTTGATTTCTACTTTCTCTCTTTCTTGCTTGCTTTAATCAGGTTTGATGAGCTTCTGAAAGTACAAAATACCTCTTTTAGGAACCACTAGGAGCAGAGAGAACTGTGACTGTCTGTAGGGAGAAGACACTATCCTTGGTAGATTTGTGTGGGAAGGGAGTGTAATGGTCTGCAGATGGCCTTCTCCAGCAAAAGCCTGGGCTGAGTAGAGTGTAAGTGGAACAGAGGAGCAGGAGCAGGGAACAAGGAAGGGGTAAGAGTTCACAAGAGAATACTGTTGTCTTTAAGTGTAATTCCTACTGGAAGATTGACAAGCTTAGAGCATCCTGAAAGGAAGATGGACCTGCAGGAACTGTTAGGCAAGCCTCCCACTCAGGTATCCGAAGCCTTTCATGACATAGGCAAGTGGGGGATTTGGCAATTGAGTCCCAAGTTAGATGTGAGACTAAGGGACAGGTGGGAAGGAAGATGTTAGCATTTTGGATGAATTCAAGAATGGACCATGTTTCCTGTTCCCCTCTCAAGCTGGTTGCCACTAGCTGGTGGGTTTCAACTGAGCCTGTGTGCCCTTGTAAATAGCCTTCATTAGCACCCAGAGTTATGCTGCTGCTGGCTGCACAAAATCCCTTCCCAGGGTGGAAGGATATAACCAGCAGACTTAGTGAGATTTATCAAAACACACGCACGAGGTTCTCTAAGCCACTAAGGGGGAAGCTTAGAGACTCTACCAGGGTCAGGGGTAAGCTTGACGTCATCACAAGTTGTTTTGCTTATCTATTGACTGCTTTCTAAAGAGCAGGTATAGATTTTCAGTGGGCACAAGGGAGTATTCTGTTGGTTCTTAGTTCTGGAGTCCATGGGACAGAATTAACTGGGTTAAGATAAAGCCAGCTGTTTATCCCAATTACCTTTACTGCCATTGGAGCAGCCAGAATGACAATATAAGGTCCCTTTCATTTTAGAGTAAGTTGCTCTGACAACTTACTCTAAAAGCCTTCTTACTTGGCTTCCTACTTACTTGGAAGCCTTCCTACTTACTTGGAAGCCTTCTTTCCAAGTTTTTATTAATATCTGTTCCCAGGTTTTGATCTTTAGATCAACAGAGCTTTGATCTGAGGCTGGGAAATCCTGGATAGGAAACTTTCATCGCCCTCTGAAATTGTTCCTAATTAGTAAGATATTTTAGAATTTATCGAGTTCTGAATTTACTATTAAGTCTTTATCTGAGCACAGTCTTCCATAAAGCACTCCAAAAAGGGTCATTTTAAGTCGTGTTCTTGGGTGCTCCTTATTATGAAGGTGATGGGGATCTAGTTGTCTATTTTTCTGAAGCCTCTTGGCAAGGTTTAGCTGAGCCACGCTTTAAGGTTTGATTAGCTCTGCCTACTTTTCTAGAGGACTGAGACCTCCAGGAAGGATATAAACAATATTAAATGCCTAATGCCACTCTTTGGGTCATTTGTGAAGTAAAGGAGGGGTCTGTTGTTACTTTGTAGCAACCGAGACAATCCAAAGCCAATGACAATTTATTTCAGAAAACAATCCTTGCGGCTTCTGTAGCTCTTTCCATTCTGGTGGGGGAAGCAGAGATGCACCCTGTGAACATTTCTATTAGTAGCAATAGGAACTTCAACCCTGTTTGTAGTGAGATGGGAGAAAGTGAAATCTCTTGTTGTTGTATTCTTACAGATTTCAAGGACTTTTTAAACTTGAACTTATAAGTCTTCGTGCATTCATTCCGTCTCTGTGGAGTGTGGATGTGCTGTGATGCCCGTCTCAAGCTCCTGCTGCAGCTGTGACTTCTCCACACTGATGCACTGTAACCCGGAACTATGCATTCACATAAACCTCTCCTCCCCTAAGTCTGATTTTTTTTTTAAATATCCTTTGTCAGGGTATTTTATCACAGCCACAGAATCAAAAGTAGGGCAGGGACCAAGGCTGTTTTGAGCTGCAATTGCCTCTTAGAACTGTAAAGCAGTACTTGTGAAGAGCTTTCCTACATGCTAGGAGAGTGGAGTCCACACATTCTTACATAACAGATGTTGAATAATTCAGAAAGACAAATGGATCCTGACCCAAAAGCATCTGCTTGGCAAGTAGGAATAGCCAACTGGAAGAACAAAGCTACTTGCTGTAACTATTGTACTGATAGCACTAACTAATCTTCTCTGCTTTAGAAGCAAGAAGGTATACATAGTTACATTCATCTCTGGGAGTCATAAATAGACTACAAGCATTCTCAGAATTATGCTGAATTACCGAACCTCAGGAAACGAAAACAGGTAAAATACATTACAACCTATGTAGGCAGCCATACTCCACTGATAGTTTTGTTCTTAGAAACAGCTTGGAGAGGTACTAAAATAGTGGGTATGATTCAGCTCAAAAATAAAATAAAAATTTAATTAATCAGACAAATAAACATTGTGATACAGTAAATACAGTCGCCATAATAAAGACGAAATTTGATGAGGCAGTAGTGGCTCGTCTTCCATCTGGATCACTAGGAGACATAGGAGAGAGACTGAACATGTAAATACCTGTATGTACTCAGAGAGATGAGACTCACAGAGAGAATGTTTTATGGTTTTTTTTTTATAGCATTGAGGAAAGGGAGCTAATTATTCTGATAGCTATTTCCGTGGAACATTCCCTTCAGTAAGAGTGAAGGCTGGTGAGATCCAGACAGCTTATGAAACTTACTAAGTTCAGGAAACCCTTGAAAGTTCCAAGTTTCACGAAGCCTTTCTCTAAGGTTATACAAAGTAGTGAACAGGGGCTGGAAAGAGGACACACTGGCAGGCAGAGCTGTGCTGTACGTAGGGAGCCCCAGGGATACAGCTTGTGTGGCCCATCTCCCACACTGGAGTGCTCTTCACAGTGATCCACACCCACAGTCCTGAAAGCAACCCCAATAAATCCATCAATTTACTGTTTGGCTTGGGTAGAATTGTGACTTTGGTTTGTGTCGATACCCTACCTGAGGTGGGCAGACATCTGTTTTCCTGGGAAGTTATACAACAGGACATATGAAAAGACCAGGCACATTTGTGATGTTATATTCAACCCCCTGAATTAAACCTCCAGACCAGCTGAAGAGTCAAAAGTGTTATGAGACTTGAAAGATGTAACAGCTTTCATCTGGTCACAGAGTCGAGGGCCCTGTACAGTTACATCATTCACACAGACACACTATCAGTCTAACTAGTGTTCCAGTGTAAGGCTTGAGGCAGGGGCAACTGAGAGCTGAATGGCTAATGCCACTTAGTAAAATGGTCCTCATGTCAAAAGGGGTGGGGGAGACAAGAGCCACACTAATGCATGCGTTCACTTAAAGCAGGCACACTAGGAGAAATTATTGAGGACTATGGGTGATTGAACTTGTTCCGCTTCAAAAAGAACCCCAGTATGAGTTTTCATATCAAGCAAATAAAGGCCTCTCGGTGAGTTGGCTGTTATCATTACTACTATTCATAACTAAATTCTGATTTTTTTGTTATTTTGATGGAAATTTTTATGACCTACGACCCAAGAATTTAGGGTGCCGGGCATGAATACTCACTGTCACTGAAGGTCAAAGTGAGACAGGGCTTCCAAGTTCATTGTCTTGTACCTATGAAGAGGAAAGACACAGACACTCCTGGGAGTATACCGAGCGTAGGAAGCTCTATTAAGGACAGTAAGAGAAAGTGAGAAAGGAAGGAAGGTAAGCAGAAAAATTAATAGAGAATTCCCACAGTCGGATGGTCTTTAATGCAGAAAACCCAGCAAACTCCCTTTCCTGTGGTTCTTATGATTGAGACAAAACTACATAAAGGTAAGGTTGCTGGTATGAGACTGGTTAGCTCTCTGGGCTATCATGGGGTAAGCCCATGGAGAACCCACGTGCTCTTTATATGTTCTCTTGACCTAACTAGAAAAATAATTGCATGCTATTCATGTGCTGCCTACCAAGTTAGGGGAGCCTGAAGCCTCCTCAGTCCACTTCTGATGTGTATTATTAGCTGCTGTTCTTGACCATCTGCTCTCGCTGAAAGCTATGGCTGTGTGGTGTTGCCACTGTGAACTTTGGAAGTGTCTTGCCATTAGTTAATTAGACCACATCCCCCCTTGTTTTCACATTCACCTGACCACCATGCGACTTTCCCTTGGCAGCACAGAGTTAACTCCATCACAAGCAACAAGATGTTGCTGAAGTTTTGGTTTTCACATATTTAGCTCCCTGTGAAGTGCTCTCTGGAGGTCTCCTAAGTGGAAGCTTCTTGTTACAATTGCAATATTGCCTGCTACAGTTGGTTGCATACATCAGAAGCAAGAGTATACAAAAGGACAACCAACAGCATCTTATAGATACTGTATCTTCCTGGGCTTCGGGAGGTGGACGGAGCAGACAGCTAGGCAGCCTGGGGACAGGAGCCCAGTGCCTTGTCTCCTCTTCTTGTCTGTCTCATTTGGCTTTTTCATACCCACCTCTAAGCCCTCATATTCACGCTTCAGATTTTGCCATCTTAATCATCCACTTTTAGCCCTAAAGTCCATCCTTACCATAGCACATGTGAGGTGCTCGAAGTTTTAACCATGGGTTCTTTTCCCTCACTCTACTGACGACTGAACTCTGTCACTACTCTCCTCTAGATTCTGACCTGCCTACTTTTTAAAACATATAACAATTCACATAATTGTTATAACCACCCCTTGGAAAAATTGTGTAAGTACCAAATACTGGTGAGCAAGTGAAGCAAGCAGAACCTTCATGATGGGAATGCACAATGTCACACCTACTTTGGAAGATAACGCAGCAATTTTTTAAAAAGTTAAACATGCATCCACCATATGATCCAGTCCTTGTACTTCAGACATTCACACAAGAGCAAAGGCAATGTGTGTATGTACATACTTTCTTCCACAAAAATCTTCATTATAGCTCTCTTGAAAAGAGACTAGATGCACTCTAATTGTCCATGAATTAGTGACTAGAAAAGAAACTGCAGCTCATCCACACAGTGAAATACACTTAGCAATAAAAGAGAAACTACTGCACAGAGGGCATAGATGAATACCCAAACAATTCCACTGTATGAAAGAAAGCAAACAAGAGGGTACCTACTGTGACTGTACTTACGTAACACTTGAGAAGGTAGATGAATATATACTAAAAATAGAACAATGGTTGCTTAGGTATGGGGACAGGAAGGAAGAAACTATAAAGGAGCACAAGGATACTTGAGAGTGAAGCACATGTTCATCTGTGGCTTCACACAGATACACGTATGTCAAAACTTGCCAAATGATGCACCTTACATATGAGCCATATGTCAGTTACACCTCAACACTGCTACATACTTTAATGACTCATCTTGATGCTCTTCTCCACCTATTACCATAGTATCTACTTTTAAGAAAACAATGAACTGCTTACTGTAAAATGAATTTGATGTCTTGAAGAGATTGTGAATTAAATACATAAACAACATTTACAAATATTCTAAAGGGGTGCTCTTTTACCAAGGTAAGTTTAACATCATATGAACCTTTTCAACACAATAATTTGTCTAACCTATCAAAGACTCAGTAATTCTCATCTTTAAAATGTTGCAAGAAACTACAAAATCCAGAAAACTAAAAAGAATTGCTTTGTAGGAATTACTAGTTATAATTCTTTGGACAGGGCATTATTTTTCCTCCCTCTGCTTAGAGAATTGTGTTTCTTCTTTCCCTTATCTGCACTCTAACTTTTTTGCCAGCCTGCATACCTCTGCCTAGAGAGATTGGGCATAAGGTCCTAGTACAGCCTTGCATAAGCATTATATCATTCAAGAAGCTTTCGTACAAGGCTCAGCCTGTGAAAACTCCCATCTAATGGAATGGCATTCAGCTCTTCATATCTGCCATCCTGTATTCTAGAGTCTGGACCCCTTTCCAGTCTTTATTCAAAGACTGGATGGAATAGTCTCATCGTCTCCAGTTCTGATTGAGAGTAGATGTAGTGTTTCTGAGGAGTACCCTCCAGGGTACAGAGCCACAGAGGGCTTTAACTCTTCGAAGATTAAAAAGCTACTAATGAAAATGAACTGTGGGTAAAATCACAAACTCTAGAATTCAAACATCTTCCTCTTGAGCATCTGTCTCTGTCACTTGCTGTGTGGAAACATCTCTAATGTTTGAGCACTATAATGGGGCTTAAGCTATCTACGTATATTAATACGTATTCCCTTCCATTGTAAAATACTGCTATGGCTAATCTTAAACAGTATTTAACATGCCAATTCAACTTTTTTTCATATACATCAATTTCAAATACATATACATATGTAAATGATTATCCCCCATAGTCATAATATGTTGAGAAAATAAGCTTCCTCTTTCTGAGTTAAGGATTCCGAAGACCTAGAATCAAACAAAAATGAAGACTGGTCCAAAACTGGTACTAACTTCAAAAGGCCAAGCAGCTACAGCATAGACAGCTGCGCCTCAGGGAAAACCCAGCCCCATTTCCGGCTGCCCCACCCACCTTGTCTGGCTGGGACCCCGCCCCTCTCCGCCAGGACCCGCCCTCCTACACCTGATTCCGGCTCCGATTGGGCAAGTCTGAAAGATGTACACACACCCGACACGCGCAAGCTGTGCGGAGCCTTCGCGCCTGCGCAGCCTCGCGGCCGGCGGCTAGCCTGGCCGGGCTGGGGGGAGGGGGCGGCCCGCGGAATCCTGCTCCGTAACAAGCGACGTGCCGCGCCCCGCGGGCCCGGCTGCGTGGGCCGCTCGGGTGGGGCTGGGCGCTGCGGCTGCGGTGGCTCCCGCCGCGGCGGGCGCGATGGAGGCCGTGCCGGAGCCCCGCACGCTCGCCGGGGCCGGCCGAGGCAGCCGGAGGAGCTGGTAGATGCGGCGGCCGCGGCGGCGGCAGCCCGGGCTCTCCATGAGCGAGCGGCGGCGGCGACGGGTGCGGCGGCACCGGCGGTCTTCGGTCCCGCGGGAGGTAGGCACGGAGGATCCGCCTGCGGCCCCGAGGCCTGGCCGCCGCGGCGGGAGGGTGGGCGTGGCCGCGCGGGCGTGGACCCCACCCCCTAGGACAGCCAGTCCCGCGCCCCTCGGTAGTGCGGTGTTCGGTTCCCGCGACAGGTGGTCGAGTCCTCTGGGGAATGCAGTGTGACCCCTGGGTATGGCAGCTCGGGAAAAGGGGGTCGTGTTGGTGTTGAAACTGAGGTTGGGGAGTTTCCCAGGCTCAGTCCAACTGAAGGCGCTGGGATGGAGGCAGGTAAGAGCCAGCCCAATATATCCTTACATGCCAGAAACTCCGAGCTGTTTCATTAAAGCTCTTTGCAGCCATCTCTCCCTTTTCTTTCCTTTTTTAGTTTTATTTGTTTAAGTTTTACTGCAATTTACATTTGAACAACTGGCCAACTTATTGCTAGAATTTTAAGTGTTCCCAAGATCTTCCAGCCTTTCCTCTAAAGTTAGGTTCATGCTTTATATGTCTTATATATCGTGCGGTCTAAGTGGTGCAGATTGTAATCACTGCTTTTCAGAGCTCAGGTTACCCTTCATTTGATCACATCGAAGAGATAATTTCAACAGAAACGCTAAGGATTTAGGCTTCCTTTTCCAGTATAATATTTAGGAATCCAAAGTCAAGCGCCTAAACCTTGCTACAAAAATTCTTTAAAATTCAAGTGATAAAATTTAGATTATGAAAAGTTTTTCTCATTTTAAAAAATACGTCAGTGCCTTAGGGTTTTTTTTTTTTAAACTCTAAATGAAACTGATCAGTTTATCTTTTTTAAAAAAATATTTATTAATCTTATGTATATGAGTACACTGTCACTGTCTTCACACACACCAGAAGAGGGCATCAGATGCCATTACAGATGGTTGTGAGCCACAATGTAGTTGCTGGGACTTGAACTCAGAACCCCAGGAAGAGTACTCAGTACCCTTAACCACTGAGCCATCTCTCCTTTATCTTAAGAAACATGTTTCCTTTTGTTTCCAGATTTATCACACTGCCATTTCAAAGTGATTGATGAGAGCCAATGTTCACAGTCTATATATCAATACCCAGGATTCTAAGCAAATATAGTACTAGCTAATTTAGAATGCAGTATCTTGTCTCAAGTAGAAAATAGTGTACCCGTGTTTAATGTACAACGGAACCTGCTACCACAGAATAGTTTTGAAATTAATTTTGGACATAAAAATCAGGTTTAGAGTTGGGTTTGTGTTGGGTTTAGGAGGGTGTGGTATTTGAAAAGAAAAGGTAGTCCAAGTGAGAGACTGACTTGAGCCGAGCCCCTCTCCCCCCCCCTTGTGGCTCAGATATATTCCTTTAACTGTCTCCATGACAGTAACATTAGTTAGCAATATTGTCATTTATTGTTACCTTTTTTTCCCAAGTAAAGCAAAGCCTCTTTTACAAAACAATTTTAACAGGGACTGTTTTTTTTTTAATTTCTTATGTAACATACATAGGATGCAAACACCTTTATTAAAATAGTGTCAGTGACTCTAAAAACAGTGTTTGGCTGTCCTCAAGGTTAGGAGAAGGAAAGGAAGCAGTTTAAAGGGGAAGCACACTCCATTTTATTCCCAGAACAGGCAGAGGGAAGAATCAGGATATTAAATTCTGGGAGTTTCATAACATGGCCTCTGTAGTTAAAATGCAGACCAGCACAATTCTAGGATGCAAATAAACATCCCAAAGTGAATAGAAATACTAGCTGTGCTGCTGTGTGAAGTGCTCTTACTTCTCTGTTGTTGTCTAAGTTAAATGCCAGATTATCCTTCATCTACGACAAGAAATCATTATGTATTTGTTTTATAGTATAGGTACACTTTGCAGTACAATTACTATAAAAACTATGAGATGCTCTTCTGTACTTGAAAATACTTGAGAGTATCATTTCAGTTTCTTAAGTGGACCTGCCTGTATTAACAAAAACTGAAGCATAGTTTTAACTGGGGAGGTAGAAAGAGGTCTACATTAGACTAAAAATATATGTCATTTTACTTTTTATTAGCCCATGTTAACTTTACAAAGTAGTGTTTATGACATTTTCATAAGCTTATACCATGTAATAACTTTATTTTCATTTATTATAAGATTTTCCTATATCATACATAAAAACTTATACCGTCTAATAACTTTATTTTCATTTATTGTAAAGTTTTCCTATATCACACATAAAAACTAAAGTAATTACTACAACGGCCCATCAGATGGTTATTCTATACCTTAAAAAGAGGGATTTGGCTTTTTTTAGACATTCATCTAATTTAGTGTATTCAGGTATTTTATCTGTTTATGTGTATGTGCACAGTGTACATGCCTTGTGCTCACAGGGTCAAGAAGAGGGCACTGGATTCCCTGAAACTGGAGTTACAGGCAGTGGTAAGCCTCCCTGTGGGTGCTAAGAACCGAACCTAAGTCATCTTGCAACAACCACAAGTGCTCTTAACTACTTAGCCATCTCTCCTATTAAAAACTAATAAAAAGCCTAGGGACCAAAGCTCACTTCTTTTTTAAAAAAAGTGTTTTTGTTATGCATGTGTGTGTGTCTGTGTGTGTGTCCATCTGTCCATGGTCACACATAGTACAGCATGCATGCTGAGATCAGAGGGGAACTCTGTGGAGTCAGTTCTCTCTTTCCACCCTTCTGTGGGTTCCTGGCATCAGTGCATATTGCCCCATACCTACAAATGCACTGAATTGTTGTTTTCATATTGGGAAGCCTTCTA
The DNA here is from genome assembly GCA_019843965.1 of Rhynchomys soricoides. Taxonomy (NCBI): domain Eukaryota; kingdom Metazoa; phylum Chordata; class Mammalia; order Rodentia; family Muridae; genus Rhynchomys; species Rhynchomys soricoides. The sequence continues at coordinate 9,431,304 of JADRCH010000040.1, read as the reverse complement.
ACAATCTAATTTGACTCTGTAAGTAAAGTCATTTTTATTTAAATGAATCTCATTTATATGTTTTCTTTTTCACTTTCAAAATTCAGGATGAAGACACTGTTTGAAGAGATCAAAGCATCAATTAAAAATAACTATAACCAAGATCGATCATTTTGGAGGCCTGTTCTTCCTTGGGGAGGAGTTTTTACTATCAAAGCTGGCCGAAAAGCAGTATCCTGTACACCCCTCTATGTTGAGATCAGACTGAAAAATACCTGCACCATAGATGGATTCTTGATGTTACTGTATGTCATTCTTAATGAAAATGAAAATTTCCCCAGGGAACTCTCTCTCCATTTTGGCAGGGAGTTTGTCGACTGTTTTCTTTATTTAATGGACACCTACAGTTTTACAACGGTGAAGCTGCTTTGGATTTGGGACAAGATGGAAAAACAGCAATACAAATCTGAAGTTCATAAGGCTTCATTGATAATTGATTTGTTTGGGAACGAGCATGATAACTTTACAAAAAATCTTGAAAATCTTATGTCTACCATTCAAGAGAGCTACTGCTCCAACTGGCGCTGCCCTACCCGAGTGCAGGATGATCAGCAGCGCACAATTAGTATAAAGTAAGTTGCTCTCAATTCTGTTTTGTCACACTTATTTTTAAATGAGTTTTTCTCAACTATAATGCATCTATATACAAAACTACCCAGTAATTTCTTAGAAGCAAAGAAATAAATTATTCAGTATGCAAAGTGAATCATTCTTGGTCCGAGTTTACTAGGTTCTTTATGCCAAAGATTTATCCTCTCAAAGGGCACTTTAATGTTTTGAGTGTTTTATCTGTTGAAAACACTTTAATGTTTTGAGTGTTTATCTGATAGGGAAAAGGGTTGATACCGAGGAAGGCAAACAAATCCAGACATTGTCTGAGGTGAATGTGGCTCTACTCAGGAAAGAACCAGCTTAAGAGGCTGGAAATGTACATTGTACTTACACGTGTACCATCTGTTTTCCTGTATTGCTGATAAGGTGGTGTCAATCTGAAGTCGATCAGGAGATGTTTTTCTATCATAATGGACTGAAGTATTTCATAATCTTTTTAATTAGCATCTCGTCAATCTATAAATGTTTATCACTATAATTCTGTGCTTTATACTGTTTTGTATTGCTCTCACTTAAAAGGCTTTTCATTTTGCTCTAGAACTTTTTAAGCTCATTTTTCTCTAGTCTTTTATTTAAAGCAGGCTCTGAAGTTTGTAGAGCAAGCATTTCTAACAGATGAGAAAACTAGCACAGGACCCAGTTGCTAGAGTAGTGGTTACACAGCTGCTTTCTGGCCCTCCGTCCAGCTCTCTACTCATCAGAACTCACCTCATTGGTTAAGGCACCTTTTTTTTAAGTTACCGTAGCAACAACAATACATTAGGAGCATGGAAACTTTATCCATGCAGTGTTTATTTAATTCCTCTGATTCTATAGTATTTGCCTAAAACACAAGGCTGGTCACGTATGCTCCTGCATGACTATAATGCCAACAACAAGGCTGGTCACGTATGCTCCTGCATGACTATAATGCCAACATGCAGGGAGTTGAGGCAGAAGGATAACTGTGACTTTGAGGCTATCCTGGGCTACAGGAGTGAGGTCCTGGCTTAAATGAAACAGCCAAAAACACCCTAAGACAGCAGAGGTTGTATACTTTACATCATTAGTTCTGCTCATACTACATTGGCCTCTAAAATACAGTGTGGTGAACTGTTAAAATACAGTGTGGTGAACTGCTAAAATACAGTGTAGTGAACTGCTAAAATACAGTGTGGTGAACTGTTAAAAGCCATCCTTACTTGCACTTTGCTATTGTTGTAGTCCTCCCCAAGAAATTCCACATGGAAACTTGATACGACTGGCTGTGGATGAGTTATTCTGTTCCAAGATTGAACTTTGTGAAGAGCGTGGGTGAGTTTATGATAGTTACTTGAAATGAAAGTATTTCTGTGTTATGAAGAAATCTAGGCTAATAAGCTCTTTAAAGTTAATCCGCATCTGAAACAGCAACACATAAATATTTAGGTAGCCAACAGTTTTCAGTGCCTTGTATAGTTTCGTTTGTCATTATGCTGTGTTTTGTTATCAGATATAAGTACAAAATATGTTACTATTGCCAGTCGATGAATACAAAGCAAATACCTGTTCTCTTTTTCCTCATTGCTGAGTAGGTACAGTAAAACCTCGGTTAACCGGAACCCAGCTAATCAGGACCCTCAATTAAATGGAGTTTTTTCTGCATTCCTCATTTAGGATAAAGGTAATTGACAACCGAAAAACTTAACACAGTTAAAAAGAAGTCAAGAGGGGCATAAACATTCATTCCAATCCTTTAGACATTTCTAAGTCCACATTATTTTGTGTATTAGGAGTTAATATTTCCAAGGATGGTTTTGGAATAGAAACTATAGAATATCTTGATCATAAAAGAAGGAAAGATAAAAGATACATGTGTTAATGACTCTTAAGAAAATAAAAAGAACTTAAATAGTTCAGCAACAGCTACTAAAGTAAATGATTTTCTGAATAACAGTATAGTCAATAATGTTTTCTAATCAGAGGACTGTGCCCTGATCATTCCGGTTAATCGAGATTTTACTGTAAAGTTGTATTTGATCTGTATACTTAGTACTTACTGAGAGAGAGAATGAATTCAGTTCATGTTAATAGAAGATCTTAAAGAGGAGGCATTTCTCCTGAGTCATTATTGGATCCATCTTCAAGAGAAAACTGTATGCATAAATAGAAGCTATTTGATGGTTCAAAAGATTCATGCTTTTATAATTTACTATAAATATAGACAATGGACTTTTCCAGGAATTTTTAAAGTATCCCTTGCAGTATAGAGAACCCTATAACCTCCATAAGTAGGAAGATGAGGTGATAAAAGAGTCATTCCATCCCCTGTTGTAATAGTATGTCTGTGCTTACTAGAGAATTAAATTCAGAAGGGTTGAGAAGCCGTCTGTCCCGTGTATAATCGTGTTCATGCCCAATTTTCATTCCAGGTGTGGTGGCTTAAGAGAATTTTCCCAACGAGTTTTCTGCCATGGGGCCCCCCCTTTTGTTGTGTTAAATATGCAGCATTGGAAATCTGAAGATCTGGCATATGTACCCTATCACTTGGACTTATCTGATCACAAGTAGGTAGTAGGTAGTTTTTATTTGCCTGATTTACAAAATTAGGGGAAAAAACTACACAGTGAGACCCTAAAAAAAAAAATTCTGACTGGGATCAGAGTCCACTATGAAGAAGTGGGGTAATAGCAGCATGTATAATGACTAGGAGCTTGGTTATAGAACAGGCCTGTGTTCAAACCCTAGTCCTGCCTTTTACAGGACCTATTTAACTTTGGTATACATATCAGTTCTCTTATTGACGAAGCAGACATGATATATATATATATGTAAAAGTAAATACTTTTTAAAAAAAGACTATCATAAAAATGAAGTCTAACCATTTGTCACATGCTGTCGTGTACTTGCAGATACTTGCTGGAAGGCGCCACTTTATTTAACAAAGAGGAACATCATTACTCCGCAGCCTTCCAGATTGACGGACATTGGATGCACTATGATGGCCTCAGAAATGTGAATTTAATTTTGTTAAATAAACCCCCAGAGTTTCTCCTCTTGTCATCATTGGTTTATATTCGAGCAACAGAGAAATAAATATAGACTGATGCTGAATTAAATTGTTCTCCCGCCTGCCCATGCTCCACAGATGAAGGGCTTTGGTCTCTTTGTACTTGGTATCCAAGGAAACAATTCAACTATACTAGTTTCAGAGATGTATTTTTCGTTGTTTTGCCCCAGGTAAATGTTTTATATGGACAATCTATGCAAAATGTATTTTTATAGTATTTTCTGGGTTATTTTTATACAAGCATATGTTATGTTTAAATAAAATGTATCTTGTGGCCTTTGTACTTTTTATTTATATACCTCAACAGTTTTTTACACTGCTATCCTTAAATTCAAGAAAATACTTTCTCATTTGAAGTCTTAAATTTCCCTTTTCAGATACCTGAGTAAAACCTAGCATAAAGTCAGTATTTTGATTATCTGACTATATTTCTTTGCCTTACCTTCAAAATGCACTGCATTGGATTTAGTAGTAGGATTTAGTTTAGTGGCTTAGTTTACCAGTTGCTTAGTTTGTTTTACCCCTTGCTAATTTCCTTGGGTCAATTTTTAAAAATATATGATTTGTTTACCATTTCTTTGTAATAGCAAGTTATTGTATCTATTTGCCAAAGTGTATACCCACACATTTCAGGTATTAGCTTCAAACTTTAATGTAAGCATTACAAATAAATTATATAACAGTTATAAATATCTCATTAAATTAATGAAAATTCTCCAGTAAGTTATCTTGCAAACAAGGCAACTATCAAAAATATTAGGCCACTGGATATTTATTAGTGTTGGGCTAACAATAAAAATGTATTATATATTTAAGAGGGAAATAGGTACCTAGTGATACTTCCAGTTCAGTGTGTTAGTGGAACAGAGGAAGAAATATTTTTTAAGAAATTAGTATCATCTGGTTCCCTTGAAACTGCTTACTACTATCAGGAGGCTTGGGTTTGTAATGCCACGGGTGCAAAGTCAAAACATTTGACAGAATTTCATGTTCTGTTATGAATAACCTAATGTCACTCATCTTTTTGCAATTTAAAGGGAAAATATTTTTAGGGAGAATACTTGATGAACTATCATTAATTTTAGTGTTTACAGAAAAATAACATTGTTTATGTTTGGGGTTGAGATTAGGTGCAGTAAATTTGAAGACTACATGACAACAGACTTCACTGCCAAATACCAAAATGCTAAGGTTTCATTCTAAGTCTTGCATTGCTGCGGCGCCCCTGTTGAAACAACTTGCCATGATGACGGGCAGCTGAGGGTGAAACCTTGCTGACATCTCACTTTCAGTAAATACTAGGAAAATTATTTTTAACAAGATAAGAATGGTAGTATTTTTGTAAATCACCCAGGGTTTATTTAAATAGTTCCCCAAATATGGTAAATGGGATTTGATTTACAGCAAGCTTTTCTAGTAACATGTATTGCATGGATCAGACCATACAGAACACAAATATTAGTGTATACATACAAAATGGTATGGTTATATTATTGACTAAGTTATTCTTAATACAGATTCTTCAAGGAGTTGCACTTTATTTGGGATGTTAGTTTATTGTAATGACTGACCTACCTCACAGGGTTGTTGTGAGGGTTAAGATGTTAAATTTTTGACTACCTTGAACATGCTAATAAAACATTTCTACCTCTTGTGTATAGGCAGTCTCCCAGATTCTGTCTTACAAACTTTTTACCATTAAAAAAAAAAAAAATTAGGTAGTATTGATATCACTAAGGAAAATCAGTAGTGGCTCGTATCACTAATGTGTAGTAGGGTCTAATTATGGCTTCTGGACCCTAGGAGGTTGGAGCTGAAGAACAGGTCATCTGTTGTTATCTTGCTCACTGGCTTCTAGAAAAGAAATTACCCCTGGCCAGCAAACTGTAGAGGAAGTCATATGTAAAGTAGTGTCCGTATAGAATGTGATGGTGGTGAAGGAGAATTTTCTTTATAAAGCAAAGCACCCTTTGAGAAATCAACCTGAAGAAAGGGAGATAGAAGAAAGGGGATAACATTTCCTTAATCAGAATATCACAAGCTACCACATCAATGGGCGAGGAAGTAGATTTGGCTACACCTGGGGGTGGATTAGTGTGAGTGGTGTTACCCTCAGCTTGTGCCAATCTCACACTTAATTTTTCTCAAAGTGGTTTGTATGCATGTGTGTTTCGGTGTGTGTGTGTGTGTGTGTGTGTTTGTATGCAGGTACAGAAAAGCAAAGTGTGTCTATGTGTTACCTTGTGGGTAAGAAAAGATTTGTGTGTTTGTGCATGCAAGTTAGCTTGTAGGCAGTATGTGTGTATGTTTGAATGTGTGCTTGTGTGTGTCGTATATGTTTGCTTGTGTGCAGTACAGAAAAATTACAAACCTGCTTATACACTTGGCTGTGGCTTTATTTTTAATATCAGTTAATGTGTATGAGTACACTGTAGCTGTCTTCAGACACACCAGAAGAGGGCATCAGATCCCATTATAGATGATTGTGAGCCACCATGTGGTTGCTGGGATTTGAACTCAGGACCTGTTGAAGAGCAGTCAGTGCTCTTAACCGCTGAGCCATCTCTCCAGTTTTGTAGCTTTATTTTTTAACTTGGAATTTTTGTTTCATTTTAAATAATATATATATCATGCAGTTCAGTAGCAGATCACACACAGTCTTGGCACATAAGAGGCCCCAGGTTGCCCTGAAGCAGAATGTCAGGTGACCTGTCTTTCAACTATGTTAATTGAAAATTATTGTTGCAGCAAGCACTCAGCCACTGTGCCATCCCTCCGGACCATCAACTGCATTCTTGGTGAGAGCAATTCAGAGTTGCAAGTTGGAACTAACTAATATAGCCTGAATTAGCTAAATTGTACATAAAATACGTAACGTATTTGAAAGGGAGCGCATACTAAAATACTAACGTTGAGATTTCTTGGTTAAGTGATTGCTTCTTATATTCTGCTTTTTAAAGTAAAAAGTATGCAGAAAGAACTTTTTATATTACTTAGAAACCATTGTAAAATCAGCCGCATTCCAAGTTATGAAGGAAGATGCAAAAGAGCAATATAAATATCCTTCAGTCCTTTGTGAAAATGAAAAGATACAGCTCAGATTCTCTGTTCCACTTGCTCCCTCAAAAGCACAAAGATACACTCCGCTCTTGCAGAATGTACCTTTTGGGTTCTTTTGTAAAATTGGTAGATGGGTCTCTCATCTGGAGCAGTTAAGAGTCGGATATAGAACTACACAGAGAATTCAGCTATTGGAGTCTCCAATAGCTGAGAACATTAAATGTTCAACACCCCTACTCATCAGGGAAATGCAAATCAAAGACCATGAGATTCTACCTTACACCAGTCAGAATGGCTAAGATCAAAAACTCAGGTGACAGCAGATGTTGGCAAGGATGTGGAGAAAGAGGAACACTTCTCCTTTACTGGTGGGAATGCAAGCTGGTGTAACCACTCTGGAAATCAATCTGGAGGTTCCTCAGAAAATCAGAAATAGTTCTCCCTGAAGACCCAGCTATACCACTCCTGGACATATACCCAAAAGATGGCCTACCATACCACAGGGGCACATGCTCTACTATGTTCATAGCAGCCTTATCTGTAAGAGCCAGAAGCTGGAAACAACCCTAATGTCCCACAATGGAAGAATGAATACAGAAAATGTGGTTCATTTACACAGTGGAATACTACTCAGCTATTAAAAAATGAGGACTTCATGAATTTTGCAGGCAAATGGATGGAACTAGAAACTATCATCCTAGGTGAGGTAACCGAGGCCCAAAAGGACGTGCACGGTATGCACTCACTGATAAATGGATATTAGCCAAAAAGTTCTGAATACCCATGATACAACTCACAGACCATAGGAAGCTTAACAAGAAGGAAGTACCCCAAGTGTGGATACTTCAAACCCACTTAGGAGGAACAAAATAATCATGGGAGGCAGAGGGAGGGAGGTATCTGAGTGGTAGAGGGGAGGGGGAGGAAAAAATGGGAACAGGATTCAGGTATGGGAGGAGACAGGAGAGAAGCCCAGAGGGCCAGGAGAATGAACTGAAATAAATAGCCTCAGGGGTGGGAGATGGGGGTCTTGGGGGTGGGGGTCTCTAGAAAGTCCCAGAGACCTGGGATGTGAGAGGCTTCCAAGACTCAATGGGGATGACATTAGCTTATGTGCCCAACAGTGGGGAAATGGAACCTGAAGAGACCATCCCCAATAGATAGACAGGGCCCCCATTTGAGGCATGGGGCCACCCACCCATCTTCAAAATTTTTGATTCATAATTATTCCTGTTTAAAGGAAATGCAGGGACAAAAATGGAGCAGAGACTAAAGGAAAGGTGGTCTAGTTGACTGGCCCAACATGGGATCCATCCCATTCCGGAATGCACCAAACTGACACAATTACTGATGCCATGTTGTGTTGGCAGACAGGAGCCAGAGCATGACTGTCCTCTGAGAGGCTCTACCAGCAACTGACTGAGACGGATGCAGGTACTTAAAGCCAAACATTGGATTGTGGTCGGCAACCCCTATGGAAGAGGTAGAGGAAGGATAGAAGGAGCTGAAGGGAATTGCAACCCCAAAGGAAGAACAATAGAATTAACTAACCCGGACCCCTCAGAGCTCAGGGAGACTAAGCCACCACCCTGGGAGTATATGTGGGCTGGTTCCTGTCCCCCACCCCCCACCCCCCACCCCCGCACATATGTAGCAGAGAACTGACTGCTTTGTCTGGCCTCAGTGGGAGAGGATGAGCTTAATCCTGTGGAAACTTGATACCCCAGGGAAGAGGGATGCTGGCAGGAGTGAAGTGGGGGGTGGGCAGGTCGGTGGAGGAGCACCCTCTCAGAGGCAGGGCAAAGGGGGTGGGGTGAGGAACTTGGGGGTGGGGGGTGCAGGAAGGGAAGCAATATTTGGAATGGAAATAAATAAATAATTTTAATCAAAGAGTCAGTGTGTGTGTAAAAGATAATATGCTGGATGGATTACGGGAATCTGAAATACTGAGATGCCAAGAAACTCTTCTGAGACCAAATTAGAATGGAAGGCCAGGAGTAAAACCATGTGCTGTGATGAGACTTCACTCCATTAGTTCAAGTGAGCTTTCATATGCAGGCTTTTTATTGGTTTTTAAGAGATGGGGCTCCCATGTTCCTATCACACAGCTTCAGCTATTATTAACCACATTTTGGTAGAATCTGTTCCTAAGGAAACTCCAATACCCAAACTTCAATGGGCAGTGCCTATGTCCGGAAATGACAGTGTTGACTTAGATCAAGATGGGCTGTAGAAGGATTGCTGGCAGTTAGATAAAACCCAGCCCCTCCCCCAGCTACTTCTCCTCAGAACCTGCTATTCTCTGCTATTTGCTCTCTTGTAGCCCTGTTGTTGTCTCTTCTCTGCTTCCCCAGGGGGAAGGGGGATGAAATGTCCAGTCCTTTTTTTTCTTCTTTTTTTTTTTTGTTTCTCTGCTTTGAACTTTTCCAGATTTATCTATAATAAAACTTTCCCCCCAATTGAGCAGCTATTTTGGCCTTTTCTTTTCTTTAATAAATCTGTTTTTTAAATTTCATGTATGTGTATATACTGTAGCTGTTTTCAGACACACCAAAAGAGGGCGTCAGATTACATTAGAGATGGTTGCTGGGAATTGAACTCAGGACCTCTGGAAGAGCAGCCAGTGCTCTTAACCGCTGAGCCATCTCTCCAGCCCCAGCCTTTTCTTTTCAGTACTCACTCAAATACAGCTAATTCTTTCTACCTTTTATTAAAAATTCTCTTTATATTATATCCTGATAAATTTTCCCCCATCCCTAACTCCTTCTCCCAGTCCCTCCCTTCCATTGTCCTTCCCTTCAGAAAAGAGCAGGCCTCCCAGGGATATCAACCAAACCTGTCATAAATTATAATAAGACTAGGCACATACCCTGTTATCAAGGCTGGTCGACGCAACCCAGTAGAAGGAAAAGGGTCCCAAAAGCAGGCAGAAGAACCAGAGACAGCTCCCGCTCCCACTGTTAGGAATTCCACAAGAACACCAAGCTATACAATAACATACATAGAGGACCTGGGTCAGACCCAGACAGGCTCCTTGATGGTCAGTTCGGTCTCTGTGAGTCCTCCTTAGTTGATTCTGTGGACCATGTTCTTGTGGTGTCCTTGACCCTCTGGCTTCTACAGTCCTTCCTCCCTCTCTTCTGCAGGGCCAATCCTACTTTTATTTATCACACTTTTGGAGAAAAAAATCCCAGAGAGCATTGTGATATGACACATAAGTAAAAGAAACTATCTCTAGTTAATAGAGACACGTACACATTTTATTGTATTGGTCAGACAATTTTTATAATCACAATTTAAAAAAAATGTTTTTTGTAACATTTTGTGCTCAAATGTCATTAATTCACTAATTTTCAGGGAAAATTAGTTGCTTTGGGTCAGGACCTAAACAGGATTAATAGTTGCATTTGTTAAGTTTCTTAAATTTCTAATTTCTTTCTTTACTAAATATTTCTTCTTCCCTTCTTTTTCATGCATTATCTTTGCTAAATAAACAAGCAATTGTGCTGTAGATTGCCCCAGTTCTTGGATAAGGCTGAGTGTTTTTTTGTTTGTTTGTTTTGGTTTTTGGAGACAGGGTTTCTCTGTGTAGCCCTGGCTGTCCTGGAACTCACTCTGTAGACCAGGCTGTCCTCGAACTCAGAAATCCGCCTGCCTCTGCCTCCGGAGTGCTGGGATTAAAGGCATGCGCCACCACTGCCCAACCAAGGCTGAGTGTTTTTTTGTTGTTGTTGTTTTTTGTTTTTGTTGTTTTGGTTTTTTTGTTTGTTTTGGTTTGGGGTTTTTTTTTGCATTATTTAACACGTCTTGGTCAAGTTTTTTATAAATTGAAATTTAGAGGTAATGTCTTGGTTCCATTGGGTGTACAGTCTTGGTTCTATTTAGATTTTTTTCCCCAATGCATTCATTTTAGAAAATCTATTAGAAAGACAAGACACCAGCTCATGATACATATGCCTGGCTATCCAACATATAGTGAGTCAAGTTTAACTGGGAGGTTTTTAGGCTCTTTCAAATCTCTATGGCTGTAGCAGCTCTTGGTGGTTGCTGCTAATGTTGGACATGGTTTACCAATCCTGTCCTTGCTTCAGTAATTACTCTCTGGTATCTACAAAGCAAGTATTTCAAAGCACTACAAAGCAATAATTTGGTTACCCTAAAATACATAAGGTAAAAAGCAGGCAGTGAAAATGGAATTACTTTGCTTAACCCTTTTTCACCTTAAGGACACATTATAAGTTTGTTTGCTCCCTTGAAGGTAGAATCTCATGTAGCCCAGATTGGCCTGAGACGTTCAGCCATCCTGTCTATACCACTCCAAGTCCTGGGATTCTTTTAGCTTTTCTTAGATAGTACATTAGCTATAGTCACCACACTGCACAATGAAGCACCAGAAAGCATTTCTATCAGCTAATGATAACTTCCTACCCATCAGTTGATATCACCATGCCCTCCTCTTTTCCTTAGACGATATTCTCAACTTCTGTGAGGTGAACTTTTCAGATTCCACATATAAGCTCTTACACGAGTTTATGTATCTGGTTTGTTCCATTTGACATAGTGGCAACCAAATCACTTCATGCTGTTTTAAATTACTGTATTTTCATGCTTTGATGGTGAAAGAGATGCTTTTCCTCCCCTCCTCCCAAGAGATAAGGCCACCTAGCTAGCAGATGTCCCCTCCCCCCTCAGAGCACACAGAAGAAACATGTTAGAAAGCACGTAGGCTTAGAGGGAGGGGCTGATTAAGCCCCTGCTACCTCATTCCCTAAAGACCAATCAGTTTAAAAGTCACACCGTTCTGCCAATCACATTGTACCTAATGGCGGCTGCTCTAAAATCCTATTTAAGGTCCCTGAACGTGCTCTGGGGGGGGTCGCTCTCCCATCTTGGTATGTAGAGTGGCCTCAGCATGCTGATGAATCAATAAATTTCTCTTGCATTTTGCATCAATCCCCGACTCCATGTGTCCATTCAGAGGGTCTTCCGTAAGTTAAGACTCCCCAGAGTCTTACAGTGGATAAACATGTAATTATATTTCATCAGCTGATGAACACTTCCCTTGTGTCCATTTCATGGATGCTGTGAAAAGGCAATAATAAACATAAGAGAGCTCACACCATTTCAGAATACTGAATTAATTTCCTTTGTATACATACCTAGAAGTAGGATTGCTGGAACATACGGTAATTCCAATTTTTAAAGATTTATTTTTATTTTGAATCACATATATATCTATGTGTGTTCCTACAAGTGCATATTCCCTAGGTCAGAAGTCAGAGGCATCAGGTTCCCAAAGGCTGAAGTAAACGTTATGAGCTGCCTGTGTGGGTGCTGTGAACTAAACCTGTTTCTTTCAGAAGAACAACTGGCCAGCACTTGGAGGCAGAGGCTGGCAGATTTCTGAGTTCGAGGCCAGCCTGGTCTACAGAGTGAGTTCCCGGACAGCCAGGGCTATACGGAGAAACCCTGTTTCAAAAAGCCAAAAACAGAAAAAAAAACAGAAGAACAACTGAGCCATCTCTGCTGCCTGGTAGTTCCTTTAATAAAATCATAAAATAAATACTATTAATATTAATGATAATAATAATAAATCATCTTTTGTTGATTTATAAAAAACAGAAGGAAATAACGTAAAAGAGAAAGGATATACTTCGGTCACAGCCTCAGAGGTTCCAGTGTAAGGTCAGGCAGATCCATTGCGTTGGGCTTGAGAAACGAATGAATATCATGGCAGTGGGACAAGTAGTAAAAGGTGTTCAAATTATGGTAGCCATGGCAGAAATTATGGCAGAAAGAAGGCTCAGAAACAGGATGTATCTTTCCAAGGGACGTTCTCAGTGACCTGCTTCCTACAGCTCTAGGCATCACCTCCCACTAATGCCATCAGATAAGGACTCCATAAAGATTCAAGCCAAAATACTTTCATGACCACATCTCATTTTTAACCATTTATCAACTGCCAAAGAAGCTTCCAACACATGAGCCTTCAGTGAACATCTCACTATCAGGCCATTATGGGTCTATACTTTCTTCCATAATAGTTTACTAATTTACATATCCACCAACTATGTGCAAGTATTTCCTTTTGGTTTTTAACAACAGAAATGTTTTATTGGTTTTTTTCATTATCATGATTCTAACTGGAGTGAAGTAATTTTTAAATTTAATTTGCATTTCCATGATGGCTAGTGATGCTGAGTATTTTTTTATAATTCCATTGGAGACTTGTATGATTCTGGGAAGTATCTGTATAGGTCTATCACTCAGGTCCGTTGGAGACTTGTATGATTCTGGGAAGGGTCTGTATAGGTCTATTCCTCAGGTTTTTTCTTTAGTTTTGTGTATATTTTTTCCCTTTACCCTTATGAGATGTATAATTTGCAGGTATCTTCTCCACTTTGATACACACATTTTGTCACATGTCTACTTTGGCTTCCTTTTCTGAGCTTTGGGGGATTATCCAAAATTATAGCCGGGTAGTGGTGGCGCACACCTTTAATACCAGCACTCAGGATGCAGAGGCAGGCGGATTTCTGAGTTCGAGGACAGCCTGGTCTACAGAGTAAATTCCAGGACAGCCAGGGCTACACAGAGAAACCATGTCTCCAAAAACCAAAACCAAATCCAAAACCAAAACCAACCAACAAACAAAAAAAACAAAATTATAGTTGCCCATTATAATATTCTGAAACACTTCACCAGTCTTTTGTTATAATTATTTCATAGCTTCAGGTTTTACATTTAAGCCTCTGGTCCATTCTGAACTGCTGTGTGTATATTGTATTTGTCTGTGTACCCATGTGCATGTCATGTGGAAATAAAAGGAAAACCTCACACGTCACTCCTTAGGTGCTATCCACATCTTTTTTTCTATTTTATTAGAGGCGGGATTATACACAGGTGCCACCACACCCTCCTTTTTAAAAACCATGAGTTCAGATGATCAGACTCAGGTACTCATTATTTGCAAATCAAATACTTTAGTGACAGATCTACTTCCCCATGAGGAGTGTTCCTCCTTCTACACATCCTCATCAACATGTGTTATTACCTGAGGTTTGGATCCTAGCCTTTCTGATTGAGGTGGAATCTCAGAGTTGTTTTGATTTGCATTTCTCTGATCACTAAGGACTTTGGACATTTTAGGTGCTTCTCAGCCATTCCAGATTCCTCTGTAAGTACTTAAGGTACCTGTAAGTACTTTTGTTTTTCACTATTTCATTGACAGCTATTTTTTTTAGATATTTTATGAATATGGATGTTTACCTGCATGTGTGTGTGCGCAGTGCCTGTAGAAGTCAGAAGAGGGCACTGGAGTTATGGAGAGTTTTAAGTTGCCATGCAGGTGCTGGGAACTGAATCTGGGTCCTCTGGAAGTACAGCCAGTGCTCTTCACCACTGAGCCAACTCTTCAGCCCCTTGATAGTTATTGTTTTGGTAATTATAATATTAAATATCAAGATCATTTATTGAAGTGGTTCATAGATATAGGTGCCTGTTGTCAAGTTTATGGTAGAGCCAGACCACCGAAGCCACACTGAGGTCAAAGAACAAGAGGTATGAACTGATAGACCACCTCCAAGAGAACAGAAAGCAGCCCGGCACTGCATCAGAGAGGATGCCCCAGTCATGAGTAACTACAGATGCTGGAGTTATGGGGGTAGTGACCTAGGGGTACCCTGAAAAGAAGAGCAACACAGTGAAAGCTTAAGGGTCATACTGGAAAGCTGTGACAGTGTTAGATGCTGCATGAGAAAGTGAAAGCCAGTCACTGAGAAAGCAGCAGGAGGAGATGGGGAGGGAGGGAGGAAGCAAGGAACGCTGCAGAGAAAAGGAGGAGGAGGGAAGGAAGGAAGGAATGGGAGGGAAATAAAGAATACAGCTTCTATTAGAAGAGCTCCCAGTGGGATGGGAGTCTGGCGTGGCCTCTGGATCCTGGGCCCTCCTTTCACTGACTCACTGCTGGGATACCCTCAACTTAGGCAGGCTCTTTTCTCCTAGTAGATTTTTCTTCCAGATGCTGTTAGGACTTGGCAATAGTCCAACCCTGAAGCAAGCAGCAGACCCTTTTAAAGGGGTTGGTCCAGCCTTGTTTTCCAGATCTAAGTTCACCCTAGCATTACAGGTTTGTACCGTGAAACTTCTGCACTGTATCTTTGGAGATATCCATCCATCCATGCAGTTACAAGAATTTACAAGTGACTTAAGAGTTGTACATGACAAAGATTAGTTCAATTCACAATAATTATTACATGATACAAATTTTACATTTTTCAGTTTTATTTTAAACTCTTCACATTAAATGAAATATAACTATAACCATTACAGAGCATTACCACAATAAGATGCACAAGACTCTTGTAATAATAAAAAAAAGAAAGAATACAATCTTCAACAAATTAAATGCCATTTTACTATGTAAACAAAGATAAAATAAAACCCTGATGCTAAAAAGTATCTATTCAGAGGTAAAATACAGGTACAAAAACATTTAAACATGAACCTTACCGACAACCAACCACACTATTTGCAACAGAGGACACCCACTGGTACTCCACATTGACAATGCTTCAGAGTCCTGTTAAAATCACAGCCATCTCTGGTTCATGACGGCACAATTCATAAGGCAAAGATATAAGCATTATCATCCATTACTTTAACTTCACATGTATATTAAGGCAAACTTGGAACTTTTTGCTTGGTATTTTAATATGAGTGGGACTTTACACATGATATCTTGACAAAATTAAATGTAGAAGACATTGGATATTTAATATGAAAATCATGTGACAACTTTTCTCTCTGCAGAGATGTAAACTGGATTTTTATTTGACCATGTTCACACTAGTAATATTTGTAAACTTCTTCTATTTAAAATGTATTAAACTTATTTTCTAAATGTGAGTATCAACATTGAAGTCAGTATATTGAAAGTGAAAAGCCAATAAATATTCAGCCACAGAACTGTTACCTAATTATATCTTGTCTAATTAAAGTGCTGCTTCCCATGGGAACGAAAGGGTAAAGTAGCAGAACAGGATGTTAACCTGACATGTCAAATAGTTATGCAACTTTCTGAACAGAAGGTTTAGAGAGGTCATCGTAAATTTATTGAGCTTTAAGCAGTAACTTTAATATAGAATCTGATTTTCCTAAAAATGAGCACTTTGGTGAAATCCAACACTGGAACTAAAATAAAACAAAGCCCAAACACTGCATGGTACATACATGTATTTTCCTCAATGTTCTCCAGAGCCGTGGTGTTCCAGAACATGGGTTCTGGGTGTGTTCTTTCCTAGTTTTGCCCAGAGCCATGGTGTTCCAGAACATGGGTTCCGGGTGTGTTCTTTCCTAGTTTTGCTTTTCCTTCAGAAAATAAACCATCTAATTTCAAGAAACATGGAAATCTTTTTTATGGAAAGATTTCTTTTTATTTGTGTGTATATGTGTCAGGGGAGTCCCCAGGGAAACAGGACCGGGCATCAGAACCCTGGAGCTGGAGCTGTGGGACAGTTGTGCTCCTCTGGGTGTTAGACACCAATTGAGGGTCTTCTGTGAGAGCAGCAGTTGCTCTTACCTCTGAGCCATGTCTCCTGACCCCACATGGATTCTATAAACATTATGATTTTCATAGTCTTGCTTATGAACGCTAACCTAACTGAACGCTAAGTATTTATTTATATATAAACTAGGTTTCAAGTTCCTTCCTATGACCTCAGAAATAAGGAACTAGGATATAGATTTTCATAATAATAATTGGAGTAAATGAACTCCATTACAGTTTACTCTTTTGAGAGAGAGTTGTATCCTATTTACATTTCAGTAGATGCCACCATAGCATCTAACACGGTGTCTCACATGTATGTAGTAGAGTCCTCATATATGTCAAACTATAAAAACCTTTTGACGCCAACAGCCATTTTTCTATCATTTGATACTAATGTCTATAATTTGATATTCGTTCACATTTAAAACAATATTAGCAAAAACATGAAATTTGCAAATATCCTTTGGGTTTACCTTAAAAATCAATTAAGTTCAATTACTACATACAATAACTATTAAATACCCAAACACTGCATACACATTCTTTGACATAATTATAGAAGACAAGTGACGTTGCAATTGATCAGATTTCTATTTCCTCTATCACTCCCCAAATATTTCTGGGCAGTCTTAAAATTGCTTTCAAGATTTTGCTTGAATATATACATATATAGATTGATACATATTATATGTATGAAATATACATATACATCAATATACACATTGATATATAATGATATAATCATATATATCCTATATATCAATATATATATAATATATATTATACACATATTTCTAAAACCATCAAATCTGGGGATTTATAATCTAATATTTGATCCTTTTTTAGCATTAGAAACATGGAACTTTAAATTCACAACTTATCAGCACAGTGTTCATATGAAACTTCTCAAATTTGTAAGAGAAATCTCTGTTGTAAACTTACCAAGTGTCAGGCCATCTGGGTATTATGAATAATAGGATTCTTAAAATAAGTATATTTCTAACTTTTAAATGCATATTTTTTTTTGGCTCTGTATGTTTTTATACTTTGTTCACAGGAACATGATCCTACTGTTGCCCAAAATGTTTTGCATTTAGTTTTTAGGCCAGATAAAAGATTTAGATTAAAAAAAATCAGTACATACTTTTTGATCTAATTTACCAATGACTATAGATTTATACATAAATTGCATACCAGAAACAATACATGGGTAAACCACTATTAAAACAGAGTGATTGGAATAGATATGTTTATATTTAAAGTAACTTTCTAGTCTTTAAAATTCACTTCACTTTTGTGAGGAAGATATTAAAATTAGTGTAAGAATACACTTAATAATTTGATTGATATAAACAAAAAAACTAAACTGGGGATTTAAAAGTAAGTAAGTGCTGGAATCTAATTTAAATTTCTTTTCTTTAAATAAGGTTCAGGCCAACCACATAGTGCACCTTATTCCTAGTCAACAGAGTTATTCAAATCAATGAAAAAGTTATTGCTATGTGTCATTATGATACTCAAACAAGTGGAGTAGAAAATACTCAGCTGATTTTCTTAGCTCCTGTTAAGTGCTAGATTAGAAGAGACTAAAAATTACTTGCAAGGCTTCATAATCTGTGCAAATATTTATAAAGCATGGTGTTACTTTATGACTAAAGATGATTTTACATAGTTCCATAGTATATTCTCAAATCTACAACTGGTAGTTTATGGAAGAACAAGAAAAACTACAAATTGCCTGGCTATAGTTTTGAGTCATAACATGTATGCGAACGGGTAAAGCTAAACTTTATATTACAAATGGCTTCTTAACAACAGCTACGATAATATGGCACTTAAGAATGCAGGATGAGTCTTTTCTTAGGAAAAAAATATTCACTGAACTTGTAGACATTACAGAAAGAGAGAATAGGTGGTTAAAAAAGAAAAAAAAAACCATAAAGAACATGAAAGCAAAATTGCCAAATACAAAAATGCAAGTACCAATGTTGTAATAAACTGCAAGTTAATGTGTTTAAGACTAACAGATATTTACTAAACCATGCGAAAATAAGTTAACTACTTCTTTTAAATAAGCTGTCAGCTGCTGTAACAAACAGTTTTGTTTTGAAAGATAGTTTCTTTAAACAAAGCAGAACCAAATTTAGAACTATTTATTCAAGTAAACATCAAGTTCCAGTTTTCCTCAATAAGTTCAAAGTATTCAGTTACCTAAGAAATGAATGAAGTAACGCACACCTGCCTAGCACACTGTGGTCGGTGCATATATTTCTGTGCTGAAGGACATGTAATCTCTAGATCAAGAAGAAAAAAAAAAAGCATCATCTCTAAGTCACCATTCAAAAACCATGGGAAGTATAACTCAAGCCATTCAGATGGTTCTGGATGTTAACACGAACGTAATCATTAACATTTTCCATAAGCACAAACGATCAAGCCAGCAAAAACGAAAACAATTATCAAAGTATATCATGCATCTCACATTGGACACCCAAATAACATCAGTTATAGCTTTGTTATACATCCTACAGTTAGCACCATTTTTATATTTGAACACTGAAAACAAAGTTAAGACCCTAAAAAAACCAAACCAAACAAACAAAAACAACTAAAATTAAGAATCTATCAAAGAAAACACTCTGCATCGAGGGTGGTACTAAAGACCTTTCAAATATCTTTCCATCAACTACCAGAAGCCTGCTGTGGCGCACTAAAGAACTGAAACAGACATGACTAGTTTTCTATCCCTGCTTACCAAAACACAGATGAGTAGCAATGTTCAACCAGCCCATATAAAAAAGAGCATAGACAGTAAAAATGTAATGTCTTAAAGCAGGGCCCCAAATATGACACTAAAAGCCACTGTTTTGCAACCTTACCATACTATTAGCCCTAAAACCATTTAGCAAAAAGAGCACTCAGATGATTGACATGTTATTTACAACCCTTAAAAGTACCTGAAGTAAAAGCAGCCCTTTAAAAAACAAAACAAAACATGTGAAGCATATGAATTGACATCCAAGAATCACTACCCACATTCTGTCCAGTCATTCGATACACTCCAGAGTCTGAACTTCTCTCATCCTAGTAAAGCAAATCCAGATCAAGAAAGAAGAGTTTAAATTACTGAAAACAAAACTAAAAAGCAGCAACGTTTCTCTACATGTAGGAACATAAAAACTGCCAGTCTCGGTGGAGAAAAGTATACAATTCAATTGCTTAGGTCTTTCCTTTTTTTTTTTTCTTCCTTGTTTAATTTATTGATTCACTGTATAATCAAGAGCAAACTATTAGTCAGTTAAAAGTGCCCAACAAAACTGAGTCTTCATGCCACTTCATGTTACAAAGAAAGCGTGCAGCTAGCTTTCAGGTTCAGGACACTGGGCATTCTTTCCTATGGTAACACCTCGTGCGATTCCCGTAAGTTCACACTTGTCAAAGTGCAGTTAATCCAAAATTGCAGCGACAGTATATCATGCCAGCCGAATCCAGCCATGTATCTGAGATAGGGTCGTATTTCTGTACTGTGTTTAGATAGGAAGACCCTGAGTGACCACCGACTACATAAAGGTAGTTATCGATTACTGCAGCACCAACTCCTAAAGCAGGAGGGGAGAAAAGCACAAACAGGTTAATTATGAAGTAGACTATGTCTCACAGAGAATAATTTATATTCTAATGCATTTTTCAAAACTCATTTCAACAATATCCTATAGTTATACAGGCACTACAGCAATACAGGCTAACTAGGAAATAAACAAAAAACCAACAAAATAAAACACGCGAACAAAAACAAAGAAACAAACAAACCAAAATCCCTTAACACAACAGTCAGTTGCCCACTACAGGAAAGCATTTTCACAATATGCTTTTAGTTTTGGCATACAGTAATTGTACATGTTCACACGGTACAGTGCAACATCATACAATGATCAGATCATTGTAACTGGCATGCATCCTTTTTTTTTTTTTTTTATGTTTTGTTTCGAGACAGGGTTTCTCTGTGTAGCCCTGGCTGTCCTGGAACTCACTCTGTAGACCAGGCTGGCCTCGAACTTAGAAATCCACCTGCCTCTGCCTCCCGAGTGCTGGGATTAAAGGCATGCGCCACCACTGCCCGGCGTGCCACGCATCCTTAAAGTACTAGGAAGGACGCAGTGCATTTATAACGTATATTTGTATGTTTTTCTCTAAAGCATTCATTGTCATGTCTGCAAATATACAGCACTATGTAATCTATGTGTTAGAAATCCTCTCTTAGTATTACCATCTACAGTTCTAAACATAGTAAGTCTGCCTACATTTTAAACATTCTCAGTGTTTTTTCATGGCTTTCTTTAGTGAGGGTACCAAAGAAGCTATAGTAATCACTTAAAGGGTTCACTGTGTTTTGTGCTTTTGATGTCTCTTGAGTATCTATGGTTCTGGAGTTTTTCAATCATAACTCACATCTTTGTGGAAACCCCCTAAAGTGTTTCTATCATTTAAAACTGCCTTTTAAATAATGTCATTTGAGTTTGGGTTCAAAAATAACAATTTCTCCTTATACCGAATGATGTCATTGTTTCTTCTCTAGAAATCTTAAAATCCAACTCTTTTTTGACTGAACTCTTTTTTGACTTTGAGGCTGGTGTGGAAAGCAGGGGAGAGAAACAGTAAGCCACAGGCAGAGCCTAGGTGGAATATTGAAACAAGAAGTGTAGATTTGTAAAAAAAGAAATCTATCAAGGAGCACTAAGCAAACAGCAGAGAAAGAGGCACATCCTCCAGTGAGAAAGGAAGGATCTGGAGGAGTCCACATGTCCACTAGATGACACACTGAAAAATGAAGTTTGTAACGGCATCTCTAGATTGGCATGGTGGTGCACACCTTTCATCCCAGCCCTCTGGACACAGAGGTTGGTGGTTCTCTATGACTTCATGGCAAGTTGCAGGGCAGGCACACAGATTGCACTTTCAAGCTTGCTCACTGGTAATACGGGTAGCAGCCATCTCTGTAGAGGTCTCACACCCAAACTTGGGCAAAGAAAGCACAGCATTCCACATCTCCACATCTCTAAACAACACAGACCACACCTTTCCTCAATGACTGAACTCTCCAAGAAGTCACTGTGACTTGGATTGAGATCCATGGGAAGGGATCTACTTGCCTCTAAGTGGAAGCTACAGCACAGAGGCAAAGCTGTAGTAAGATGAGAGAGAAGAGCCCTGGCACACAAGATAGCCACAGTCCTGTGCTTTGTCTACAGCTGCCAGAGACAGCACTGGCTTGACTGATTTGTGTGGTCTCAGGACCACAGGAAGTCATGGAAACTTCCCATGCTAAATCCACGTAATAAGAGTGCTTGTGAAAGGAGTGGTCATCAATCCAGTGTGTCCGAGGATGCATCTGGTGGGGGTAGTTCAGAGGGTGGAGCCAGCACTTCCACATGAACAGGCTTACATGCACGCTAAATACACTCTGATGGGGCGCGGATGAAAACCGCTCTTTGTAGTCTAAATTGTAAGGACTTTATAAAGAAAAAGTGACGTGTATACCCCATCTAGAAAACAGCAAAGTGAGTGTGGATGTGTAGTGTGTGCATGGTGGAAGTGTGTATGAATGTGTAGTATGTGTGTGTGTGTAGTATGTGTATTGGTGGTACATGGCGTGTGTGTGTGTGTGTGTGTGTGTGTGGTGTATGTGGTGTAAATGACTGTGTGTGTGCATGCATGCACTTCTGTGTGTGTATGTGTGTGTGTAGTGTCATGTGTATATTGTGGTATATGTGTATGCATAATTATGTGGTTTGTTTGTGGTGTAGGTAGTGTA
>JADRCH010000040.1:9271230-9409193 GCA_019843965.1 Rhynchomys soricoides | reverse complement strand
GTGTGGTTTGTTTGTGGTGTAGGTAGTGTACAGTGTATGTGTGGTTTTTGTGTATGCATGTGGCACATGTGGTACATGTGCTGTGTGAAGTATATGATGTATGTGGTACATGTGTGGTGTGCATGTATGTGGTTTGTGTGTGGTGTATGGCTATTTGGTTGACATGTGGTATATATATACACATATGGGAGGTGTCTGTCTGTCTGTCTGTTGTGTGTATGTGGTATGTGTATGGTGCTCCTGTGTGTTTTCTCTGAAGACATACTGATAGTTTCCGTCCTTCTCTCCCTTCCTCTCCTCTGTTTCTCTCTCTCCTCTAGATTGCTTGTCTCTGTTTACTGTGCACTTCTTTTTCCTGCTTCTTTTTGCGTGTGTATGTACACTGTATGCATATGTGTAGGTGTGTGGCACACAAGGAGGCCAGAGGTTGGTGTCAGGTGTGTTCTATTGCTAAATACTTTTATATTTTGAGACATGTTTTCTCACTGAAGCTGGAGCTTGCTGATTTGGTTAGCTATTGAGCCTCTGAAGTCCTTCTATCTTGCCTTCCCAGTGCGAGGATTACAGGCATCCAATGCTGTGTCCAGATTTCATGTTTGTGTGTGTTCAGATTAATGTTATTTTTATGTATGTTTCTCTCTATCTGTTTGGGTGTCTGTGAAGGGCAGATGAGAGTGTTGGATCCTCTGGGTCAGTGAGCTACAGACTGCTGTAAGCTTCCTAACATTAGTGGTGGGAATCAAATCCTGGTCCTCTGCACAGGCAGCAAGTGCTCTTAGTTGTTGACCCTTATTTCGGGCTCCATGAACCCAGTTTTTTAACCTGCACACGGGGATCCAAAGCTAGATCCTCACAGCAGCTCACCAAGCTGTTTACTCGCGGAGCCATCCTCACAGCCTTACCGTTTCTACAGCAATCATCTGCTTTTCTTCTTTTGTATCTTCCTTCTTCTCAATTACTTCTTTCCCCAGCACACCTTTTATTACTTAAGTGTTAGTATCAATAGCTTCAGTAATTTTTAAATTCCTAATTTATCCTGTAGGTGTACTAGCTCTATTTTTTTTTCTAACCTTCCTGATTAATCAGCTACATAGTGAACTGTTTTATACTACATTTAAATTCCTAATTTTTAAATTGTTTTTAAATTGTTTCAGTTGCTACTGACTGCTATTTCTTCTCAAAGTGGTGATGAAATAATGATCCTAAATAAAGGTTTCTAAGAAATCTATTAAAACAACAATAACTGAAAGAGATATTTATTTCAACAAATGTGAAAATTGCAACACATTACACAGAAATATAAAAAGCATGGCAATATGCTACCCCAAAAGATGGCGATCCCTTGATAACTGAATCCTAAGATATTAAGATGTCTGAAGGAATTCAGAATCTAACTTAGAAATGAGTAATAAACAAAGGATCCAAAGTCAAATTTTATAAATAATCAGTGATACCAAAGAGAATGCAAACAAACAAGAAGTGAAGTAAGGACACCAAGACCTAAGGCAAGAGAGCCACGTGGATGAGAAAGAAGCACAGATACTGAGATTCTGAAAGAAAAAAGATGAGAGACACGGGACAGGAAACAGCTGGAATCGAAAGCATCACTAATAGCCCACATTACACAGAAGAAAGAACATCCTAGGGATAAGGACAAGATCACTGAAATGGTAAGATGGCCACAGTTTTCAAGTCTTCTAGGACATGATCAAGAGACTAAACTAAATTACTTATGGGATAGGAACAAGAGAGCCTGAGATACAAATTAAGACAAAGAAAACCTTTTCATAAAATGAGAGCTGAAATTCCCCAAATCTAAAGTGATAGAAGAAAAATTAAAATCCTTTCCACTAAAAGCAGGAAATGAGATAATACACAATGAGACTCTAATTTAGGGTAATACTTAAATTCTCTAATCAATCGGGGGGGGGGGAACAACACAGAGGAATGAAAAGTGATAAAAATAGGAAAGGAGGGGCTAGAGAGATGGCTCAGCAGTTAAGAGCACTGACTGCTCTTCCAGAGGTCCTGAGTTCAATTCCCAGCGACCACATGGTGGCTCACAACCATCTGTAATAGGATCTGATGCCCTCTTCTGGTGTGTCTAAAGACAGCAATGTACTCACATAAAATAAGTAAATAAATCTTTTTAAAAAATAGGAAAGGAAGAAATATAATTACTTGTTTTTTAAAGTTATATAATTCTGGATCTGAAGACCATAAAAACTCCAGGCACCCAACCCACTGTGCTGTTTTGGGATTGCTTGGAATCTAACCTGGAGCCCAGGCAACGACCACCGCCCAGTTGTCTAGAAGCCTTTTCACCCAGTTCTTAGCTCTAGGACGGAATAAATTCCAGTGACCTGAAACCCCAGGACTGCAAGGCATCCTGAAACACAGATCTCAAGTAAGGCTCCCCAGTCCTAGCACACCCACCTTCTTGCCACCTACTCACAATGTATTCTCCATACTAACACACAAAGATGCTTCACAAGCCTGCCAAGTGTTTGCAGCCTAACCCCAGACAAGGACTCACAGCTTAGCAGCATCTGCCTCACTTGTCTCTATCTGAGAGCAGGATGTCCTCAACCCCATCCCAATGAAGCATCCCAATGAAGCACACTACCACTGTGACCCTGGCCCCTGGTACCAACAGGGATCAAGTGTAGAATGTGGAGAACTTTCCCGAGACTTCTGAGTATTGGCAATGAGACTCTTCTAAGCTTATAGGTTTGCTCCTAGGCTCAGATGTTGTTGCATCTACCCCTGGATGAGCTACGACTACTTCTGACATTCTTCTCATGCATCAATACAGAGTGGCCTCTGAACACCAAGCACCACTCAGCTGGTCCACACACTGACAAATTGGGGCATAGCAAAGAAAGACCCAAACACCCACTCAACAAAGATTGAGACCAGATATCCAAACCAAACCAAACAAACAAACAAAAACAAACAACAACACCAACAAAACAATAATGGCCAAATTCTAGATGCCTAGGACCCAACTGCAAAAAACACAAACAGCATGAATTACGAAGACAGAATGTCTCTATAAATTAGCAATCCCAATTGTAATGTTCCCTGAAAGAAGAAACTTAGTTGATGTACAAGACAAAGATTTTAAATAGAAATTATAAATATGTTTAAGGAACCCAAGAAGGTATAGAAAGAGGAAATCATAGTGAAGACATAGAAAATAGCTTCAGTAAAATAAACCACAGAAGAAAATTCCCCAATTCAATGAAGAAATGCCAATCCAGGTACAAGAGATCTATGGAACACCAAGTAGAAAAGATCAGAAAATAAATTCTCCTCCATGACATATTACAAATGATACTAGAAAGGAAGGAATAAGCACACTCAAGAAGTCACAAGAAACAAATAATGCCAAGATACATATTCAGATGAGATCTGAGAAAACAACACAACAGTATCAAATTAATACACCTTTTAATGATAACTCTAAATATTAATGATCACAACTTCCAGATAAACATAAATGGTTTGGCAAACAAACAAACAAACAAACAAAAAACCCATACATTTAGATCAATGAGATACAACAGAGGACCTAGAAACAAATCCCCACAGCTATAGCCACTTTGAAAAAGGAGCCAAAAACAAATGTTGGAAAAAAATAGCCTCTTTACCAAATGGTGCTGTGACAGTTACAAATCCACAAGTAGAATGATACTAAATGCCTGTCTCTCACCCTGTACAAAAGCCCACTCAAAATACATTAAAAAGAACATTAGTGTATGATCTAAAATTTTAAAGCAGCAAGAAGAAAATAAACAGAAAATTGTTCAAGTCAGAGAGGTATTAGGCAACAACTCTCTGACAAGGACTCTGGCCATTCAGGAAATAGTAATTGAGAAATAAGATGGGGCAGCAAAGGAAACTATCATCACAGTGAAATAACAGCCCATAAAACAGAAAAACAAACAAACAAACAAAAAAAACCAAACAAAACTAGGCTAGGTATTTATCTAATTAGAAACTAACATTCAGAATATATAAATAACTCAAACAAAAATCCAAATAGTTTAATTAATAAAATAGTAAACAAACTAAACAGAGAACTCTCAAAAGTACAAATCATAAATGCTTGAAAAACCGTCCAACAGCCCTTAGCTATCAAAGTTAACGATGATAAGAAGTGTCTTGAGATTCCACTCTACCCCAGTGAGAATGGCTGATCTTCAAGGAAACAACAGTGCTAGAAAAGAAACACAAAAAAGGAACTGCTGCTGCACCGGGGAAAGAGTAAGTCAGTCCATCCATGACTGCCGTCTGCATGGAATTCCCCACACAGCAAAACAAAACTACTATAGCACCCAGCTATCCCACTTCTTAGTACACACCCAGAGAAAAGAAAGTCAGCACAGAATAAATATACCTGTAGACTCGTGCTTATAGTGGCTTATTGTGAGAGGCAGAGGGAGTCAGGAGAAATGGCTACAAGATTACAGGCCATTATGCAGCACAGCAGAAAGAAATGAAAAGAAACCCTGCCTCAAAACAAGGTAGGAGAGAACCAACGCCTGTAAAATTCTTCTCTGACCTTCACACACATGCAGCATACCACACTGTGTATCTGCTGCTCTGTCTTGCTCTCTGTTTATCTGTGTGTCTGTCTCTCTCTCATACACATACACACAAGTACAAAAGCAATTTCTTTCCAATAAAATTATATGCTTACTGTTAAGGTCTAAGGTGCTAGTATAAGAATATCACTATATAAAGCACAGCTCTGTATGCTGAGTTTAATGAGTTAACAGCTCAAGATGTAGATCAATTGTAGAGTATTTACATGCATAGGCCCGGGTTTTAATCCCCAGGATCACAAAACAAACAAAAGAATGAATATAAAAACGTTACCTGTCCTGGGCTCTTTCATTGGTCTACACACTGTCCACTGATTTTGATGAGGGTCATATCTTTCAATGCTTGACAAATGTGAGACACCGTTATGCCCACCTACCACGAAGATAAAACCTAGCATAACTCCGACGCCAAAGTGAATCCTCTTGTCAGCCATGGACGCAACCATCTCCCAGGAATCCTTACTTGGATCGTAACGCTCCACACTGCAAGTATTTACATGAGGAAGAATTAATTCATAGGTCATTTGTGTTACTTACTATTCCTGAAAAAATAAAGCCTGCCACAGGTTTAAAACAGACGGATAAAAATAGTAGTAATTTGTCCCAAATGTTTAGGTATCTGTGGATATCAGGTATAAAAGGTTTCCTTTGTGAACAGGATACAATTGCTGAATGGTATTCTTTTCTACAGTTAGATATCCATGAGGGACTGCAGGGCCAACTCCACGAATGTTACGATCCCTTATTCAAAATGGTGGTGCAGTATATTTAAGCACAAGTCTTTTTCATTAGATTGCTCACAGTGAGTAAAACACTACTCCTAGAGATAACAATCTTTAGAACAATTTTTAAAAAGGTTTAGAACTATGATTCACAGTATATACAGTCAGTAACTTGTAAACTTTACCTTTTCTTATTCATATTTCTCCTTTATTCAACATACTACAGAATATAAAAATCTCTCATTCTTATTCTAATGGTATGATGTCACGTGTAGCATGACCAAAGAATCCAAAAGGAATATGAGATAATATTTTAATTTTAAAAGCAGCTTCCTTAAAGTAATTATTCTATATGCATGAATATGGGTATAACTACACCATAAAAAGACAAGAAATGCTTTTGAGACATGGCTCTTTCCTTCCACCACGTGGTCCAAAGGCTGAACACAGTTTGCAAGACAAACTCAGTTATACAGGGAGCCATCTCATTGGCCCAACATTTTAATTTATGTTTTACAATGCATGGGAATACAAGAACTGCATCTCTAACTTTATTTTATTAAGCAATGTGAGAAAAGATCATGCACACACAGAGATAAACACACAACTGTATCATACAAAAATTTCAATTTTTCTTTTTAGGTTTCTGAGCTCTAAAATGCAGTTTACTACATTAATTAAATATAAAGTTTAATAGAAATTTGAATCCCAGTGATATAAAATATTTCACTTAGGAGCAGTCTAAATCCCCAAATACCTGTCAGTATTACTTAAGCATATTGAAAAGTCCATTTATACATATAAATTTAAAACTCAGAAATGAATGTAAATTTTGCTTCTGTAGAAATCTACAATCATAAGCAATTCAATTACTGTCTTACGTACCTGTTCATGTGAGCGGGACCATACCCTCCAATGGCATAGATCATTCCGTCCAGGACAGCTGCAGCAAAGCAACTTCTTGTGCTTGCCATTGGGGCCACAGGTTGCCACTGCCTTATTTTGGGGATGTATTTTTCTACAGACTGCAAGTAAGACTGTCCATCATATCCCCCTAAAGCATAAACTTCTCCCGCAAGTACTCCGACTCCAAGAGTACTTCGGCTCTCGTTCATCCTCTCTAGAGAAGTCCAGGTGTTTGTATCAGGATTCCAACATTCCACTGAATTTTCATGTTTTCTGACAGTGACACCAGGACGCACGCTCGTTTCAATACCACCTATAACATAGACTTTTTGGTCTAAAACACATATTCCGAATTCATAGCGAGGAATATTTAAGGGCGCCAGACCAATCCAAGAGTCATTCTGGGGAAAGTACATCTCCACACTAATGAATAAGCAGAAAAATAATAGATTAAAAAACTCAAATGGCCCATAAACAAGCATGTTTACTTGTGTTAATAACCAAGGTCATGCAAATTAAAACCATCATAAACCATGATGTACCTTTCAAACTGCTCAAAGTGCAGATAGAAAATAACCATTGACAATAGTTGTTGTGCAAACATGGACACACTGGCTCAGAGTGTAAACTGGTACAAACTACTTTGGAAAACAATTTTATCTGACAAGGTGGAGAATGCACACCTTCACTTAGAATTTCATTCTTAATGTGTCTCTTGTATTGACTATCTACTATAGACAATTTTGTTGTAGGCAACATATCCAAAAACATTCACTGGAGCATAAAACAATAATTCATCACAAAGAAAATGGTTAAATAGTATAGTATTTAGATGTATTGTATACAATTGCCCCATGACTAAAATACATTCTTAGATATGTGTGTAAGATAAATCCATCCATATATGCATGCACCTGAGTGGATGCCTAAGTCCCACGTACAACATTAAAAGATTGGAAGCAGTCCAAATGTATATCAAGCATCAAATAGATAAATGACGGTATTTCACACCACAGTGAAAAGAAATTTTACACATATGAGAACAAGATGCTAAATTCAAAACAATTCTGTATATTTTTATTTGTATCAAGTTCAAAAATATATAAAACAAATTCCGAGACCAGAAACACCTATCATTGATACCTTTGGGCAAGAAAGGACAGGTAGGGAGTTCAGGGTTGGTTCTGTGTGTTGGCTACATTCTACCACACCAACTTTTGTTTCATTTGTTGTGATTCGCTAAATTGTACATGTGGGGTTTGTTCACTCTGCATATGTGTAAAATTCTAATAACCATACTATATCCATATACTATAGTACTCATGAAAGTAAATGAAGTCTTCCCTTATGTAGTGTAACAGATGATTCTCACAACCTTGCTGTCTGGTGAGAAAGCACATCTCTGAAGAAATATATTTAAATAAAAATGTTGAAAACCTTCATATCTTTGAGACACTTAGTATGTGGAAAATTATAATGAAAAGCAAAATAATACAAAATCCACATAAAATTGAGGCTACTTAATTCTGCGAGCTTAAACCAGAACATGCTTGTGTGCTAAAGGCAATGATGTGATACAGTGGAAAGAGGTGAGGAGGATTCAGGAGAAGTATGAGATAACTGGAAAAGGAAAAAACTGTTTAAAGGAGAGGAAGCAACTGCCTGACTATACTGAGGTATGAGAAGTGATCTGAGAGAGATTTGGACACGGGGAGGAAGCAGTTGTGTGGTTGCTTCTACTTTTTTCAATAGGATAAGGAACACATTAGATGGCTCGATGTTTCTAAGGAGTCCACGGAACATACTGATGAAGGAGAAGCAGAGTGGTTGCTAGGGAGTGCTGAAGGCCACAGACTAGGTGCCATGACTGTATTTCTCCAGCCATGCTCCAGAGCTCAGAATAGCCACAGCATGAGTAGACATGTGGGTCTAACACAAAGGATATGGTGAAGGAATGGAGAGGCTTGGAAGCTATGGCTGTGTTCTGAGAGATGATGGCAGTGACAGCAAATCTCCTGGAGGGAAGGAGAAGCATAGGAGTGTTTCTTAGGCCCCTCTCTGCTGCAGTAACTGAGTACATTACGAAGAGCAGCCATTTACTTGGCTCACAGTTTGGGAGGTTGGGAAGTTCAAGACTGCAGGCCTGCATCTGGTGAGGGCCTTCTTGCTACACTCTGTGAAGGTATAACATAGCAAGAGGAAAAGGGCCCATCCCTTTATAACCCCCCATCATTTTGACTCCCAAAATGATGTTCTTAATCCATTTGAGTGATGTCATATGATCCAAGTCCTTCTTAAAGACCTGACTTCTCAATACTGTTGCATGGAAGACTAAGTTATATTTGTCCTTGGTCCCCCAAACTCATATCCTTCTCATGACATAAAATACAATTATTTCATCTCATTATTTACAAGAATTTCAACTCATTTCAGTATCAAAGTTCAAAGCACAGTGCTGTAGAAAATATTTAATCTCAATCCAGGTTTCTACCCTGCCTTTGTTTATTTAGTTCCCGGATAAAAGACACAACTTTTACTATTTACAGTAAGCCTTTATCAGCATTAAAATTTACCCTCCATGCTAACCTCTATTTCCTATCAGTAACACTGAGGATTTACTTACTATGTTTCAACTGGCCAGCACGCATGCCATTTTTTTCTTGATCCCTACCATCACATCTCTCTTCTCTTCCTCCCCTCCCCCATGGTCTCCTCCGACCCCAAGCCTGGCAACCCCAAGCCCCAAGTATCTCCATCTTGCCCAGCTATAGGCTGTAGGCATCTTTATTCACCAACCAGAAATCACTTTGGGGCAAAGTCACATAGCGTTACTTTGGGTCTATACGTGGACTCTCTCATCTTTGGGGCTACCAGACCTTGGAGACCCACACTTAGCATTACAATACATAGCAGCAGACTAAACCTCAATGGCACAGTCTCATATAAATCAAATATGAGTCTCAATTCACTTTCCCTTTAAGCTTAGGAGACCAAAACAAGTTATATTCTTCCAAGATACAACGAAGAAACCGGTACGGCAGACATTCTCTTTTCAAGAAAACAGTCAACAAAGGAGCAACTAGTCCCAAAGATGCTCAAAGAAAAACAAACAAAATGCTATTACATCTTTATACCAAAGACCAATCTCCTTTGACTCCATAGACTGAGCATACTGGGGTAGGAGTTAGACCTATAAGGCCCAAGAAAGCGGCAATTCTATGGCTTTGTTAGGTTCAGTCTACTCAATCCCTCACAGTATGTGAAATCTTAATGCTTGTAGCTCTCCCATGTCCTTGAAGCTCACTGACTCTAAATAGGGGGCTCTCTACAGTTGTTCCATCTATAACATGAATCTCTGCCTTGGCTTTCTATTGTATCAACATATTCTTAGAAATTTACATAGAAAAGCTCACAGAGATTGTGTCAGGAATCTCTGGTGGGTCAAGCTGCAGCTGGGCCTGCTTGAATAACAGCTGAAGTAGTTATAGTGCTATGCTGAATTTCTGTGCCAAGATTCCCAAAGTACCCTTGGTTTACAGGTCTTTGGAGCCTACGCATAACTGCTATGTCCTCTTAGAGCTATGGCCCTGAGTAAAAGAGCACCCACAAAGATCACTGAAATGTTGTCAGGGTCGTTCTTCTTCTCCTGATGAATAGTATCTGGCTTCCTCACAGCCATGCTTGTCTCTTTAGTCTGTGGAGTTCACATGGTCATAGCTTTGGGTTGCTCTTAAGCAAACCTTTTCAACTCTTTATATACAAAGGCTGTGGATTACTCAACTTTTCCATTATGATTGTCATTTAATAATAAATTCTATTTTTAGGTCATTTCTTTCCTCTCATACCTTACTTGCACATTCACTTAAAAAGAGCCACACAAAAGAACTGCTGCTTAGAAACTCTTTTGCCAGGTAACCTAGCTCTTCACTCATGTTCTGTATTATGTAAAATAAGGAATGTGCAAAATTTTTTTTTTTTTTGGTTTTTCGAGACAGGGTTTCTCTGTATAGCCCTGGCTGTCCTGGAACTCACTCTGTAGACCAGGCTGGCCTCAAACTCAGAAATCTGCCTGCCTCTGCCTCCCAAGTGCTGGGATTAAAGGTGTGCACCACCACTGCCCCGCAGAATGTGCAAATTAACAAGTTCTTTGCAATTGTATAACAAGGGTTGTGTTTCCTCCTAGTTCCAAGCTGATGTTCTTCATATCTAAAGCTACATCACAATAGCCTTTTATCACACATATTTCTCTCAATATGGGGGCCATGCACTATCACATGTAATTGTCTAGGAAGATTCAAACTGTGTCCTCTTCTTGAATCCAGAACTGTCTTTAATGTTCTGTTAATTAAAATCTAGAAAAATCCTCCATATTTGATCAACATGTCTCCATTACCCAGCTCCAAACTGCTTCTCCACTTCTGGGTATTTGCCCCAGCAACAGTCCCATTTACTTGTACCAATTTTTTGGTCAGTTTCTTTTCTGACTGGGTTTATTAAAAACAATGGAAGTTTATTTGGCTCATGGTACTTGATGCTGGGAGGTCCAAGATCAAGGGCCTGTTTCTGACAAAGGCATTCTTTCTAAATTATAACATAGAAGAAGCTACTGGCAACACACCAAAGAGAAACGAAAGGAGCCAGAGTTTTGTCTTTTAGAACAAGTCCATTTTTAAACACGAATTTTGGGAATACATTCAAACTATAAGAGAGTACATGTGCTGAAATAAGCTGGCATGAAAGGAGGTGGTAAGAGAGCAGAATACCTGGAAACAAGCTTCAGACTACTAAGCGACTGGTAATGACAAAAGCTAGAAGCTCCACAGTAGGAGCAGTGCTGTGAGACCAAGCCCTTTATCTGTGTGGTTTGCGCCAATTCTAGAGAGTTAACATCAGAACTGAACTGAACTGATTTTAAATACCCTGGTGGTATTAGAAAATTGGTTGGTGTAAGGAAGAAGAAGGAGGAGGAGGAGGAGGAGGAGGAGGAGGAGGAGGAGGAGGAGGAGGTGGTGGAGGAGGAGGAGGAAGAAACAACCTCATTGGAAGTGAACCTAGAAGTTCTAAAGAGGGATTATCTAGAGTTAGTTCATGGATTTCTGCTTACCTAACTTATGCTAGATAACTCATGTAAGCAGATACTGCATATAAAGGTACTACTCATCCTAATGTCTTTTGGTTGTTCTTTTGTTTCTGATTTGAAACAGTGTTTTACTATATAAGCTTGGTTGGCTTAGCACTCAGGTAGACCAGGATGACTTCATGTTTATGACTGTCCTACTGTCCATCTCCCAAGGGCTGGGATTACAGGTGTGTTGTATTACATTTGTTCCCCAATAAGTCTTCTAAGGGCAAATGGCAATCAGTTTTATTAATACTTTCATGGAGTGAGTATAAATGTGTTGCCGCATATCCATTCAAGATTTAACATATTCCCAGTTACTTCTAAGCATTTTCAGTGTGTCATCCTTATGACTCCCTGTGTCTAATCAGAAGCTCTAACTATCTAACCTGGCTACCTTTAGGCTATCTCACTCACACTTTTTTCCCTAGCAAGCCTTAAGCCCTACATTTAAAAAAAAAAAATCCACAGAATGAGATCTCCCCAGACCCTCTCTCTCATTGCCCTGTATATTCTAGTCTTTCTCTGACTATTCAATCCCATTTCTGCTACTGTCCTACTATTTCAAGACCTTGCGTTTTCAATAATCATCCTTGGCCCTGTATCTTCAGCCCACTCCCTTCTTTATGGGCATCTTCTTTCAAACATACTCAGAGACTTCTATTCGAGAACCAAATATAACAAATCAAACCTTCCTGACCTATCCGTTGTTCTCTTTCACTTTCTTCATTCATTCTCAACACAATGTAATATTCTAAGACATTATGGTCTTTATATTGTCAGGTACAACAGTTACTTTTTTATCTTTATCTTTCTGGACCTTTCTTCATACTTGAATTTGTTGATCATCTTCCCTTCTTCTTGACAAACTTAAATTCCTTGGGGTCCCTGGAACTCTTTGCTCCTTGTTTTTTTTAATCTCTAAAATGGTTCTAGATTTACCTTTATTAATCAATTCTTTTTCCTTTCTATATGTTCTTAATCTGCCGAGAGACAGAGAGAGAGAGAGACTGACTCTGACTCTTATGCTGGTAAAAGAGCCCATCAAAGATTTAATTTATCCTGTATGACTTCCAAATTTTGAGATAAGATCACAGATACATGTACTTGTATCCAATAAGACGACGGACACTTTTACTTGAATATTTAATAGGCACTTAATCTCCGTATGTCTGAATTAAACAGTGTCTATTCCTTTAAAGTGGCTCCTTGTCTTGTACTCCTCCTTGGTAGTAACCCTCCATTGCTGACTACAAAATCTCATCCATATTTGCTTTTTCCCTCTCCTTCAGCATCCTTTTTCTCTATCTATCTAAGAACCAAATCCTATCAATTTACTCTCTCAAGACATTTCTTAAATTACTCTATTCTCTCATTCATCCTTCCTTCCTCCCTCCCTCCCTCTCTTTCTTTCTTTTGTTTAGACTTTTTAAAAAACTTGTATGCATGCATGCCTGGTGCTTACATGGGTCAGGAAAAGTTGTCTAGAAGAGGGTGTCAGATCTCCTAGAACTATAGTTACAGACAGTTGTAAGCGCCAACCGAGTGCTGGATCTCTGCAAGAGTAGCCAATGCTCTAACCCACTAATCCTTGTTTACCTCCAGCCTTCCTTGCCTGAACTTCTACAAGAGCTTCTTACCTGGCCACTCAGAGGCCAGTCTTGTTCTTTTGTGTTCCTCTAAGATTCAGCCAGAACGATCTGATATGTAAATCTGATCATCACACTATCTTCTTTAAAACACTTTTGCAACACACACACACACACACACACACACACACACACACCACCCCCCCCCCGGCATACAATAATATCAGACATGGCTCATGTTGGCAGCTGTCTCACTTGTCAGAACTTTTTATGTTTCACTATCAAACAGCCTTCAGCTTTGTGTGTGACCTATACTGCATCATGCCACTGTCTCGACACATGTTCTCTTCTCTGTCTTTGCTTGGCTCTTGCATGCCTCTAAATGACTTAACTTAGACATTAACTTCCAAAGAAAATCTTCACTAAATCCCTTAAATGGAAAACATACCCCTCCTTTTTTTTTTTTTTTTTTCCGAGACAGGGTTTCTCTGTGTAGCCCTGGCTGTCCTGGAGCTCACTCTGTAGACCAGGCTGGCCTCGAACTCAGAAATCTGCCTGCCCCTGCCTCTGCCTCCCGAGTGCTGGGATTAAAGGCGTGCGCCACCACTGCCGGCTCATACCCCTCCTTAATAGTTGTACCAAATTATCTTTATCATTGCATTAGCATGCTACATACAAATGTTGTCTCCTTTACTAAATTATGAATTTATTGAAGGTCCTTTATTTAGCACTATTTGGTGTAGAATTAAACTGAATGGTTATCAGCTTGGTTCCAATTTTCCCAATTATTAATAATGCTGTAATAACCAGCTTAATAAAATGCTACTTTAAATTTTACTATGATAGACGCAGTGGGGAAAAGATTGTTAGATATAAATAAATACAAGGCCATTTTTCTGATTTTTTCAATAACAAGTTCATAATATTTGAGAAACCAAGAGGCAATTACACAAGGATGTTTTTCAATATATACTCCTATTTGGAATTCTGTCATGAGATCAGTTATTTGGTTCATGCCAATATTCTATACTCTTTCAAGCCCGAGTCAAACAATCAACATGGGTGATTAGCACAGCAAATAATCTACTTGTAGCCTAATTTCAATAACAGTAGTTTTAGGCTATAAAGAAAATGTATTGTGAGACCTGGTTAAATACTTAGAATATGTGAATTGCCATTGATGAAATATCAAATTTTCTATTGGAGAAAGAAAAGAGCTTGCCAGATTTTAGGAAATGGCTATAAAGAAATCAACAGTATTAGAAGAATATATCAAACATGAAAATTTTCAGAAGTGATCTCTATGAAAGGGAAGAAAAAAAAACCCTCAAAATACGTTGTCAGTGTTGAAAGGTGACTTACATGCAGAACTAAATCAAAGGCTGGCAAGCTGCACAGCCATGGGCTAAAATTAAGGTCATCTACTTTTACAAATAAAGTTTTATTGAAACATCCATGCTTAAACATTCACATAATGTCTATGGATGCTCTCATCCCACAAAAGTGGAACTGAGTAGATTCAACAAAGACAAAAGGGCTCACAACTCTGAAATATCTACTGGGCTCTTTACAGAAACACACTGGCAATCCCTGCTGTAAAATGTCAGGAAAATAAAAAGAACCTTTTACAATGGTCTTATTAAAAAAACACAATGAAAAACATTTCACATGAAGGTTATTATTTATGGCAGTTTCTTATTTTTCTCATTTCCTTGATATTCCTTTAAGTACTGTCATTCAAACCAACTCCTATCCCCAGTCTGCCCTCATCACAGGTTCCTAGCTCTCTTCTTTTGCATCCTGTCATAAGGAAGAGAAGGAGAGGGTGAAGAGAAAGACAAAAATGAAGAGGAGAGAAGAAAGAAGAGGAGGAGAAAAAGAAGGTAGGAATGGTGAAACAGAAGAAAACTTAGCATATAACTAGGATAGACAAATGTACATACTTAAGGTGAGGAAAGAACTAATAATTGAGTATCACAGAGAATGTATAAAAATATGATTAAATATCCTTGTAAAATTTTAGGAAATAAAACGGAGAGAAAGAACACCAAAGCAGCAAACAAAAGGAAAATAAAATTATTTTTTAAATACTGAAAAATCATCACATTTAAAAAGTATAAAATCTGTCAGTATTACTCCTTTAAGAAACCCTTCTATTTACCTATCCAAACAGGCAAAGAGTCCAGATTTTCCTCCTACTGCACACAATACTTTGGGAGCACAGCGAGGTCGTGTCATCAAGACTGTCTGATGTGAGAGTCTATGTTCAGGCATGAAGTGGTACTTTAGGGCTTCATTCAAGAGATGTTTACAAGTACGATCATCACGGATAAGATGATTTGCTTCATAGAGTCTAGTGAGGAACTTAACACTCAGCAGTGGTAATCGTACACTGTTCAGCAGCTGTGCTAAGTATTTCTGGCGTTCTTGTACATCATACTTGATCCAAGATTCTAATGCATAAAAAACTGTCTCTTCAGTAGCTACATTCAAGCAGTCATTGGAGACAATTTCGTCCAAATCAGCATGTGTAAGCTCAAAAAACTCTTCTGTCTGGCAAACAGATTCAAAATTCTGGCATATGAATTTAGTAGCTGCCAAATAAAGGTCATGACAACCATAAGTCTCTGCAAAACGGGAAATTCCAATACAGTTACCAGGGTCAAGTTGGCTTTCAAGAAATGCACAACATTCTTTAAGGACAAGTTTTATCTGGAGTAGGTTTGCTGCTGGCAGGAGAGATTCAACTGTATCCTGAGAAATGAAAACCGTCCCTGTATAGGCGTACTCCACAATAGCCTGCAGCGCAGCTTCATCAATGCACTGAAACTCAACCTCACTGTTCTCTTTCTCAGAAAGGTTTCCAGTGAACATAGCTTTGAAGTATGGGCTGATGCTGGCAAGTACCACTTTATGAGCATGAATTTTAACATCACCTACTCGAAGAATGATGTCACAGAGTTCGTGATGCTGGCGAAGAAGATTCAATCCCTGCAGAAGTTGTTCAGAATGTAAGTGGGTTAAGTTAGCAAGCATGTAGGTCGGGGCTGTGTGGTCCATCTACAGAAAAATACAAGACACAAACAGTTACTTCAAAATAGCCATGTCAATGTAAGTCTGTGTCTCAATGAGTACAAACCAGACTTGTTTACTTGTCGATTTGCTGGGTTTGAGGCTTCTTGAGTTAGAAGGAATTTAACAATCACCTAATTAAATTCCTTTGTTATAGATATTAAGAAAGGAAAACCAAGATAATGTATAGGTATCCAACCATAAGGAATTTTAGATGCAAACTACATGTTTCATCGTGCATTTTCATTAAAGACTCAACTATCACTATAATAAAATATATGGAGAAAAAGTTGCTTAGAGCCAAATTAGTATTGAAACACTAGCTATTTGCTATTTGTTTAATAATAACCTCAATAATACCAATGGACATTGACTTTGAAAAGGTTCACTTTATTACGTTGTCTCTTCCTATGATCTCCATGTTCACTAATTTGAGTCCCTTCCCATAACAGCCTTCCATTCCAATACTGTAATTATTAACGCTACTATAAATGCTCCAGAAAATGCACACTCTTCCAAATGCTTTCTTACTAAGTGCTAGGTATTGTCTATAACCTTTTCCTTTTCTTCTTCTTCTTTTTTTTTTTTTTTGGCTTTTTGAGACAGGGTTTCTCTGTGTAGCCCTGGCTGTCCTGGAACTCACTCTGTAGACCAGGCTGGCCTCAAACTCAGAAATCCACCTGCCTCTGCCTGCCAAGTGCTAGGATTAAAGGCGTGCACCACCACTGTCTGGCAACCTTTTCCTTTTCCTTTTCATCCTTCTTCCTCAATATAAATTTCAAAAGTCTAGGTCAACTTTAAATTTCTCTAAAAGTCTATTCCTTTATATACAATTAACTTAATTATATATGTGCAGATTTTTAAACCACTCCCCGTTCTCATTTGTCTCATTGTGTAACAAGGAGAATCATATTCAGACCAAACAGTGAACAATGAACAATGCCAGTGGAAAACAGAAAGTTTGAAAGGGAAGAGCTGGATATTTTATGAGAACATATTTCTCTCAGACTAAACACTTACATACCAAGATAGTTACCAAGACCTAGAAATGAGATCCTGAACTAATACCAGAGCTATAGGACTGGACACTAGTCTCAGAAGCAAGACTAGATTTTATAATCAGTCTGAGAAGAGTCATCTTAGCTCCAGATAACACTCTAAAATAATTAGTGATATGATCTGTGAGTTCATAAAATGGATCATTAAATCCAGTCTAAAGGAGTTAACAATAATAAAGCACATCAGAGACTGTTTCTCCTCATGATGAGCTTAGAGTTTTATACCAGAGAAGTGTATTTTTATGTTTAATTAGAGATTTGTAAAGAATTTTCAATTTTTGAGAACAAATCCAAAATTATAATCTAGTTCAGGTAGGTA
The DNA here is from genome assembly GCA_019843965.1 of Rhynchomys soricoides. Taxonomy (NCBI): domain Eukaryota; kingdom Metazoa; phylum Chordata; class Mammalia; order Rodentia; family Muridae; genus Rhynchomys; species Rhynchomys soricoides. Next base: position 9,391,798 of record JADRCH010000040.1, on the reverse strand, counting down.
TATTAGCAGATGCCCAGCACATACAACTAAAAGAACGGAGTCTGGAGGGCTGATTCTAGAGGTGTATTATAGGACCAGCCCATACTCCTCCGGGGCTCTGCCCTTCCTTTATGTAGTGATCACAAATGGCTGCAAAAACACTGAACAACAAATTAATGATCCTAAAAGACCTGACTTCTAACATATTTTTTTAGTTTTTTGGTTTTTCAAGACAGGGTTTCTCTGTGTAGCCTTGACTGTCCTGAAAACTGGTCCTGTAGACCAGGCTGGCCATGAACTCACAGAAATCTGCTTGCCTCTGCCTCCAAGTACAGAGATTAAAGGTATGGAGTGCCGCTTCCACCTGGCTAGCATAATCATTTTAATAGAGATAAAATATAAACGTTCCAAAACATTGGCATGAGAGTAAATGAGAGAAATAACCAATCTGTAGAATGTTTTAAGGACTCAGGGATTTTAATTTCAGTACTACTTTAATACTCTAAGCTGATATGGATTTAAGCTTTATTAATAGAATTATAATGCATGTAATGTCAGAAAGGAGACTTTCATTTTGTTCTGGAAATGTCGGTTCATATCAGGTGCACATCCTTTGGGCATCATCCTTTAAAGGGAATTGAAACAAACCATAACCCCCATTGAAGAAGCATGTCCACTGAGTCATAGATCTGAGGGCTCTAAGTCTAGAGAAATGGAAACTGAGGGTTAGGTAGCGAGCCACAGGATAAATGCTGTTCATTACAGTAAGGGTTGACTTGAGGGTTAAATGGATGTCTACACATGAGATGCTTAGAATAGTGTCTAGCAGTGAGGTGCTGGCAATTTCATTAGCTCTCTATGTTGTGCTACCTCTTAGTACTGGATAAGAAATTCACTCCAGAGTCTGTGGTACAGGTGGTATATAAAAGCATAACATAATCTAACTTGTAAATAATGTGTTCACACGATATACATAAGCACACAGAGATGATACATATTACACAGATCTAGATAGGGATGACAATATAATTTTAAGAGATTTAGCACTAGAATCAGACTGCTCATGTTACAATATTGTCTGATTTATTTAATAGCTCTATGACCCCATGAAAGTCATCTTAAAGTCTCATGTTTTCTCAAGTGCTTAGCATAGTCAAAACAGTATTTAAAAGGGGGATAAGTCTTTCTGTGTGCTGGCATGTAGTACTCAATAATTATTAGATGCTATTTGTTCCCAGTATCAATATTAGCCTTAAGACAATGAGTTTTCCCACCTAAAAGACTCTCGTCTGTGTTAACCAAAAAAAGGAAGGACACTTGCTTACTACCAACAACAATTATTGGGAATAAAGTTTACATCGATCTTATTTTTAATGCTCAACTAAAATAATTTCAATTAAAACTTTAAATAGAAAAGGTAAACTAGGAAAGCACAGAGGTCAGAGGAGCAAGACAGACTGCTTTCAGCAATCCTGGTAATTCTTATACTTGTGAGCACTGAGAATGGTCAACTCTTTCCAGCCTAAATACTGTAAATTTTACTTGTAACTTATTCAATATTCATAACTTTGATTATATTTGGTTCTCAGCTATTTATACATGTCTAAAAGTAACTCAAAAGAAAAAATAATTTCTGATCTTTAAAACCCATGCTATCAAATAGTTCTACTGTGCTCATTTATCTCACTAACAACCTTGTAGAGAAGGGCGGACAAGTTCTGTGGAAACAGAAAAGAACAGAGAACAAAATACGAACTAGAGCCAAAGAAGTCTGAGTCAACCCCACAGTCAGCCAAATGTACCAAACAGCTCTATGACCTTGGACATATGGTAATTTAATATATGTGTATATTAAATGTGGTATCAAGCTGAGACTGGTGTTCATGCCTGCAATCCAAGCACTCAGATAGCTGAGGCAGGAGGATTTATGGTGAGTTCCAGACCAACCTGGGTACAGGGTGAAATCCTGTCTCAAACAATTCTAAAAATGTAAGCCTATAAAGAACAAATGATAAATATACACACTTGTAAATGCCCGTATCACATAAACAGTACATCAGGGAATTAAAACAAACCAAAGAGGAATCTAGGTAATAACTCCCTTCATTGATGGTGTAATAGTACATCTGATATGCTGAGTTGCCTCTACATGATAGCCATATTTTTTTAAAACTTTTGTAAAAATAAAACAAATACTGAATATTATGTACCTATGAACTAAATTAGTCAATATTGAACAAACAGTAAAAATGTCAAATTTTCAACAGGGCAACAGCACTGTTCTTCATTTCTAACTATATTCATATTGTACCAATACTCATAGTATGTTAAAAGAAGACTTGATAATTTTAGGTCATTATAACTGAGATAAAAAAGATCAGGTTGCAAGTTTAGTATCTATCTACTTAATTGACACCTAAGCTACAAAGAAGTGGTGCTGGAATCAGCTGGGAGGCAATTAACTGTCACCAAACAAATAGAGATCACAGTCACAGCACAGAAATGGGGAAGAAGAGCTGCATTAAAAAATTCCAGTGTAATTTAACAAATCAGATTTTTATAACTGCTGTCACTAAATTCTCTTCCCACAGTTCAGCTTTCTTACAGTAGAATTCAACCAATTATAATATATATTTTACCAGTATATATCTGTAAGATAAAGTGGCAAAATTGCTTTTTGACTGGCAATTGTTTTTATTATATCTAGAGAAACAAAAGTAAAATAAGCTTCCTGTCACTAACACGAATCCTTGTATCTTAGGTTTGGAAATGTGCAGCAGAAAGCAAGGGCTATACAGAGACTGTGTCTCAAAACACAGTAATAAAAACCAAACAAAATAAAAAAAACTAAAAAATTCTTAACTTTATTAAAGCTCTGACACAATATTAAGATGAAGAACAGACACAGAAAAAGAATAGATTAGGGGGATAGAGAGATGGCTCAGCAGTTAAGAGCATGACTGCTCTTCCAGAGGTCCTGAGTTCAATTCCCAGCAACCACATGGTGGCTCCCAACCATCTGTAATGGGATCCAATGCCTTCTTCTGGTGTGTCTGAAGACAGCTACAGTATACTTACATAAACAAAATAAATTTTTTTTTTAAAGAATAGGTTAAAATATATAATCAAATAATACATAAAATACAAAGATTAATAATGGAAAAAATCAAATTTTATCTGATAGTTTAGCACCCTTCCCCTTTCCACCAAATTTCTAAAAGCTCTAAGCAAATAGTTAAATTGACTAATTTGAGTTTTATTTTTTCCTCTGATCCTTAAAATGTATACAATAGAAAGGAAGAACACAGAACCTCTAGAGGTTGTGGAGAGGATCAGATGAGTCAGTATCTACATAGTAGCTAGCACAGTACTTGGCAGATAACATACAACAAATGGACTACAATTATTGCTTAACAGTAATAACATTTCATCTGCATTCTACTTATTAATGACAACTTCTTAAATTGCACAGGTTTTTATAGTTTACAGGATTTATTTTCATTTCCAATATTTCAGAGATGCCTATAAAACTTAGGTATGAACACACAAACACATAAAGTGATCCATCCAACAAATTCATGATCTCTGACTCTGGAAATAAAACAACTCTCTTTCCCTACTTAAATACAGCTCAAAGGAGGAAGGTAGGCAGCATATACCTTCCTGTAATCTGCTAACTTTGTTTAAATTATTTTGAAATCATTAAAATTTGCTGCACTCAAATTTGCAACTTTTAATATAGCCCTAAATATTTCCTTTCAAATTTCTGAGGTTTACTTTTACAATACAACAAAAAGTGCACTCTTCTTATCTTATTAAACTATTTTTTTTTTTTAAGCAAATGCCTTTATTCCCAGCACTTGGGAGGCAGAGGCACGCAGATCTCTGAGTTTGAGGCCAGCCTGGTCTACAGAGTGAATTCCTGGGTAAGAAAGGCTACACAGAGAAAGTCTGTCTTGAAAACACAAAGAAGAGAAAAGCCTGTTCTTTATTTAACTGTATTATTACATACAAATGCTTTTCTAGTAAATACAGAAAGGACTCCTAGACTTCAAAAATAAGATTAAAAGAAACTTAAGTACTTTTAATAGATATAAATAAAATATATTAAATAAGATTTATATTCTATAAGATCATCTTAAAAGGTATTAAGATATGTGACAGTGTCGTCTAATTTCTCAAACAGCCACAATGAAACTCATGCATTTTCCAAGTTTTCTACAAGCCATCATGTAATAGATATAAATAAGTTACAATCTGTAACACACATTGAGCTACAGGGACCTGAGAGCAAGAAGGACTCATTTTGCTTTGCTTGAAGAAAAATAATAAGACAACTGCTTGATTTATGGATCCAGGTCCCTTCAGTAGTGTTCTTTGTAGAGGGAAAGGAAAATTTTTATATTTATGCCATAACCAATAATGAAACACCATTCAAGACTTTCTAAGTTCCTTTTCTTCTATACTGATTACAACACAACCTCAGTCTGGTTAGTAACTTGGCTTCCTAAGTTCTTAGATACATGAAGAGTTTGCTGGATTTTTCAATCTGAAAATTCTGGTCACTAGAAAGAATTACATTCTATTCCAACATAAACTAGCATTCTAACGTGTACATTCTACTGTATACATCATTCTCCTGTTCCCTTTCATGTGGATTGCATTCCTGAAGTCTCAGCACACATGAGAAGGAGTATGCATTTAAGCTTTTTAGGTTGGATGGGGGAATCTGGCTATTGCTCGCCCCTCCTCATAGCAGTGTAGGTGTAATCCACAACCTTGCATATGTTAGGCAAGTGCTCTAGCAGACCCAGCCACCTGGCAGTCATTCTTCCTCACTGACAAACATTATAATCATCTCTTGGTTTTCATTTCCATCCTTACTCTGTCTCTAAAAATAGAAAATGGGTGGGGACAGCGGCACTTCTATTATGGTTTTTCTACTAAAATACATTTGCTAAACCAAACTCAGGTAGATCCACTTATACATCAAAAATGACAAATGAAGGCTATGGATGACGCTCAGTGGCAGAGCATTTCCTAGCATGAACAAAACCCTCGGTTCAATGTTCATGACAGTGAAACAAGACAGAACAGCAGTAGCAAACCACAAAACAGAAACTAAAGAAAGTGAAGAAGCCACCATGGCTTTAAACCAAAGCACAGGATACACGGTTATATAGCCTCATCTATATTAATACTCTTTTTCCAAAATTTAAAAAAAAAATAAGAAAAATATATTTTAATTGTGCTATAATAAAAACTCATAAATACAATTTTAACTTGCACCACTAATATTAATTATTGTTATAAAGCACTTTGACACATGTGACTCAATTTATTCCAAGATTTCAAAAAGTAATATAGCTGGGTATGGTGGCACAGGGCTTTAATTCCAACACTTGGGAGGCAGAGGCAGGCAGATCTCTAAGTTGGAGGCCAGCCAGGACTACACAGGGAAAACCTGTCTCAAAAAGAAAAAGAGAAAAGAAAAAGAAAGAAAGAAAGATTGAGAGATATCTCATTTGATACAAAGAGAACAGGAATACTTGCATTTGAAAAATATAAGCTTGGAACTTCAAATTATAACTCAGCCTTTTCTCACTGAAAAGCAATTTCATTATTTGTATTATTTCTTCAAAATGTCTGTCAAACAACAACAAATCTGTTTTCAAGCTTGATTTGGCAGTGCACACTTGTCATCTCAACATTCTGAAAGCTGAGATAGGAGGGTCAAGAGTTCAAGGCCGACTTGGGCTACATACTGCACACGTTTCAAATACAGACACAAAAGTTGCTCTTTCATATCGCAAAGCGGTTTGGCCTTATAGGAGATACTCTTAGTTGAACTGATTCTATTTATAGTTTCTTTTACAAAGAGAAAACACTCATCAGCCATCAAATTCTCAGTTTGCTTAAAATAATGTCTATCAACCTAAATCCTCTGGGTAGAATTCTCTTAGGACTGTAATGCCAAGAACTTGCACCACAGCTGAAATTGTCTAGCGATCTCCGTCTCCAGGAGACTGAAAGACTGCAGAGACTCTGGAGTATCCTAGGGGAGATAGGAGAGGTGGAGGTGGGGCGAAAGGAAAAGTCCCACAGTGGAGCTACAAAATAAAGGCTTTAAGCACTCCATCTAATGCAAAGGGGAAAACACTGATTCTACACATCTATAAGAAAACTTGGTATGCGGACAATGAAAAGTGACAGAAGGTGAAGAGAGGAAAAGGAGGCAAGGGATCAGAGGGCGGGGTAAGAAAGGTCCCCAACGACAAGGAAGTTTTTTTTCATTTTTTTAAAGTACTCTGTGTGCTTGGTCTTCGTTGGGTTCTCCTGTACTGCTAAGCAATCTGCAAGAAAAAGAATCTCGCTCAGGGTAGCAGTGAGTAGAACGTTTACAATGGTAACCAGCACTGTGCAGAACATGTCGTCTCTCTCTGCCTGCTCCAGTCCAGTCCTTTACCTCGCTTTCTGGCTCAAGGGGCACTCGGGCAACACTCCGCCAAAGCCTGCACCACTGTATAATAGCAAAAGAAAAATACCTGAGTCCAGGAATAATACCTGCAGCAACAGGAGGAGGAGCCACGGAAAACAGGAACCCGGGATGGGATCCCTTCTTGCTCCGGTCAAACCTCAACTCTTACGGGTGGGGCGGAAAACTTCCGCCCCGGACAGGGTAGCGTCATTTCCGTTTAAGGTCTTGACCCCGCCTCTCCATTCTGGCTACGTTCAGACTTCCTCTTCCAAGAATCTTCTACCTATGCTTAACTCCCTACGTGGACTACAAGACCCAGCATCCACCGCGGTAGGTTAATTTCCGGGTCAAGAGGTCCGCTCTAGGTGCATCACCATGGAAGCGCTCGGTTTGGTCACGTGGTGGCCCTGGTTACGCCCGGTGGCGGCTGTGGGGTCCCAGGCTCAGCGGGGGCCATTTTGCCGGAGGCTGGCTCCGGGAATCGAAGGCCGGAGCGGCCTGGCAGCTGACCGGAGCCGTTCCTTCTCTTCCTCTGCAGCTCGCGGCTTGGAGAGGAGCTGGAAGGCTGGGCTTCATCCAGCCCTCCCAAGACGGCAATGGTTCCCTCCAGCTCACGCTACCTGACGACCCTCCATGGCGGCCGCGCCTTCGGAGCTGCTCCCGCTGCCGCCTCTTGCAACCCCTGGTTCCTATCGCCTCCTGAGCCGCTGTCGTCCTTCCGCCCCAGGGACTGATGGTCGTCGATCTGGGGGCACAATGAGAGGCGAGAAAAACTACTACTGCCGTGGGGCTGCCGGGGATCATGGCTCCTGCCCCGCGACACCGTCGTCTCTAGCCTCGACCCTCCTGTTACCGGCGGAGGCTGTTTCAACTAGCTGGTCCAGTCATGGAAGTGGGCTGTCGGGCGGAGATGAGGAGGAGACTCGGCTTCTTCAACTCCTGCGCACCGCACCGGATCCTTCCGAGGCGTTCCAGGCTTTGCAGGCTGCCTTGCCGCGGCGGGGCGGCCGGCTTGGCTTTCCCCGCCGCAAGGAAGCCTTATATCGGGCGCTGGGTCGAGTGCTTGTGGAAGGCTGTAGTGATGAGAAGAGGCTGTGCTTGCAGCTTCTCTCGGACGTTCTTCGGGGTCAGGGGGAGGCGGGCCAGCTAGAAGAGGCCTTTAGTTTAGCGCTTTTGCCTCAACTAGTTGTCTCGTTACGAGAAGATAACCCTGCCCTACGGAAAGATGCGCTGCAGATCCTGCATATTTGTCTGAGGCGTAGTTCTGGGCAGGTCCTGAGAACTCTTATACAAGGCCTGGAAAGTCCAGATGCCAGGCTTAGAACTTCCACTGCGCTGTTGCTCCCTATCTTGCTTACTCCTGAGGATTTGTTGCTGGGCTTGGATCTCACTGAAGTAATAATATCTCTGGCCCGAAAGCTTGGCGATCAGGAGATGGAAGAAGAATCTGAGACAGCGTTCTCGACGCTTCAACAGATTGGAGAACGACTTGGTCAAGAGAAGTTTCACTCCTACATCTCTCGTTTGCCCTCTGCGCTGAGGAGGCACTACAATCGCCGCCTGGAGTCTCAGTATGGAAGTCAGGTTCCTTATTATTTGGAGCTAGAAGCCTCTGGGTTTTCTGAAGATGCTGCCCCATGTGTAGTGAATCTTTCCAGTAGCAATCTTAAATTTGGGATTATTCCTCAGGAACTGCATGCAAGATTGTTGGATCAGGAAGACTATAAAAACAGGACTCAGGCTGTTGAAGAACTAAAACAGTTGCTGGGAAAATTTAACCCAAGTTCTACTCCTCATTCTAGTCTTGTTGGTTTCATTAGCTTATTGTATAACTTGCTAGACGATTCCAATTTCAAAGTGGTCCATGGCACACTTCAAGTTCTCCATTTACTGGTTATTCGCCTGGGAGAGCAGGTGCAACAGTTCTTGGGACCAGTTATAGCAGCTTCTGTGAAAGTGCTGGCAGACAACAAGTTGGTGATCAAGCAGGAATACATGAAAATCTTTCTAAAGCTAATGAAAGAAGTAGGTCCTCAGCAGGTGCTTTCTTTGCTCCTGGAAAACCTTAAACATAAGCATTCCAGAGTAAGGGAGGAAGTAGTGAACATTTGCATCTGTTCCCTCCTGACCTACCCCAGTGAGGATTTTGACTTACCTAAACTGTCCTTTGATCTTGCTCCAGCTCTTGTGGATAGCAAACGCAGGGTTCGCCAGGCAGCTCTAGAAGCCTTTGCTGTTCTGGCATCATCAATGGGCTCAGGTAAAACCAATGTTCTTTTTAAAGCTGTAGATACTGTTGAATTGCAGGATAATGGCGATGGAGTGATGAATGCTGTGCAGGCCCGATTGGCCAGAAAAACTCTTCCAAGGCTAACAGAACAGGGATTTGTAGAGTATGCAATACTCATGCCATCTTCTGCCCAGGGTAGGTCAAGCCATTTGGCACATGGAGCAGATACAGACTGGCTTATGTCTGGTAACAGGACTCAGAGTGCACACTGCTACTGTGGTGACCACACCAGGGACAGCATGCAACTGTATGGATCCTACAGTCCAACTATCTGTACCCGAAGGGTTTTAAGTGCTGGAAAAGGGAAAAATAAATTACCATGGGAAAATGAGCAGCCTGGAGTCATGGGAGAAAACCAGACCTCCAATTCCAAGGACATTAAAGATACAGAGCAGGTATGCTTAATCGTAAGTTAAAAGTGAAAGAATTCACAATTAAGTTTTTGAATTAAGTACTGATGTGAACATCCATTATAATAGTATGGATTATGTCAGTGCATTTCATAGGTTCCTTGATTAAATTTGAGGTAGAATGAGCTATGAACAGTACATGGGTGTTATTATGGGTTATTGTTTTAATATGCCACTCTCCTCAGTCATAACAAACACTAAATGCCCAATAGGTACCAGATAAAGAACTAAATTGCAGTTCCAAGAGCTTTCTGGAGAAGGTTATAAGCTGGCAATTAACATATTAAGTGCTAGGATAGAAACAGAGTGCTGTGGAATACCTGATTCCACTAGAAAAACAAAAAGCAAAATCACCATCAGGGTTCTGATCTTTGAACTCAGATCCTGTCCCTGCAAAGCTTTTATTTTAAAATTTACAAGTCTACATGTAAATTCAGAGTGCCATCAGTACTTTATACTTCATCTGTATCTCCCAGTTAACATCTTGCCCTATTTTTGCTCTATATTTTATGAACCATTTGATAGTAAATTGCACACATTTTGGATTCCGTCCCCTTATATTTTGACGTACATCTTCTAAAATAAGTTATTTTATAACTGTGTATGTTTCAGAATACTAATAGTAATTAAATTGCATATGGCTTTTACTTCATTTTCTCCGTGTGTTCCTAAACTGGCTTTTACCTTTTTAATTTTACTGTTATCCCATATCCAATTATAGTTGGCGTGGGCGTTGCCTTTTTATTTAATATGTCCCTACTTGTTTGTGGGATTTGTATGGTTTTTTTTTGTTTGTTTGTTTTCATGGTAGGCCCCTTTTCCCCTGAAAGGCTGGGGTAATTGTTTTGTGGAATATCTCACATGAGTTTATATGATTGTTTCTATTTGAGTAGACTCAGGTTAAAAATAATTAGCAAATATATTACCTCAGTAATGGATACAGTACAGTGAGGTTGCCCCACCTTGAATGATGCCTCAGTTTATCATTTAAGTGACGAGATCCATTATTAAAGGTCTATTTTCCCCCCTTACTGTAGATATTACATTGATACTCTACAGATACCTTAACAACGTTTTACTCATTGCTTTTCACATGCAGTGAATAGTTTTATTTGTATTAGCTATTACATTGGGGGCTACAAAGTGTATACTTGTTACCTAAAATTCTTTTCTATATGTAATCTTGATGTCTCTTTAATTTTTGCTATTAAAAAGTTTTTTGTTAAGATTTTTATCTGTCTGTAGGTATGAGTCTGTGTGTGTGTGTTCGTTCGTTCATCTGTGGTGGCGAGATGTTGTCAGCTCTGGTTGAGCTATAGGAGTTATAGGATTCTGTGATGGACCTGGTGTAAAACTCTGTCCTCTGTAAGAGCCACAAACGTTCTGAACTGATGAGCTTTCTTTCCAACCCCAAATTATGCTTTTTAAAAATTTATTTATATTTCTCCTTTTCATTGAAAATAGATTTCTTTCCCCATACAGTATCTCCTCCCGCAGCTCCTCCCAGCTCCTCTTCACCTCCACACCCACCCAAACAACAAACCAGAATAGGACCAAAGAAGCAAGCAGAAAAAAAACTAAAAAAGAGCCTATGTATGTGTATATGTATATAGCCTGCACACACACGCGCGCGCGCATGCATGCGCTCAAACAAAGCATTTTGGGACAAAAACGTTCTAAAAATACCATTGAGTTCATTTTGCGTTAGCTATCAAATTAGGATTTTTGATGCTGAATTGCCCAATATTTGACCAGTGGCTGGCTCCCTGTGATCTTTGGTATGATTAAGTGTTTGGGTCTTTCCTTAACTTAAGATATAATGCTAAGACTTACCTGATATCTTTCTTGTTTTCCATTTGGTATCAGCTGTCCCCACTCCCTACCCAGGATCCCAGTATTACCAATATAGTAGAGTAGTATTTCAAAACCAAGTTCTGTGTATGTTTTCACTCTTTGCTAATTCTTGCCATTGCAGATTGGCCCTTTCAGTGGACAGAACCAAGAGGTATTTTTTGTTTTTTTGTTTTTTATGAGTTCTTATGAGTATCTTGAATTGAATTGGCAGTTCAAGTTCTCTGGTATTTTCTATTATTCTATATTTGGTCTTCCCTCTTTTGTAACAAAAGCTTAACTTCCAACATCATGCTCTGTATCCTTCCTAACATACAAGAAATTAAGGCCAAAGTATCTAGTAAATAAAAACCAAGATGTCTTCATATTTTTCCTTGTCTTTTAGTTTAGATTAGTTTGGTTTTGTCCCCCACCTCCGTACTCCCAAAGACAGGTCTCATTATGTAGCACTGGTTATCCTGAAACTCATTATGTAGACTGGGCTGGCCTCAGACTCACAGAGATTCACCTCCCGAGCCCTGGGATTAAAGGTGTGTCGCATTATGTCTAGTTCCATATTCATTGTTGTATTTTGAACTATGGCAAAATGTTTTATATTAAGACTTTCAAAGGAGTGAAGATGGAGCTCAGAAGATGGATTCTCAGTGGCAGAATGTTGCCTAACATGTACAAGCCTCTTGGCTTACCTCCAGCACCACAAATGTGAAATAAAGTAAAAACTTAACCTACAAGAACATTGAATAAATTAGTTCTTTTGGTGGGACAAATACAGATGTTCCTTATGATAGATTTATATCCCAGTAAACTCACTGTAACTTGGAAATGTCATAAATCAAAACACATTTATTAAGCCTAGCCTATTGAGCATCGTAGCTTAGCAGCCTAGTATACTATAGAGAAGAGGTTATTTCGGCTCATAACCCTGGGACTGAGTTGGTGCTGCTCAGCATTGCAAGGAAGGATCAAAATTCAAAGTTACTGTTTCTACTGAATGCATATCATTTTGCCATAAGGTAAAAACTATAAGTCAAGGATTTACAATATATATAGTGTATTTTCACATTTAGTCTTTTGTACTCGTACAGAAGCAGATGGAACTGACTTCTAAGTGTTCTTCTTCTGTTATTCTTCCCTTTCCAAAGGGTTGTAGTTAGTTAGTTATTTCTTGTGCCAGGATTGAACCCACAGCTTTAACGGACTAGGTAAACACTCTTTTAAGCTCTATCTCCAGTTCCACCTTTTTTGTTTGATTTTTTTTGTATGGCTATATATTATAAGCATTAACGATTTTTTTTAAGGACTGTTATTAAGCTTGCTTGTTCTGTCACTAGTCTAAGATGTTTGGTGACTATATTAAGATTCAGTTCTGGCTGGGCATGGTGGCACATGCTTGTAATCCTAGTACATGGAAGGTGGAGGCAAGGTGGTTGAGATGTTAAAGGACTTCCTTGGCTACTCTGTGAGTTGGAGGCCATCCAGGGCTACATGAAATCCTGTGTCAAAACAATAATAAAAATATTATTATTATTATTATTAACAACAATAGTAATAATAGTAGATTATAATAAATATTCTGGTGCTGACTATAACAACAGGAATTGGAAAATAAGCGCATTTCTGAAATGCCCATGTAAACTAATTTATATATGAAAGCTTCTGTGGTGAAACTGAAATTTACTACAGAAATCAAGTTGTAAATATGTTCCCAGAAATGCTTGTAGAAATACACTGTAGGTTTTCTAAAAGGAGGGCATGGACTAAATATATACACATTAGAAACCATGCAGCTTAAAAAAGTGTATCGCATGTTACTAGTTTGTTTTTATTGTAGCCTTAGGGTGACAGCTACACTAAGTAAAAAGTGCAGGTGGTTTGTGATTTCTTAACACTTAAACAGCCTGCTCCAGAACTCCCAGCACACCTTTGATAGAACATATGATTGTAGTCAATGAAACAACAGCAAGAGGAACCAAAGAGTTCATCCTTTACGTTAGGCTTCTCTCCTGGGCTGTATATTCTGTTGGCTTTCGGCAAGTATATCTGTGCAGAGGATCCACCATGGTGATACCATAAAGAATAGTTTAGTTGCTCTACATAGCCTCTGTACTACCAATGCTTATCCCTCCCTCACCCCCCATCCCTTGGCAAACACTGGTCTTTTTTTATTTGCACACTTTTGCCTTTCTCTTTCTGCACACTTTTTTGAGTTTCATGGAGTTGCAGTCATACAGCATATGCACCAACCTCGTAGAATGAGGTAGGAAGTATGCCTTATGCATGTGTCTGTCTTCTAAATAAGATTATAGAAAATTGACAAACTTTCTTCTGCAAATATTAAATAGATTTCATTAATGAACATGGTTGTGCCTGATGCTTACTGTTTTGGATGGTGATTATTGAATGAATTTAGAGGTAGACTTGGTCAAATTATTTGTTTCATCCTAATATTGATATGATGTATGTGCTTTTCTCTCATTTCTGCTGTTAAAAATGTGTCTTCTATTTTTAGCCTAACTAAAAGCTTACCAGTTTTATTGATCTTTTTAAAATGCCAGCCTTTGGTTTTATGAAGTGTCTGTTTTGATTTCCTGTTTTCACTGATTTCTGTGCTATTTTTTTTTTTTTTTTGTTACTTTGTTCTTCGACTAGCTTTTATTTTAAATTGTTCTTTTCCTTGTTTACATTTTGTTTATTTATTGGAGGGAGATGGGAAGCACTTGTGCCGTAATACATGTATGGAAGTCATAGGACAACTCAAGAGGGTTGGTTCTCTCCTTGTGCCATGGGGTTGTGGAATTGAAGTTTGGTCAGCAGGTTTGACTGCACTGCCTTTACCTGGTGAGCCATCTTGCTGTCCCCAAAACTTTAAGTTTTTAAGTTTGGAAACAATTTTGCTATTCCAGAAACATCTTTATCTAGTTTGAAATTTGCTTAGTATTTCTTCTTTGATGTATGTGTAAATTACAAGTATATTTTTTAATTTCCAAGTGCTGGGTGTTTTTTTTGTTTGTTTTGTTTTTTGTGTGTGTTTTCTCTTTTTGGCTGATTTCTAGCTTAATGTCTTTGCAGTTTGAGAACAGCTATTATATTGGCATATTCTTTTAAATTTCTTAATGTGTTTTGTGGCCTAGAGTGTGTTGTCTCTCTCTCTCTCTCTCTCTCTCTCTCTCTGTGTGTGTGTGTGTGTGCGCACATGAAAGCGTGTTTCTCAAGTGTGTGTATGTAAAGACCAGAGGTTGACATTGAGTGCCTTCCTCTATAGATATCTGCCTTCTAAGCTCCAGAGGTCAGCCTGTGTCTGCCCCATCCACTTCGCACTAGGGTTACAGATCCTGCATCCACAGGGAATCTGGACACTGGTCCTCATGTTTATGCAGCAGATACCTTACCTGTTTGCTGTCTTCTTAGCCCAGACTATTCTCTAATGCTGATGAATGTGAGCTTGAGAGGAATACCCAATCTATTGCTAGATGAAATTATCTATAGATGATAATTATATCCAGTTCATTCAGGTTGTTGAGTTCAATTGTTCTTTCTGTTTTTCTCCATATGGATCTATCAATTTCTGATGAAAAAGGGGTGATGGAATCTCCAACTATAATAGTGGATTCATTTATTTCTCCTTGCTGTTCTGCTTGTATTTCTATCACGTAGTTTGATACTATATTGTTATTAAAGTGATATTTTCTTGGAGTATTGATCTCTTTATTGAGAGGTACTCCTTTTATGGTTATTAATATTTTTTTGTTCCCAAATTCAGTTTGTCTGAAATTAACAGTCGTGCCTGATTTCCTGTTTTTAATTTTAATTTTATTTGTATAAGTATTTTGCCTTTATGTATGTCTGTGTATCACATATCCTGTGGGCCAGAAGAGGGTGTTGCTGGATCCTGTGAGTCTGGAGGTATAGACTTTTGTGAACTGCCAGGGATATGCTGGGAGTCTAAACATTGTCCTCTGGAAGAGCAACCAGTAAGAGCTCTTAACTGCTGAGCCATCTCTCCAGCCTCATGCCTGCTTTCTTTTTATTCATATTAGCACAGTAGCTCTTTATCTTTTTACTTAATGTGTATACATTAATATACTTAAAGTTGCTTTTTTGTAGAAAATATATAGTTAGGTTTTGCTTTTTTGTTTTACTCAAACAACTCCTTTAAAATGGTCTTTTGTGTGAGCGTGGTATATGTGTGTATGGCTGTGTGTGTGTATGTAGGAGGTGTCAGTTGTCCTACTGGATCACTGCCTCATTCCCTTCAGATAGGGTCTCTCACTGAACCTGAGCTAGGCTGATATCAAGTCAGCAGTCTTCAGAGATTCTCTTGTCTCAGTCTGACAGCACGGAGACTACAGGCATGTTCAGTCATCCTCTGCTTTTCTCGTCTCTCTTTCTCTCTCTTGAGTGTGTTCTGGAGATTTGAACTCAGGACCTCCTGCTTGCACTTTAAATGCTCTTAACTGCTGAGCCATTTCCATAGCCCATCTTGTGTTTTAATTGGTATAGATTAAACTATTAACACTTAATACGATGAATTAGTATATGTCATGTTTTCTAATTGTTGCTTATGTTTATTCTGTCTAACATTTGTAGTCTTTTGTAGATTTAATTGAGAATGTTTATGATCCTCTTTTCCTTTTTCATAGCATATCAATTGCTCTTTTATTTGTCTCTTTGTCTTGTAGCTGCCTTTGAGTGTACACGTGTATCTTAACAGACACAGTAAATAGAAACATTAATACTACTGTTTTGAGTTGTTCTTCGAGCAATCAAGAATAAGGAAAAAAGGAGCTGAAGATGTGGTTGAATGCTTAAGAGTACTTGCTACGCTTTCAGAAGCCTTGGGGTCAATTCCCAACACCCACATAGTGACTCGCAAGCATCTGTAATTACAGTTCCAGGGGAACTGACTCCCTCTTTTGGCCTTCCTGGGCACCAGACACATACATGATATGTACATATACATGCAGGCAACACAGACACACATACATACACACACACAATAAAAATTTTTAAAAAATTCATTATACCTCCCTTATTGTTTCTCCAGTGTACTTGTATATGTCTGTCTGTCTGTTAGTCTCTTTCTTTCCTTCTCTCTCTCTCTTTCCTTTCTCTGTGTGTATCAAGGATTTTGACTTACTTAATTTTCTTTTCATAAGAAGAACTCTTGCTGGACAGTGGTGGCGCACGCCTTTAATCCCAGCACTTGGGAGGCAGAGGCAGCCTGGTCTACAGAGTGAGTTCCAGGACAGCCAGGGCTACACAGAGAAACCCTGTCTCAGGGAAAAAAAAAAAAAAGATGAAGAAGAACTCTTAACATTTGTTGTAAGGCAAGGTCTTACTAGAAAAATGCCTCAATTTCTGTTTGTCTGTGGGTGCCTTTTTATCTTTCACTTTGTGGTAATTTCCTTGGATTCAGAATTCTAGCTAGGCTGGTGGCATTTGATTTTTCCTTTTATTTTCTTGGCATTTTATTTCACTCACTTTTCTCTCTTCCATGATTTCTGAAGAGTCAGATGTAATTTTTACTTTTGGTTCTGTGTAAACTGAGTGTTTTGTTCTGTTTTGTTTTTCTCCTCTTTGCCTCCAGTATTTTCTTTGTTTTTGATTTTCTGTAACTGGAAGGTGATATGCTAACATATAGTTTCTGTGGCATTTATGTGCATGTCACAGTTAGCATGTGGTGATCAGAAGACAATTTGTAGGAGTTAATTTTCTGCTTCCTCAATGTGAGGGTCAAACTCAGGTCATCAGACTTGGCAGAAAGTTCCTTTATCCACTGAGCCATTTCTCCAACCTATGGTTTTGGTTTTATAACAGTACTAACCACAGTGCTTTTCCCGCAGTTGACGGTGAAAGAAAACACCAAGTAGCACAGTAGCATAAGGACATAGGCAGGATGGACTTGTTACTGCTTACTTTTGAATAAAGAAGCCCTGATATAAAAGATAGTATGGAGATTCAACTCTAAATTCAGCACATACACCCTGTGCTAGGTATTAAGTATGAAAGATACAGAAAATTCACTCCTGTAGTCATATGTAAAGTATATGTTTGTTCTGTCTTATTGCTTGTGTTTGTTACTCTTCCCTAAATGAGACTCTGTAGTGTGATTTGTGAGTGTGTGTGTGTGTGTGAGAGAGAGAGAGAGAGAGAGAGAATTAGAGTCAAAAGAAAGGACAAGATGAACTTTTGTTTACCACTAGCAAATTTTAATGTGCATATGAATTGTATCAGTATCTTGTTCAAAACATAGATTCTAGAGCCAGCCCAGTAACTCAGCGGGTAGGGGCAATTGCCACCAAGTCTGAGGACCTGCTTTCGATAACTGGGACCTATATGATGCAAGGGGGATACTGACAGTTTTCCTATGTGAATAGGAAAAACTTTCATTGTCAGTGTGGTGGAACATGCCTATAATTCCTGTATTTGGTATGCTGAGGCAAGATTGTGAATTACAAGCCAGCCTGGGCTAAATGCAAATTTGAGATTAGCATCTATAAATCAGTCAATCAATAAATAAATAATAAGCTTGGGAATGAATTTATAGCTAAGTGAGTAGAATGCCTGCCTAGAATGCACGAGACCTGGGCTCAGTCTCCAGTGTTGCAAAATCTAGGTCTGGTGGCTCATACTTGTAGTCTCAGCATTCGGGAGGTAGAGGCAAAAAACCAACCAAACAAACAAACAGGAATTTAGGTCGCCTTTGACCACGGCATAGTGAATTTGAGCCCAGCCTGAGCTCGGAGACCTGTCTTAAACCCTCCAAAACAAGCAACTTTCACGTTAGAGCTTGTCAACATTGTGAACAGCATGAAAGTGACCAGAGTAAATGTTAGATAACCACCAGTAAGTGGTTTACTTTTTAAAATTCTAGAAGTCTCTGAATGTGAAAATTTTTTAAATATGTTTAGAACCATGAAAATCATGTTAACGGAAATCGAGGACCTTAAGTTCTCTCTCCTGTGGAAACTTAACAATCAGTTGGCCTAAATGTAGCCCAGGCATTAGAGTTTGGAAAGGAGAGGCCCGGGTAAGAAAAGTTGACATTGACTACAAAGCACATACAGTGTAAGATTGACTGCACATCGAAGAACATTTGTTGGATCATCTACTAGTCTGTCTGTTAATGTATCTTTTGTTTTAAACTATTCAGTTAGAAGTTCACTGTAATTGACTTCTTATTTAATTCCATTTGACACTTATACTACTACCGTATGAACGATTGTAGAAATTGTAATACTGACTTTGAAGAACTTTTATCAGTAACTGATCATGCTATGTTTATGAGAAAGTATCTGGAAACCAAGTACTGTGTGCGTAATGTACTTGGGGTTTTGTTTGTTTGTTTGTTTGTTTGTTGCTAGTCAGGCCTCTCATATGCCTGTAAGCACATGTTTTATCACTGAGCACATCTCTAGCCCCTACTTAAGTGGTTGTAACCAGAGCCCTGTGCTAACATTCTTTACCTTTGTTTGCAGTAGTTTTAGCCGGGCTATAGAACATTAGTAATCACTGCCGATGCTTGTCTGTTAATTGCTCATTGCCTAATGCTCAAATGGCTTAGAGTTTCTGCGATGAGTCAGACAACCTTTTCCTTTGTATTTTGTCTCCTCTCTTACTGCCAGATATATAGTGTAGAAAGGTAAAGAATCAGCTTGAAGTCTAGTAAAAGAAAGGAAAAGTAGCATTTCTACCATGGAAGGAAAAATACTTTTAATGTGTCATACTGAATGAGGGTTTGTATTACATACTCAATAATACTTTTCTTTATCTGAGTTTTGTAATTGGTTTTAAATTATTTATTACCAAGGAGGCTTAGCAAAAATTTGCTGACTTACTCTCTTCTCAGTTTTCAGCTCATGACCTTATCTCATCTCCAAAATTAAAGCCCTCTCAAGGAATGCCAGTCAATGATGATTTATGTTTTAGCAAAAAAAGGTCATCAAGAAACTTATTTCAGAATAATCGGGATTTTAACTCAGATTCAATTCCTACATGTGGTGCTGGTAAGTAAATATTTGAAATAATAGGTTGGTTGAACTAAGTTAAAGATTTCTCTAAACTTCATAGTCCATTTGAGGGCTTGTAAAAAGTATATATAATCCAATGGACAGGTAAGGTTTAATAAATTATATTATTTACTAGATATTTTATATATTTTCATTTACTTATAAATTTATTTATGTTATATATAAATAATAAGTTAATAGATGTGTATTGAAGATTGGCTAAAAACCAGACACTTTGACATAATTGTGTCATGAGATCATAGGTCATCTTATTGTAGGCTGTTAGTAATGTAAGGCCATGGTCACTTAATACGACACTAATATTTCTTGAGCATCTCTACATGTCGGTTATGTTTCTTAATATGTTCTAGGAATGTAGCTTTCAAGAAAGATATAATACTGGGAATAAGCTTGTATTCTTTTTTCTTTTTTTTCTTTTTCGAGACAAGGTTTCTCTGTATAGCCCTGGCTGTCCTGGAACTCATTCTGTAGACCAGGCTGGTCTCGAACTCAGAAATCCACCTGCCTATGCCTCCCAAGTGCTGGGATTAAAGGCGTGTGCCACCACTTCCCGGCTATAAACTTGTATTCTGTGATGGATGTGGTGGTATATACCTTTAATGCTAGTACTCAGGAGGAAGAAACAAACATCTCTGTTAGTTCCAGGCCAGGCTGGTCTACAAGAGTTTCAGGCCAGCCAAGACTGTATAATGAAACCCTGTCTCAAAACCAAAACAAACAGAAAAGCATCAATTCTAGTAGAGCAGGGGAGCAAATATTAAATCATTTTAAAACATGATAGATTAAATGGTGATGTGGGAGAGGAACAGGAATATTTTAAACTATGTGATTACCAGGCAGTTATATTCAGGAGGGGAATGTTTGAAGCAAACTAGATGTGAAGAGTGAAGAGCAAGTGATTTCAGGGCAGAGTAACCAAGAAGGTTGAATGAAGTGAAAGGTGCAAAACTGAAAGGCCTCTGTGTAAGACCTCTTATACTGCTGAGTGAACTAGCCTATTCTGAGAAGAATTTTGAAGTAGTGCTGTCACTTGCCTTTTCTCTGCCATGCATTTTGGATGTTATTTTTAAAGCAGGTGAAGGAAGGCAAAGGACAAAAGAGGGAGAACTGACTGAATTCCTTGTTAGAATCCTGGCTAAGGTTTATAGAGACTTTAACCAGCATGGCAGTGTATGTAGTAAAAAGTGATTGCATTCTGATTACATGTCATAGGTAAAGTTGACCTGATTTGCTGATAGATTCCTCATAGAAAGTAAGAAAAGGGAAGTAAAAAACAAATCTCTAAGAACTGCTAGAGAAATTGAAAAGCTGTTTAATTGTGTAATTATCATAGAAGGAGATATTTAGCTGACTATAGTGACATACGCTTTCAATCACAATACTCAGGAGACAGGTGAACTCACTACGTAGACCAGGCTGGCCTTGAATTCATAGATCTTCTGCCTCTGCTGTCTCCTGAGTGCTCTTTGAGCTGTGAAAGGCAGAATTTTTTTTATTTTCATGTGCATATGCGTGTGTGTGTCTGTGTGTGTGTGTGTGTGTGTGTGTGTGTATGGTCTTCTAAGTGAAGCAAGCAAGAGAAGGATGGCATTTGCCATTGGAAAATCCTATAGTCATGAGTTAAAGTCCAGAATATAATTTTACCAACATTTATGAAATATGTATTCATAAAATAACCTTTATTTTTACTTTGTTCCTCCATGCCTTTTTTTTTCAAAGGTAATACTGCAAATCTTCCCGGGAAATGTGGGCAGCTTGGATTGTCACAGATAGGTTGTAAAACTGGCAGTGTAGGTTCTGACTTACAGTTCCTGGAGACAGCCAATGGCCATCAAGATAAAGGTATAAGCCCCAGATTTACAAAGCAGCATTATTTATGTTCCATATTATAAGTAACACTTATAACATTATTTATAATGTTACAATAGTGTCATTATGACACTAACTCACATACTAGTTTGTATGATCATAATGAAAACTTGTTTGGTTTTTTGTTTGTTTGGTTTTGGTTTTTTGAGACAGGGTTTCTCTGTATAGCCCTGGCTGTCCTAGAACTCACTCTGTAGACCAGGCTGGCCTCGAACTCAGCAATCCACCTGCCTCTGCCTCCCCAGTGCTAGGATTAAAGGCATGCGCCACCACTGCTCGGCCATAATGAAAACTTGTTAGAATTTAAGCAGCATTATTTATGTTCCATATTATAAGTAACACTTACAACGTTATTTATAAAGTTACAATAGTGTCATTATGACACTAACTCACATACTAGTTTGTATGATCCTAATGAAAACTTATTTGAATTTAATGATACTAATATTTTTATAATTATTATTCTAAAATGTTAAACTTCTTAACCCTGTTTTAAATATGACTAAACTTATAATGAAGGCTAACATGAATTGAAAGTAACATTAATTAAATAATACTATGCACATGCATTTATTTAAATTTTAAAACTCCATAGAAATTGTGCTAGAGAGATGGCTCAGCAGTTAAGAGCACCGACTGCTCTTCCAGAGGTCCTGAGTTCAAATCCCAGCAACCACATGGTGGCTCACAACCATTTGTAATGGAATCCAGTGCCCTCTTCTGGTGTGTCTGAAGACAGCTACAGTGTATCCATATATACTAAAAATAAATAAATAAATAAATAAATCTAAAAAAAAAAAAACAAAACTGTTTAAAGCTACATAGAATTTATTGTGTCTTCTTAGGAACTATATAACTTCTTGACAGGTGTTTCAGATAAGACAAGATATAAACTGGACATGGTAGTTTATGCCTGTGATCCCAGCACTTGGGACAAGGCAGGAGAATTGCCATTTCATAAACATAAAGTCTGGGCCAATTGGGGTTACAGGGTGAGACCCTGAGGTTCTTCCCACCCTTGTGGATCCTTAAACTGACAAGGTCCATGTGGGTAAAGGGGATAGAGGCTTCAGAAGCCCTGTAAGTATACCTACAGAGAATGACCACACTGGGTCTGGCTAAAAGGACGAAAATTTACTTTGGGTGATTCAAGGCTTATAAAGTTTTGGGGAACTGAGAGTAGGAACATCCAGGATGAGCAAAGGTCACACTGGCTGAGGAATTAGGGCCGAAATGCCTCACTACCATGGGAAAGCATTTCAGGAATCTTAGGTGCTAGCTAAATGGGTTCTTATCAGGAGAAAGGAACTTGACCCTGTAATCTAATGAAGGCTTCTCAGATAGAGGGGATGTGGGGGTTGGAATACTTTGACAAGGTGAGAGGAGAAGTCCTGCCAGTCCATATTGAGCCAAGCTTAGAGGTGGACTTTGACCTCAATTAGCAGAGTTTTCCCACGAGACCCTATTTCAAAAGGAAAAAGAATATGTAGAGGTGTTAGGACCATATAAACAAGTAGTAGTGGCAGTTGATCTGATGCTTATGGGAGCTTACTAAAAGACTGTTTGCCTGGAACACACAGGCTCTGGCTTTGACCCAAGAACCATTATTAACAAAACAAAACAAAAAACCCTGCTGTGCCTGTTTTGTATGCCTTTAATTCCAGCTCTAGGAAGGTAGAAGTAGGAGTAGGAAATTCAAGGCCAGCATAGGCTATGTCGTAAATTTGAAGGCAGCTTCCCAACCAACAGAAACAAAAGATAGGACTGAAGTAATGCAGACACCATACAAAAACAGAAATGCTATATGGGGGGACATAATGTGAAAGGGGGAAAACCTTTGGACTCTGAGACAATGGATGTGTGGATGTAAATAATATACTGTATTTGTTTTGTTACAGTATATGCTAGCCTTACTTTTGGCAGTAAGACACAGCAAACATTTGGAGGTCAATCAGAACGAACTTCTTCATACTCTGGTTCAAATGCAAACCCAGGACCCTTTATCCTTCAATCCTGTTCTCTCTCATCACCTCGGACTAGTCCAAAGCATACATCTCCTCTTTCTGTATCTCCAAAGAAGTCTCAAGAAAATTCCATTAATTTCTCAAGTTCTTGGCCTCTTAAGAGCTTCGAAGGACTATCAAAGCCAAGTCCACAGAAAAAGCTCGTCAACCAGAAATCATCTGACCCTACAGGTAGGAACAATGGTAAAGATCAGTGTTTTATTTAAGTTTATTTATGTTTGAATTAATGCTTTGGAGTTAATATATAACATTATTAAATTTGAAAATCAGGCTCATTATGTTTTTCCTCTGGCCTGCAAATATTTAGGAAAATACACAGTAATGTACTTAATAGAGCAAATAAACAGTAAAAAATTGATTTGAAATATCCATTTCTTTACTTATATTGCCACTTTAAGATCCTTTTTTAGCACTAGGAAAGTAACAGTTCTTTATAGTTTAAAGGAACATGTTGCAAGGGCCTTCTAGCAAGTTTTTAGCATTGAAAATATAAAAATCCTTCATATTTTACTATGATACCTATTCATGTTCTTGACATTCATTGAAAATGTTTATTATTTGCTAAAAAAGATATTGTAATGAATTTTCTCTTGTTACTAAATATTCTCTCTTAATATATTATACCTTTCTTGGCATGGTGACACTGCCTTTAATCTCAGCATTTGGAGGGTAGAGGTAGGTAGATCTCTGTGAGTTTCAGGCCAGCCTGGTCTACAAAGTAAGTCAACAACAGCTAGGCTTCTGCTACACAGAGGAACACTGTCTTGAAAACACAGAAACAAACCAATTATAATAACAATATCTTACACCACAGTCATGACATTAGCATATAAATTCATTCAGACAAACCCAGTTTCCAAAGAAAGTCTATTTAAAGGCATGCCCTATATACTACATGCTTTTCCATCCTCAGCCTCTGAGGTAGAGATGTTCTGCTTTTAAGTTATTCACAAACCTAGAGTCACTTTATAACCATAAGCTCAATGCTTTTCTACTCAGCCTGTTATAGCACAATATTCTCTACACACTGACCCTTCATACCTTTCTGTTAATTTGTTTATTCTCCATATAAGATCAAATATCATATTAAAAAGTGAGATTTTGGTCTGGGGTGTAACATAGTGGTAAAGCTCTTGTTCTTAGTATATGTGAAGTGTTGAGTTTGATACCTAAAATCTTAAAAGTAAGTGTGTGTGTGTTAGCTTGTTCTTCCCAGCTCCCAGTGCTGCTTAACATATACGAGTCACTGAAATACTGTTTGTATAATGAAATGAGACCAAATATAGCAACTTTCTGGCTTATTTTGGATTTTATCATTAACAAATATTAGTTATGATAACTCCAGATGTAGCTTAATATTTATTTTGTATAATATAAAGGATTTCATACTCTTATTTTTTATTGAATAGTGATACTTTTATCTTAATTTATATTATAGTGTCTTTCTAATATAATATACTCTTTAATTTAAAATTACTGTATTCTAAATACTTATGACTCAAACATACTTCCTGTGAAAATAAGATAAAAATAAAATATATATGCTTTTTATGCAGGAGAAAATTTTCAAGAAAAAACTACTCCAGTTCAACTTACACCTGCCTTGGTGAGATCACCATCTTCCCGAAGAGGCCTAAATGGGACAAAACCTGTCCCTCCCATTCCAAGGGGAATAAGCCTTTTGCCTGATAAAGCTGACTTAAGCACAGTGGGACACATAAAGAAACAGCCTGATGATATTTGGAAAAGTGAAAAAGATAATCTTACAATTGATCTTTCAGAATTGAATTTCAGAGATAAAGATTTAGATCAGGAAGAGGTGAGAACTAAATATTTTTAATCATTAAAAAACCTTTCATATTTTGTAATATAGTCAGCTCACAAATCACTTTTTAATACCATAACAGTTTTTCTTCTTCATGAAAAGAATTCCTGCTGGGGGGCTGGCAGTATAACTCACTTGTAGCTCACTTTAGAAGTTCCATTTGTTGATCCATTACTTTGACATGTAACCCTTGCAGGTTTTATGTAAATGCCCCATTCAATGAAGCGGCTTACTCCTCGTTACCTCTCTAGAATCCGGAAGGAGCTGTAGTAGCTGATTTGCTTCTTTCATTTGTAATCTGTGATTTCAGAGCCACTCGTTGAGTATTAATTGAATTAATTCAATATACTCAGTCATTTTGCCGTTTGCCAAAAAGTGTCTTGGTTAATAATAGTGGAATGCTGTCTTCACAGAAATTGACAACCTTGTAGATTGTTTATTAACCCAACCAATGGCATCTGGTTTTTCTTCTGTGTGTATAGCATCATCTGTTTTGTTTGTACTACATGGAGGGTTGGCTAATTAATGAAGTTAAAAAATCTAAGTCTAGCTCTTACACATATAGAAGAATTGATCTCATGAGTTGTTTCTCTTTTTCCTAGATGCAGAGCTCTCTTAGGTCTCTTCGTAATAGTGCAGCTAAGAAAAGAGCCAAACTCAGTGGCAGCAGCGGTACCCCTGATGTTGACAGTCCCGACTCTGCCATGAAGCTTGAGCTGACCATTGACTCCCCGTCCCGGTCCTCCTCTCCAAACATCAGCTCTTACAGTGAGAGTGGGGTGTATAGCCAAGAATCCTTGGCCTCTTCTCTTTCTACAACGCCCCAGGGGAAGAGAATAATGTAATCTATTTTCTGACATGTTGATATTCACCTATAATTTATGATCTAGACCTCTAACATTGTATCTAGAAAAGATACATTTTTTTATATTTTATTTCCATTATCTTATAAAGCTTGGGATTTCATGCTTGTAGCTCATTTAGCCCAATGAGGACTTGACCTTCCTGCATTAACAGTTTGGGATCCAAGTCCTAGCTACCTTATACCTGCTTTCCCAGAAAACCTCTGCTCTGAAAAAGTGACCTCACCCTGGGTTCTGGGCATTTCTGTGACTTCATAGTCACAGAATACTTCTTTTGAAGTAACTCTCCCTTTATTTGAGACTGAAAGTCAATAGTAGAAATGCCATGATGTGGGTAGATAGATGTATATTTAAGCAATTGCTAAATAGTTTTTCTAAGTGGTGGCATAATGTTATACTCCTATTGGTAATGTGAAAGTTATGACTGTTGTTCATTCTTGCTAAAATTTGTTGTCAGTCTTTTGTTTGCTTTTGGCTTTGTTAATATACAGCTATCAGAAGTAAATTTTTAAAATTTAAAATTATCTTCAATTTGCTAAACCTCTCCCAAATGGAAGTAGAGATTGCCTAAATATCAGCAATAATAGAATTTACCAGAATTTTTATGTTTCATTTTAGAAATTTGTCTTATCCTATGGTTTTCTCTTTCACATTTTTAACTTAAATCATAACTTATACTCAGAAACCTTTTATTCCTGGAAATTCCTTCACTGTTCCTACTTAGATACAATATTGGGATGTATTTACATAATGGACCTAGAATGACTTTAACAAAGTAACAACTTACAATGAGCATTAAACATGTATTTTTAGACCCTTTTAGACTTAATGTCCTTCATTGATCCTATAAGATGAAATTTTGTGTTGTAACTCCTACAGTTACAACACAGTGTTCAAAATTTCAAACCAATTGGGAAGAGAAGTTTATTTTATATTTGCAACATTTAGAATTATGTCTCAATTATTTTCTTCAAGTATTGAGCTCTTTTAGATGAGATTGACCTCATTTTCTTTAAAGGTTTCTACATTGTGAGTTTCACAGCTTTGGAAACGTTCATTTGGGGTATGTGGATGATCCTGAAATTGAACAGAGCCTTGCAGCTGCTAGACCACAGGCATGGAGTTCCTGACGAAATCTGCAGCCCTTTTAGGTTTTAGGGTTTTTTTGTTCTGGGTGTGTTTGTTTGTTTGTTTGAATGGTTTTGCCAAGTTGTCCAGGCTGCTATATAGTCTAGGATGGCTTTACTCTTGGAATTCTCCTGCTTCAGCTTCCAGAGTATAGAATAATTAATCTTAACCAACTTATATCTTGCCTCAAGAGTCTTGAGCAAAGAACATCACTATCTCCTGAGACAAGTCATTTCTCAGTGAGTTGAAAGAGAAAGTGTTGAAAACAGTACTTTTAGAATGAAGATTTTTCTTTTATACAACTAAAATATACTCAATATGATTTTATATTTCTAGTAGTCCAGAGAAGTGGCTCTTTAAAAAGCTTCAAAACAAACCATTGAGATGGCTCTCAGAATAAAGGTGCTTAACACCAAGCCTGATGACCCAGGTTTGAGCTCCAGGACCCTCACGATGGAAGGAAAGAAACAGGTTTCTGACCACCACATGCACACTGTTGCACAAATGCACTCACACATTTACACATACATTTGTGAACACAAAATAAATATTAAAATTTTAATTACTTAATTTGATTTCTTAGTAGGACCAATGGAAAATATACATGGTAACTAGTTAGTAAATTGTGTTGCTTTGTGAAATGTCTGTCACTCATTGTATTGTAATGTTTACTAGATTTCTTTGCATTCCAGATTTAATCTTATTTAATGATGAAGGCTTGCTTTCTTGTTAAGCAAGGCCCATGGGCTTTCATAATATGTGAATGGTAGAACAAAGAAAAGTTTTAAGAAAATGGCTTTTACAAAACTTAGTTTTTGCTATTGTTTGTAATACTGTCCTGTCTCTATTTCTCTCTATATAATGGTAGATTACATGTGTATAGTAACTTAAGAGATAATTTAGATAATTTAGTTCCTTTATGGTTCAGGCAGTAAAAAGTACTTAGCTGGTCCAGGCATGGTCATATACAAGTTTCATCCCATGGCTTGGGAGACAGAAGCAAACGGATCTCGATGAGTCTTGATAGTGAACTGAAGGACAGCCAAGACTACATAGTGAGACTTAGTCTCAAAGTCGGAACCAAATGATCCCACACAAACAACAACAAATATTTTTAGCCATACTTTTTCTTTCTTATTTTCATGTTTACCTAGAATCCCAATGAGTTAAGGGAAGAATATACAATCAGTGATAGGAGTGTTGCACAGTTCTGAATTGTAAATGTTTATGGAATGTTTATTTTGTTTCATTAGGTCAGACATATTTCCAACATTTGCATCAAAACCTTGTTCAACAAGACTTTCTTCTGCAAAGAAAATCTCCCATGTTGCTGAACAGAGTCCCAGTACAGGTATTCTGTTTGTGAATATGCTTTATAAAGAATATGATTGTTTTATAATATAAAAAAAAGTAGCAAATACATCTTAGATTTGGTTTTTTTGTACTTATCAGTTTGTAACTAATCATAACTCATTAAAAAGCCACTCTAATGAGAATAACATGGCTTTGATAGGGAAAAAAATATTTACTTGACTCAGTCATTGGTCTTGACGGGCCAGAGTCCTCCATGAGATATTTGTTTAAAATCGGTCAGCATTTTGAGAGCGCCCTTCGTAATTCTAATATATAACAGTTTGAGAACAACAGGTGTCACAGATGACCAGAAAGGAAAAAAATACTCATTAGTTACTACTAGCTGACACTAGTTAACTATTACTTGTTAACATGTACATAAACTAATAAATATGTTTGTATGCCTCTCTTAGAATTTTTTGAACCTGAGATTATCACTTCTCAGAAAATACCTTTAGAAATTAGGAATCATTTTGAAAAATATTTACACTCTACTCTGTTAAAAGTTGAACCTGGATATGACCTTTCTTGATGATTAGTAAAACTATATTGAATTGTGGTTAAATTACACCAAACTGGGCTATATTTTTTATATGATTTCAATGTAAAAACTACTAACAATTTGAGAGATAATTTACATTATAATTACCTGTATATGATTATAAGATAATTAACTTTCTGTTTTTAGATATGTTTTTGTTTTATCTTTTTTAATCCCATCACCATAGCTTTCTTTCACAATTCCTTATTTCTTACCTGGTTAGCCTGCTCAGCTGCACAGTTTCAGTCTGTTTCACTCATAATCCATTTCTCATTGTAAACTGACTATATTGGCCATTTTTCAACTCTCTGGCTCCTGCTAACCTTTCCCAGTTCATTTCTACCCCTATTTTCTTTCTTCTTACCAGACCACTTGACCAGTTAGACTCAGCATATTTAGTCTACTTTCTCTCCTTTAGCACTTGCTCAGATTTCTTGTGGATGAACTGTATACCCATCCTGCCCTCTGGCTCAGCTGCTTTCTCTGTTTCACAGACAGTAGTGATAACTGACCTTTTTTTGGGTACTATTATATGTTTTATAATGTTGTGTTGCAGATAAGATTTTGTTGCATGTGTATTTGGTCTCTTGTGTGGCCATGTACATACTGGGCAGGTCCTCTACCACTGAGCCACACACTCATTTATGCTACTGCAATTGTATGTTTTTTCTTTGACTCTCAAATTCTTTTTAGTATCATTATTTTCAAGTAGTCTGTAAGTAACACCGACTAGAACTGGCAGTACCACTAACTTAGCCTCCTGAATGCTGAGGTTACAAGCATATGCCACTGAGTCTAGGTAACTCTCAGATTCTTGGTTTCCAGTGGTTGTATTTCTCAGTTATCTCCCAGGTGCCTGTACTAGTTTTGAATACTTGACTTAAATGACTGTTTGGCTTTCTGGCTTGCAAAAGCTAATATTCAACATTGAGATATATACCCAACATACAGAGTCACTATTTACTAGCATTAGTGTATTAAAGACCATCAGTATAATTCCAAATTAATATATAATATTTGTCACACCATGTACAAATTAACCAGTTTGAAACTTTGTTTCTCAATCTAATAATAAAGAGCTGGAGAAGAATAATGAAGCCTTAAGGATTTAGCACATATAAAGTCCCTGCCGGGCTTTCACTAGTGTAGACCACTACAGGGAGGGCATGAAGAAATTCTTAAACTAATTCTTTAATCCGTTTTAATACTGAGCATCCTGAAAAGGCAGCTGATTCCTAGATTGAATCTAGTTGTAGTAGGGACTCTAAGTTTACTTTAGGATTGGACAAATAACTGACTGAGAGCCTGAATTTGAGTTTCTTTCTGCTGCTAACTTTGTGAACCTAGGCGGTATTTCTATCAATCAGCATTTGATTATAACCATGCCTACCTCTGTATAATATATTGATTGTATTTACAAATATTTGGTAATTTCCATACATACTTAATTTTTGCATGTGATTAGATTCTGAGGGCACAACTCATACCTAGTGACCTCCTGTTTATGAGAAATCAGTACTCTTATCATATCTTGGAGATTTCTAGTGACAAACTTGAGAACCACAGTTGTTACTGGGTTTACTGTAAGACATTCTTGATAAATTTAACAGTCTATCAAACTGTTAAACTGATAATGTTTAGGATCATTTTCATTTGAGTTTGCTTTGTTATCAGTAAGTGATTCCTTCAAAAGTACTTTTCTTTATTGTAAAACATGAAAAAAAAAAATACTGATCAGAACAGACATTGTGTGAAGTTAAATCCAGAAGTGATGTAAAGATGATACAGACAGTGTGCCTTTACTGAAGTGTTTCTAGGGAATGTTTCTTTTTGTTGTTGTTGTTGTTGGTTGTTTTTTGTTTGTTTATTTGTTTTTTTGGGTTTTTTTTTTTGAGACAGGGTTTCTCTGTGTAGCCCTGGCTGTCCTGGAACGCACTCTGTAGACCAGGCTGGCCTCGAACTCAGAAATCCGCCTGCCTCTGCCTCCCAGTGCTGGAATTAAAGGCGTGCGCCACAGAATGTTTCTTTATACATTTTACCTTTTACTGTAAATAATACTGAATTTCCTAAATTACTTTTTGATACTATTAGTGCCAAATATTAGTAGAAACATTGTCACCTAAAGCCACTATATTCTACTAATGTCTAATATCTAGATTAACTGTTAAACTAAGAATTTTAAAATTCAGTTCCTTCTGGAAGGCCATTATCATTTAAAATGAGGTTTTTGTTTTAGTTTTTTAAAAGGAAGTCTCATGTAGCCAGGTGGTCTTGACTTGTTGTGTGACCTTGAACATCTGACCCTCTTGGCTTTACCTCACAAGTTCCGAGATTACTGACCTATGCCATCATGCCAGTCTTGTGTGGCACTGGGGATCTAACCTAGGGCCATGTCCATGTAAGCCGTTCTTTTGTAAAGTTAGCTAAAAGCTTTTATCTCTTGTTCTTCCTAGCTCAGCTTCCAACAGCCAGCACTTTTCCAGCTATTTTGTTTTCATTACAGTATCACATTACTTATAATTTATTTTTACTTTATGTGTACTGGTGTTTTGCCTGCATGTAGATCTGTGTGAGTGCATCAGATCCCCTGGAATTGGAGTTATAAACAATTGTAGGCTACCATATTGTTGCTGGGAATTGAACCCTGGTTTTTTGGAAGACCACTCAGTGCTCTTAATTGTTAAGCCATCTCTTCAGCCCCAAGTACTGCATTATTTAAAAATGAAGTATATAATTCCTTGCTGTTTTATATTGGAGCTATGTATAAAAATGGACAGAGATGCAAAAATAATGAATAGGAGTTTTTATTTAGTAAACATTTTGTAGCTCCAGTAGTGGTAAAGTATTAGTATAGTGTAGATGATTTAAACAGGCAAATGTAGATGTAAACATTCAAATGTTTAACAAGTGGTACATTCTTGGCTACTTGTTAAAGGGACATAAACAATACTGTTCTTTTATTTTTTTAGAGATATAATATTGTTTGAGTATTTGCAATATGCTATGCAGTATATTAAGTTCTTTACGTGTATTTGCCCCACCCCCAGGGAGAGGGGATATATAAAACAAGGCCTCATTGTGTACACCAGGCTAGCCTTAAGCTTCTTGTATATAGCTCATGCTGGCCTCAAACTCAGGGGGTTTCTCCTGTTTCAACATCCTAGGCTCTAGAACTTTTCAAGTACGTGCCACTATGCCTAGCATTCAGATTCCTGCATTTAACTCATGTGACAGTTCAGGGAAAGTTTTTACTCCAATTTTACAAACATTAAATGGCTTACCAAGATCTCTCAGCAGTTAAGTTGCAGGGCAGAAATCTACAGTCTGCTAAGCATGATTCCAGGTACAGAGTTCTTAGTCATGTGAAGTGTCTTCATCATTAGCCAGACAGGTGTACAGTCATCACATGGGAGCACAAGAGAAAGGAGTAAAGAAAATAGGCCCCTTTATGCCTCTCTTTTAACATTTGGAATTTCTTTCTTTTTTCTTTTCTTTCTTTCTTTTTTGTTTTCTTTTGGTATAAAATTAGCCATTGCTATAACATTTGAATTTTTCTCTTTTTTTGTGAAAATTTAAGGATTTTATTTATTAATTTAATCAGTTAAGTTCTTAATTCATTTTTTGTAGCTCTTAATTGTCATTGAACTTTTTATGTAGCCTAGGCTGACCTCAGACGTGTGATCTTCCTATCTTTAGTTCTTGAATGCTAGGATTACAAGTATGCACCACTACATCAAGTTTAACATACAATTATTTAATTAACTCTTTCAAACATTATATATTTTTATTTCACTGAAAGTTATATAGCTTAAAATATAGTAAAACTTTAAAAATTACTAACATAATTTCTAATATTATATTGCTGATCTTTTAAAAAAGGTATTTAACAAAATAGATTTAGAGGAGAGATATGTACCTATTGTAAATATTACCAAATTGTGTAAATAAATATTATTTTATTTTATAGGGATAACAACATCCAATGTAAGCATAATTGGTCAACGTATGAACTATGGGTTTGGATGTGGTGATTTTGAAGATGATAGGTCACATGACATTTCACCTAGAGCTTTAAAAATACAAAATAAGGAACACCCAAGACATAAGCATATGAAAGGTTTGTAATTTTCATGACAAATTAAATTTTTAATATTCAATATATCTAAGTCAGAATCTTTTCTAAGCATACCAAAAAATTTCTTAACTTTAAGGTTTTTAACTTACCATTCTACTGATAGGTTATTTCTTAAGTAACTTTTTAGGTTTATGGTCTATGCTCTTGTCTAAAGGAGCCAATGCAAAGGAGTAAACATTATTTAAAACCAGGAATCCATACTGGGCTTTATCCCCAAGAACATGTACAGGCACATACACACCAACAGCTTTTTTTAATAAGACATTTCATCATTCAGATATAGTCAGAAAATCATGTAAATTGTTTATGTAGGTAGTAACCGTGGGTCCAAGACCCTGCAGCAGGAATGTACCTTCCTTCTGCTGACTAGAACGTCTCTGTTGTCACTGGCCACTGTAACTGTTACATTTTAAAACTGCAGTAGTGACCAGTACTACAGCTGAGTGCTTTGTCCATTTCCTGTTCTTCTATGCTAGCTGCACTCGAAGCAATTTCTTTAGCCAAGTGGTAGTTCCTTCTTGCAGCCTCAGTATTTGGGAGCTGGTGACTGGAGGGTTACCATGAGTTAAGGCCAGCCTGGTGTACATTGTGAGTTTCAGTAAGTAAAGAGCTGCCTTTGGGGACTTAGGGGGCATGTGTCAACAGTGGAGCTGGTAAGATGAACGTTTTAGCTAGACACAGTGGTGCGTACCTGCAGTCTCAAGACTCAGGAGGTAGAGGCAAGATGTTTATTCATTTGAGGCTACTCTGGGCTACATAGCAAGACTCTGCCTCAAAAACAATACAAAGGAAAAAAGGGAGGAGGGACTTCTGTATGTCATTATTTCTGGTCATCTGAAATCACAGATGGTGAGGTGGTCAAGAATGTTAGGCTGTGTATTTATTTACCTGCAATAAACTGGGGAAGTAACCCGATTAGAGCAGCCTAGAAGAGTGCAGTTTTCTTGAGTCTGTCCTCATCTCTTTTGGGTATGAACTGTTTGCTCCACTTTCATTGCTTTGCTCTCTGATGATCGCTATACAACTATATGATTATATGTTTCTCTTATCTTCAACCCTGACTTGTGTAAACTCCTTAAGGGAAGCAAGGTTTCATTGTTGTTCTCTGTGGTAGTTAATATATAGTGGGTATTCTGATTTTAAATATTAATTGAGTTAATTCATCTGTATTTTTTATGAAATACATCTTCAATTTTAAAAGGCCACATATCCTAAAATATACTATAGTGTTTTTAAATGTGTTCTTTTTGCTCCCCCCTTTCTTCTTCCTTTTTCTTTGTTTTAGGATTTACTAGATCACCAAATTTACAGCAGATTTCCAGTTTTGACTTCACATCT
Source organism: Rhynchomys soricoides (assembly GCA_019843965.1). Classification (NCBI taxonomy): domain Eukaryota; kingdom Metazoa; phylum Chordata; class Mammalia; order Rodentia; family Muridae; genus Rhynchomys; species Rhynchomys soricoides. The sequence goes on along the minus strand of JADRCH010000040.1, from coordinate 9,357,684 downwards.
ACAAATACTTTATCAGAAGACTCAGTAGTAGTTGTTGGAAAAGGTATTTCAAACTTATCTAGCCTATTAATTTATGTATTATTTACATATAAGCAAATCTTGTCAATATTAAATTTAAATAATTAAAAATGAATGCTAAAATCATATTTCTGCCCTGGGTCATTCATGCTAGTAACTTTCAAAAAGTAGTTGGATACGTCTAAGACAGTTCTAAGGTAATTTTTATTGTGGTTTAAAGTCAAATCTTAGTCTTTATCTCTGTAATAATATAATTTAATAAAAAATGTATTGTTTCTAATAAATCAAAATGAACCCTTGTTATATATTTTAGAGATGTAGAGGACCTTGAAGTAGGATAAATACTTTAAGTATCTTTAAATTTTTTTTCTTAAAATAAATGCTGTCTTACTTGCTTTTCTCATGACTGTAACCAGATACCTTACAAAAAGCAACTTGAGAGATAAGGAGTTTAACTTAGCCCATGATTTGAGGGACTAGAGTACATTGCAGTGAGAAAGTCATAATGGCAGCAGTGTAGCTGGCAGGAAGGAGCAGAGTTCATGTTCAGGAAGGAGCAATGTTCATGTTCAGCTTAGTTCCTGCTTTCTGTTCCCAGCCCACTCACCTTCAAGGTGCATCATCCCTCAGTCAGCTTCGCTGGAAATGTCCCCAGAAATGTTGTTTCTAAGATGATTCTAATTTCAGTGAAGTAGATTTATTATCACAAGTCTACACCCCTTGTCAATTTGATGTTCAAACACATCACTTTAAATCATAACATTCCACCTTGGCCCCACAGGTTCATGATCATCTCATGATACAAAATGTATTTATTCCAACTTCAAAACTTCCCATAGTCCTACCATTAAAAAGTCCAGAATTTCTTGAGACTGAAGGCAGTCTAATAGCATGAACCCCAGTAAGATAAAATAAATTTTAAAAAATAAAGTAAAACCAAGTTGTATACAACGGCACAAAGTAAACATGCCATTTCAAAACGGAGAGATAGGCCGGGCAGTGGTGGCACACGCCTTTAATCCCAGCACTTGAGAGGCAAAGACAGGCGGATTTCTGAGTTCGAGGCCAGCCTGGTCTATAGAATGAGTTCCAGGACAGCCAGGGCTATACAGAGAAACCCTGTCTCGAAAAAACAAAAAACAAAAACAAAACAAAATAAAAAACAAATCAAAAAGGAGAGATAAAGCCAAGGAAAGATCAGACCAAAGCAAGATAGAAACAGACCTGCCGCCAAACCCTATAGCCATGTGCCTTGGGATCATGATTTGTGGTCCATTGGCTTTGATTATCCCTGGTCTTCTAGCTCTACCACCTACAGCACATTGCCCTCTTCTTGAGCTGACTCCACTCTGTACATGAAGCTTCCCTCAAAAGCATTCCATGGTCCTCAGATCTTTACCTACTGAGGTGTATATTATAAATTAGGCTTCATGTTCATCGTTTATCCTGTGGTGTCTGTTGCTGTGGTAAAACTGATTTGGGAAAAGAAAGGGTTTATGTGGCTTATAGTTGACAGTCCATCAGGAAGGGAAGCCAAGGCAGAACCTCAAGGAGGAACCTAGAGTCAAAAACTGAGGTGTGGGGCATGGAATGTACCATCTCATCATGGTAGGGAGGCATGACAGCAGGTGGCAGGTATGGTGGTAGGAGCAAGAAGCAGAGAGGGCAAGCTGGAAGTAGGGCAAGGCTCTGAACTCTCAGAGCTGGCCATCCCAGTGGCATACTTCTCCAGCAAGGCCACACCTTCAAATAACATCAACAAGGGGGAGGGAACCAAGTGTTCAAATGCCTGAGACTGTTGTGGACACAGTTTCATTCAGTAGCCTTTCAAGGCCCCCCTTGCATAGAATCTGTTCTTGTCATACATTGCCTGGATTCTATAATTTTCTGGAACCTTGACATAAGTTTCCATGGCCAGTTAACTCTTAGTTTTTGTTTGTATGAAAAATATCCATGTGGATTATGCTGCCAAGTACTGCTGCCAGCTTGGGTTGTAATATTTATAGGCAGTGCTTCACACTTCTGTCGTGTGTGCAGTCAGAAAGCAGTGTAAGGTGAATGCTAGTACTAGTGCTCCTTAGTTTCTTTCTTAACTGAAAACTAAGATGTGGTATGATACACGGCAAGGATGTAGAATTTGTTGGAAATAGTTCATATGATAATCTCATGTAAGACTCTCCTCAAATTATCTCTAGACTATTCCTGAAGATTTATTGTCTATAATTTCAACTTCCGTTCTGTCTTTGTCAGCATTCTGTTCCTATGAACAGACACGATGACCACAGCAACTCTTATAAAGGAAAACATTTAACTGGAGCTGGCTTATAGTTTCAGAGGTTTAGTCCATTATCATGTGGCAGGAAGCATGACAGCATACAGATAGACACTGCTAAAGAAACAGCTGAGAGTTCTTACATCTTGATCCACAGGCAGCAGGAAGAGAAAGACTCTGGGCTTGGCATGGGTCTTTGACAGCTCAGTGTACACTCTCAGGGACACACTTCCTTCAACAAGGCCAAAAGTTCCATCTTTTCTAATTGCGTCCCTCCCTAGTGACCAAGGATTAAAATGTACAAGCCTATGGGGTCATTTTTACTCAAACCACTGTATCTTGGACATGGGTTTTTTTTTCCCCTAACTTTCCATAAAACTGTATCTACTTCAGAATTTATGCTTTCCTTTCTTCCTTGTATATCTAAACAAATCCCAGTTCCGAGTTTTGCTCTTAGAAATTATCTTAAGGGCTGGAGAGATGACTCAGCAGTTTAAGAGCACTAACTGCTCTTCCAGAGGTCCTGAGTTCAATTCCCAGCAACCACATGGTGGCTCACAACCATCTGTAATGGAATCTGATGCCCTCTTCTAGTGTGTCTGAAGACAGTGTACTCCTATACATAAATAAATAAATCTTTTTTTTTTTTTGTAAAAAGAAATCATCTTAAATATATAGATCACAGCAGTCTTCCTATGAGTCTTCATATGAAACTCACTTAAATATGTGATTTTCACCTAAATTTTCAGAAACAACTATCTTCATGTCTGATTAGGATATTTGTTTGTGTGTTTTTGTTTCATGGTTATTTAACACGTGTTTGACAGTGTATTGTTTGTTTCTTAAATGAAATACATGATATTAAAATTTGTTATCTGGAGGGCCATTACATAAGCCATAACTGTTTGACGGTTTGATTGCAGGTGTATTTGGAAATCCAAATTCAGCACCAACAACTTGCAACCAGCCAGTGATAGCCTCTGTGGAAAATGAGGATACATTTTCAGTGAAACCAAGCATTGAACCACCATCAGGGATTTATGGAAGAGCAGTCCAGCACAATACTTCACTATATCTTGATGTTGAAAATGACAAAGATGTAAGGTTATCTATTAATCTTTAGCTATAATATCTCAAAGTGCACTTTATATAAGATGTGGGGTGGCAAACTACTTTTAATTAGCAACTTTACTTTTATTTTGAACTTGTCTGTGTGTTCCTGCATGTTCATGCGTGTGCGTGCGTGCGTGCGTGTGTGTGTAAGTGAGAACACAACTTTGTGTGTTGGTCCACAACTTCCACCTTGTTTGAAGGAACATGTCCATCACTATACTGTATAAACAGGCTAGTTGCTGCCCAAGCAAGCTTTCTGGGAATTGTACTGTTTGCATTTCCCATCTTGTAGAAGAACTAGAAGTGTACCACTCTACCTGGCTTTATTTGTGTTCTACAGTTTTAAGTTCAGCTAACTTGAACAGTATACTCTTTATGCACAGAACTGTCTCCCCAACCCCCGTGATTTATATATTTAATATTTTAGGTCATTGAAATTTCTGATTTTTAATCACTTAAATTTGTGATATATATGATTTATATGATATGGTTGTGCATGTGTATGTATTCAACGGTTTATGGGGTATTTTCAAACACTGACAGACTGATATCCTTAATCATGAATTTAATTAAATATTAGTACTATATAATTCTTTCATATTTTAGGAGTTCTAAAATAAGGATTAAAAACCACATAGTTGGCCCAGGATCGATATGTACACCTATAATGTATGCCTATAATCTTAGCATGTTAGGAGGAAGAGAAGGGAAATGATGAGTCAGAGTGTTAGGACTACATAGAGAGGGAAAGGCCAGCCTGCACTATTTGAGATCCTGTCTCAAAACAAAGAGTATAGTTTGTTTTCTGTAGTCATTTAATGTGTTTATGTATTTCTCCTATGCACTTGCTCTTTCTCACCATGCCTGTGCACATGCATACACGCACACACTTTTCTGAGAAAAAGATATTTTAAAAGTCAAGCTTCCTGAGTAATTCCAGATATTTCAACTTTTTCCTGCAGACTAAAGTTTCTATTTCTATTGCAAAATCTACTTATGACAAAATGAGACAAAAGAGAAAGGAAGAAAAAGAACTTTTTGATGCTAAAGATTGTGAACGGAAAGAGACGAATCCCTGGGAACGAATAAAACATCCAGGAACTGAGAAAATGACATCTGAGAGTAAGTTGTTTTGTGAATGCTTGTTAAGATACAGTGGTCGTGACAGACACCATGGAGCAGTAGATGCTCACAGCTTCTTAAGGTTAGCGGCTGCCTTTGCCTAGCTTTAAGACCAGGGAACAGCTTTGGTTTAGTTCAGCATATGAAACTGTTGGCTTGTTTTTAGATCCAGGTGGATTCAACAATTCCTTCTATACTCAATGGAGTTATTCCCTTTTCATTAAAAACTGCTATTCTGTTGTTGTAGTTAGGGTAATTGAGATAGTTAACTTAGTTTATGTTAGATCACAACCAGAACAATCAGTCTAGGACTGGTGAGCTAACTCATAGGGTAAAAAAGAACTTGTTGCCAAACTTGAAACTCTGTTTGAATTCTAGAAAGCATGTGGTAAAAGGTGACAACGAACTCTCACAAGTAATCCCCTGCCCTTCTTAAGAGCTACATAGCATGCACACATACAAATAAATGTAATTTAAAAATGTAAGTCACTGTCGATCATCTGTTCAGTTCTTAAGCACTACTATGTTCTACACATAGACGTGCCATGTAGGTGCCATGTTTCCTGGAGTGTGGTGCTCTGTGTGTGTGGGTGTGGGTGTGTGTGCATGTGCGTGTCCGTGTTTGGCTGGGTGCACTTACTTGTTTGTATTCATGCACTCCTATGTGTGTGTTGTGGAAGCTATAGGCTGGCATCTAAGTCTTCTGCTTTATTTTTTGAGTTAGAGTCTCTCACTAAACCTGGAGCTTGCAAAATCAACCAGACTTGCTGGCTACAAGCTGCAGGGATCATTCCCTCTGTGCTTCCTTCTGCTGAGATTAGAGGCCTGCGTTGCCATGCCCATCTTTTTACATGGATCCTAGGGATAGGAATAATGTTTACGTGTCAAGCATTTAATGACTGAGCCATCTCTTGAGGTGTCTTTAAGACCAATGAATAGATATTGGGTATACTATACAACTGCGTGTCCTTTTCTTTGGTCCATGAAGCCCTATTAGTAGGCCCATATGTGCATAAGATTAGGGCTGCCTACTGGAGTGTGAGTGGTAGTGTTTTTAAGATAAGGTTTTATGTCTCATAGGCTTGCCTTAAACTCACTGTATAGTCTCAGATGGCTCCAGATCATTCTGTCTCTCCCAAATACTGACTTTCTAAGCATGTGCTTCCCTAGTTTATATACAATTCTTTCTGGGGTTGTAATACTTAAAAGCTAGGGTGTGTGTGTGTGTACATTCATGATGCCTAATGAAAAGTAGATCTGAACCAGAAAAGCACTGAAGTGGGTTTATTTTTTCTTTGTTTGGCATCACTTCTCAGCACCGTCTTGAGTGGCCCCCAGCTACCTTTGTCTTTTTCTTGGCTTTCAGCCACATGGACTCATGTAATACACCAGATAAACTAAAACTAAAGAAAAAAAGAATCTGTGAAACATTTATCAAGGTCAATAATAGAGAACTCAATAAAGTATGACTAATGCTTTGTTGCCTTTAGAATTTCAATTTTTGAAGCATTTGTATGTATAATTAGTGAACACCATCAAATGAAAGTTCTTATTCTTGTGATTTCAAGATTTCCTTACCAATATCATGGTTAATAATCTTTTATGATAATTATTTTCTAGTACCTAATAATTTCTTTTATAAAATAGTTACATGAAAATAGAACCAATTGATTTTTTTTTTTTTCACAAAAGCCCATTCTTTGGTTTGTTTTCCCCTTTCTAATACATAGTCTTATATTGTACAGTGCTCTCAGGGCATTACTGAGAGACAGTGTTTTCCCAATGTCTTAGATAGTGCCTTGAAAATGTATGGTAAATACCTGATTATGAAAGAAGCATCATTCATATTGCTACACATGGACTTCGGATTTCTAATAGTCATTAATGCTATATTGACAGAGTGTGGGTAGAGGGGAAACAGAGTGGATGAGTTGTTCCCACAGTATTTTACAGACATGTGTAAAGTAGTCAGGGAGTAAATTAATAAAAAATTATGTCAATAGAAAAGTCTGTATTGTTATAATTATCTCTATAGAGATCAGTGTTCTTTATTTTTAAATTAATAGCTGTATAGTAAAATAAGTATATATATATATATTTTATATATATATATATATACACACACAGATTTTAGAAATTAGACCAGATTGATTCTTTTTGTTCTTCTTCTTTTTTTTTAATTATTCATTAATATTTTTTACAGTCCAGTCATCATCCCCATCCTGGTCCACCCTCCAACTGTTCCTCATCCCATTACTCGTTTCCAAGAGGATGTCCCCATACCCACCCCATCAGACCTCCCCACTCCCTGGAGCCTCAGGTCTCTCAAAGGTTAGGTGCCTCTTCCCTCACTGAGGCCAGACCAAGCAGTCCTCTGCTGTATATGTGTCCGGGGGTCTCATATCAGCTAGCGTGTGTTGCCTGGTGGTGGCTCAATATCTGAGAGATCTCAGGGGTTCAGGTTAGTTGAGACTGCTAGTCTTCCTGTGGGGTCGCCCACCTCCTCAGCTTCTTCCAGCCTTTCCCTCATTCAACCCCGGGGGTCCCCAGCTTCTGTGCATGGATGTAAGTATTTGTAACTATTTCAGCTGCTTGTCGGGCATCTAGGAGGGCAGTCATGCTAGGTTCCTGTCTGTATGCACACCATAGCATCAGTAATAGTGTCAGGCCTTGGGGCCTACCCTTGAGCTGGATCCCACTTTGGGCCTGTCACTGGACCTCCTTTTTCTCGGTCTATTTTCCATTTTTGTCCTTGCAGTTCTTTTAAACAGGATCAATTCTGGGTCAGAGTTTTTGACTGTGGGGTGGCAACCCCATCCCTCCAATTGATGTCCCATCTTTCTACTGGAGGTGGACTCTACAAGTTCCTTCTCCCCACTGAGCATTTCATCTAAGGTCCCTCCCTTTGTGTCCTGAGAGTCTCTCACCTCCAACTCCTACCTCCCAGGGTTGCCTGTTTGCATTCTTTCTGCTGACCCTCAGTGCTTCAGTCCTGTTTCTCTGACCCTCAATACCTGATCATGTTCCCCTTTTGCCCTCCCTGTCCCCTGTCCTACCAAGGTCCCTACCTCACTCTGCCCCCACGATTGCTTTCTTCTCTTTCCTGAGTGGGATTGAGGATCCTCACTTGGGCTCTTCAACTTCTTAGACTTCTTGAGTTCTAAGGATTGTATCCTGAGTATTTTGTACGTGTGTGTGTGTGTGTGTGTGTGTGTGTGTGTGTGTCTCTAATATCCACTTATTAGTGAGTACATACCATGCATGTCCTTTTGGGTCTGAGTTACCTCACTCAGGATGATATTTTCTAGTTCCATCCATTTGCCTGCAAAACTGATATCTTCCTTTTTAATAGCAGAGTAGTATTACATTGTGTAAATGAACTACATTTTCTGTATCCATTCTCCTGTTGTGGGACATCCAGGTTGTTTCCAGCTTCTGGCTATCACAGATAAGACCTCTATGAATGTAGTGGAGCACGTGCTGCTGTGGCATGGTGGGGCATCTTTTGAGTATATATGCCCAAGAGTGCTATAGCTGGGTCTTCAGGTAGATCTATTTCCAATTTTCTGAGGAACCTCCAGATTGATTTCCAGAGTGGTTGGACCAGTTTGCAATCCCACCAGCAATGGAGGAGGATTCCTCTTTCTCCACATCCTCACCATCATCTGCTGTCACTTGAGTTTTTTATCTTAGCCATTCTGATTGGTGTAAGGTGGAATCTCAGGGTCATTTTGATTTGCATTTTTCCCTGATAACTAAGGTCTTTGAACATTTTTTTAAGTGCTTCTCGGCTTCAAGATTCCTCTGTTGTGAATTCTCTGTTTAGTTCTATACCCCATTTTTTGATTGGGTTGTTTGGGTTTTTGGAGGTTAGCTTCTTGAGTTCTTTACGTATTTTGGATATTAGCCCTCTATTGGATGTGGGATGAAGAAGTGAAGTTTTTTCCCAATTTGTAGGTTGCCGATTTGTCCTATTTACTATATCCTTTGCTGCACATAAGCTGTTGATGTCCCATTTATCATTCTTGATCTTAGAGTATGAGCCATTGGAGTTCTGTTTAGGAAATTCTACCTCCTCCCTTCTTTCCCCCCTGTTCCAAAGAGTTTGAGAATTGATCTTTCCCCGTCTTTGAAGAATTGTGTTGGAATTTTGATGGGGATTGCATTGAATCTGTAGATTGCTTTTGATAGGATGGCCATTTTTACTATGTTAATTCTACCAATCCATGAGCGTGGGAGATTTCCCCATTTTCTGAAATCCTCTTCAATTTCTTCCTTGAGAGACTTGAAATTCTTGTCATACAGTTCTTTCATTTGTTTGTTTAGAGTTACCCCAAAATATTTTATATTATTTGTGACTATTGTGAAGGGAGTTGTTTCCCTATTTTTTTACTCAGTCCATTTGTCATTTGAAAAATGGAAGGCTACTGATTTATTTGAGTTAATATTATATCTAGCCACGTTGCTACATCAGATGTAGGAATTCTCTGGTAGAATTTTTGGGGTCGCTTATCTAAATTATCATATCTGCAAATAGTCATACCTTGACTATTTCTTTGCCAATTTGTATCCCTTTGATCTCTCTTTGTTTTCTTATTGCTCTTTCTAGAACTTTGAGCACTATATTGAATAGATACGGAGAGAGTTGGCATCCTTGTCCCTGATTGGATTGCTTCAAGTATCTCTCCATTTAATTTGATATTGACTGTTGGTTTGCTGTATATTGCTTTTATTATGTTTAGGTATGGGCCTTGAATTCCTGTTCTCTCCAATACTTTTAACATGAAGGGGTGTTGTATTTTGTCAAATGCTTTTTCAGCATCTAAAGAGATGATCATGTGATTTTTTTTTTTCCTTGAGTTTGTTATATAGTGGATTATATTAATGTATTTTCATAAAATTAACCAATCTTGCATCTCCGGGATGAAGCCTACTTGATCATGGTGAATGATGATTTTGATGTGTTCTTGATTCTTTTGTGTGTGTGTGTGTGTGTGAGAATTTTATTGAGTATTTTTGTACTGATAGTCTTAAGGGAAATTGGTCTGAAGTTCTCTTTTTTTGTTGGGTCCTTGTGTAGCTTAGGTATCAGTGTAACTGTGGCCTCATAGAATGAATTGGGTAGTGTTCCTTCTGTTTCTATTTTGTGAAGTAATTTGAGGAGTATTGGTATGAGGTCTTCTCTGAAGGTCTGATAGAATTCTACACTGAACCCATCTGGTCCTGGGTTTTTTTGATCGGGAGACTTTTAATGACTGCTTCTATTTCTTTAGGGGTTATGGGACTGTTTAGATGGTTTATCTGATCCTGATTTAACTTTGGTATTTGGTATCTGTCTAGAAACTTGTCCATTTTCTCCAGATTTTCCAATTTTGTTGAGTATAGGCATTTGTAGTAGGATCTGATGATTTTTTTTAACTTCCTCAGAGTCTGTTGTTATATCTCCCTTTTCATTTCTAGTTTTGTTAATTTGCATACTGTCTGTGTGCCCTCTGGTTAGTCTGGCTAAGGGTTTATCTATCCTGTTGATTTTTCTCAAAGAACCAGTTCCTGGTTTTGTTGATTCTTTGTATAGTTCTCTTTTTTTTCTATTTGGTTGATTTCAGCCCTGAGTTTGATTATCTCTGGCCGTCTACTCCTCTCCTTTTGTTCTTAAAACTATAGGTTTTTTTTCTTTTTTTTTTTTTTTTTTTTAGCTTTCTCAGCCTCAGTCAAACAGCTTTTGTGCTCTTAGCATGTATCCATCAGAATGGAAAAGTGACAGACTCCTAAGAGCAACTTCCAAAAATCACCTCCAGCAGGAGATGGCTCTGTTTTAGGAGGAGGACAGAAGCTGGAGTAGACCTCCTGGAGAAGGCTGCTCACAGTCACAGTGTGATGCAGATACATGATTAGCCTCAGAGTCTTTGAAGAGAATGTGGAAACTCTCTTTTGGTGAAGGACTGCTTTAATGAGCTCACTACATAGAGTAAATTATGGATCAAGTGAGCATGATTGGTATCAAGATTGCTCCTTAAAAATCAAACCCAAGGGCTGGAGAGATGGCTCAGTGGTTAAGAGCATTGACTGCTCTTCCAGAGATCCTGAGTTCAATTCCCAGCAACCACATGGTGGCTCACAACCATCTGTAATGGGATCTGATGCCCTCTTCTGGGTGTTTGAAGACAGCTACAGTGTACTCATAAATAAACTAAATCTTAAAGAAAGTAAAAAAAAAAAAAAAAAAAAAATCAAACCCAAAACAATGACAACAATGTAGGTCAGCTTGTGGTTCAGGATTAGAAACATATTTATTCCATTGAATATGTTGATAATTTTGAATGTGTACTACTCTCCATAGGTTGTTAGGGTTGCAACTCATTTGCTCAGTGTCTGTTGTAATTCTTCAAATAGTCAGTCTTGCTTACTCAAATATTCTAATTGGTGTATTTCAGTGGTTTTTTGTAACTTGGATATATACTTTATACAGCTATTATTTTGTATGGTAAAATTAATATAAAAGACACACTTTTAAATACATGGGATTTAGACTTATTGCAAATTTTTTGTCTGTCTATTTAATAATAAACGTATGCCTATTTTATATGAGAAGATACTCATATAACACCTATAGTTGAATATGCTTGTATCCTTTATGTAAAGGTTTGTTCTTGCCTCATTTAATGTTTTCTTTTAGATGAACCATCTCCTGGAGTCATTCCACAATATAAAGAAAGAATGTCTTCTGTCACTCACAGTCCAGAGATAATGGATTCATTAGAACTACAACCATTCTCCAAACCAGAAATAGCACTTACAGAAGCCTTGCGGCTTTTAGCTGATGAGGACTGGTGAGTTAGCAACCCTTTTTAATGCTGTTCCTAGTGTCATTGAGGGTTGGTTTAATTTTAGGCATCAGAGTCTTTTGAACTTATTAATGGAGCTTCCTCTGGCCAGATGTATTAGCAGTTATGTTTTAATTTATATGTCATAAGGGCATAGTTTATCTTCATTATGTTATGTAAAACCTTTGGTATTGGACTATACATCTCAAAATTAACTTGAAATATAATGTATAACAAGCAATTTTAGAAACAACTACAGTATCGGGATTTTAATCCCAACACTCAGAAAGCAAAAGCATGTGGATCACTGAGTTCCAGGCCAGCCTGGTCTAGAGAGAGAGAGTTCTAGGACAGCTGCAGCAAGTCAAGATAGAGAAACCCTGTCTTGGGGTGGGGGGATCCCAAATTCTGTAAATACTTGGTATCATTTAAGTTGGAGCATCTGGCAGCATTTTATTTTTTTCCTCATATTCTCCTGGATTCCCTCAAGTATCCTGTAGTCCAATTCTAATCCTCCTCATCCCTTCTCCTTGGCCAGACTATGTGCATCATCAAACTGTGTGTTGAGCTTGGGGTGTTACTCACTGGTTACACACATGCTTGGCATGTGCCAGGCCCTTGGATTGGTCCCCAGTACTAAAAAAGTTAAAGTGTATTATAATACATGTCTCCTATAAAATCTCAGTAAGCTGTATGCATTTGCCCATTTCTGCCTCCCCCCCTTAAACTGAACGTTCTCAGAAAAGAGACTCATCGTCTCTACAGTTTCACCTCCTGTTCACTTCTTAACCTTCTTTAATTGTCTTTCAATTAGGACTCATGTCACTAAAACTACAGTTACTATTTTGTTAAATCTACACTATAGTTTTTTGTTGTCTTGTCCTGGTAAATTCACCTTGCCTTTGGTTCTTTTCCTGCTGTAGTGCTTTCTGATTCTTTTATTCTGTTTTAGGAGTACTGTGGAATTCAGTCCTCTGGTGTTCTCTAAGCTACATTCATTCTGTATATCAAGGATGATCTTTCTTTGGCAACTATTTTCTATAAATCACCAGAGAGTATATATTTTAGATGGCAGATGTCTCTATTGTGAGTTCTCAACTCTACTGTATATTAGAGAGTTTGAGATGGTGTACACTTATAATCAGAGCACCTGGGAAGTGGCAGCAGGAAGGTTGGGAGTTCAAAGCCAGACTCTACTGCCTAGCAAGTTTGAGGCAGCATGAGCTATATAATACCTTGCCCCTGCCCCCAAACCCCAAGCAAGGAGACAATAGAATATATGAATTTAAAACTATCTAGGCTGGAGATGGCTCAGTGATTTAGAACACTTGTTGCAATTGCAGATGACTTGATTATGATTCCCAGTATACATGTGGTGGCTCCCAGTCATCTATAACTACAGCTCCATGGGGTCTCCTCTTCTGGACTCCGTGGACTTTTCCCCATCCACCTTAGTGTTTGCAAGGGGGCACAGTAAAGAAACTGCTGACAGGATCACTCCATTTGGGGAAGGTTCTTATTGTGGGTAAGAGAGTAAAGATCCAGAAGCATCTGAAAGAGCCCGGGGCAGAGAGAAAAGAAAGCAGACTGGACATAGCCAGGGTTCGGGAAGTGGAAGAGTGAAGAGACTAGTGGAGAGAGCAAGAGATAGCGTAGAGAGAAAGCGCAGGGAGACAAATCTTGTAAGTAAAGGAGGGTGAGCAGAGTTCAGCGTGAGCTGATTTCTATACATATTGGGGGCCTGAGGCCTCACATGTCTGTTCTTACCTAGGCTTACTTCAGCTCATGGTTAGGTAGCCATGTCAGTGATACTTGTGGGTATAGCTTCAGACATTCCCGTGAGACAGTTTCTCAGCAAACTTCTTGCTCCTCTGGTTCATACAGTTTTTTGGTTTTTTGGTTTTTTTCTTTCTTACTCTCTCCCACAGTGCTCCCTGAGCCTTAGGGATATAAAGTTTGAAAAAAAAAAAAACCAGAAAGAAAATATAGGTCTAAGAAGATATAAAATAAATAATTTTAATTAATATGAAAATGACACATAATAAATTTAACAAACACATAATCATAACTGTATTCCATGTGTGAAGCTAAAGACTTAAAGTGTTTAAAAAACCACAAATATATTATGTCCAGATAAAAATTGTACTTTTTGAGCTGACAGATATACTGAGTGGAATTAACTGGTGACTAGACATGGTAGAAGAAAAGAGTAATAAATATGAAGGTGTATAAAAAGAAAACAGTTAATAAAAACACTGAAAATATAGACCGAGGAAATGGTTCCATGGGTAAAATACCTGCCCTGCAAAAATGAGAACCAGAGTTTGGATTCTCATGCACCCACATAAATGCCCACCAGCAATTCCAGTGCTCAGAAGTCATCAGATACATGAGACCCCTAGACCAAACGGCTAGCTAGATAACTGAATTGGCAAGCTCTGGGATCAAGTGGGAGACCCTGTTTGGATACATAAAGTAGAGAGTAATTGAAGAAGATATCCAGTGTTGCTCACTGGCTTTTCCATTCATATCCACATGTGCACACACGCAAATAATACATATACACATGACAGGCAGGACTAGAATAAGACCACCGCCACCACAACAATAAACAACAACAAAATTAGGCTGGTGAGACGGCTCAGCAGGTAAAATTGCTAGCATTGTAAGCCTGACAGCCTGAGTTGGATCCAAGAAGCCGTGGTAGAGAGAACAAACTCCAACTGTTGTCCTTTGATATCCACATAGATGCCATGGTATGTGCCTGTACTCACACATAGTGCACACACGGTGGACACCAACAGTATTACCAACTAAAGTTGTTTCATACATACCTCACATTCTTTATACATAGAAATGAAAACCATAAAATATGATGTTACACCTAAATCACAGCTGAGTCCCAACCTCAACTAACCTTTGTTAGTATCCACTCTTTGTTAGACCTCTTAAGTCTGAAAGTGAAAGATTAAAAATACAAAATATAAATCACTATTAGTTTCCACTGCTCTGAGTCACTTACTCACCAGTGAGCTAACAGTACCTTTTGTCTTCCTTTTTCCTCTTACTGCTTTTCGTAACTTGATTCGTTATTTGTCTCCTGCTCTCCAGAGAGAAGATGGCATTTTTACTGAGAGAAATAATAACTTAGCTTGACTGTTATGGTGGGTTTTGCTGTTAAAATTTTTATAGAGAGATTTTGGGATCACTAAATAATAAGTAAAGACATAATAAATAAGAAAATAATGTTCTCATTGCCAAAAAAAGAAAAAAGAAAAGAAAGAAAAGACATTGGTGATTCTGTTCTAATTAAATCCCATTTCAAGTTGATTTTGTCATTTCTATGTCCATAGGGAGAAGAAGATGGAGGGACTGAATTTTGTCCGATGCTTAGCTGCTTTTCATTCCGACCTGTTGAACACAAAATTGCATGAAACGACCTTTGCAGTAGTTCAAGAGGTAATGCTTTGCGATAAGTTGAGGACTGTTTAATTAATTAGGAGTTAACATACCACACTTAACTTGATTTTCGCATGGTGTAGACAACTCCACATTACCTGATTTGAGTGTGCTTGTATGTAAAGTAGAGCATTCTTAATTTATAATTGAAAAGGTATTTGATGTTATATTGATTTTTAGGATATACAGCAACATATAATCATGACCAGGCATGGTGGTGCATGCCTTTAATCCCAGCAGTGGAGAGGCAGAGACAGGCTGATCTCTGTGAGCTTAAGAGCAGCATGGTCTATATAGTGAGTTTCAGGACAACCAGGACCTTAGCTAAACAAGCAAACATGCAATCTTATGATATTTTAACGCTAAAAATGCATTCCAGTTTCTAACATGTGGTGAAAAGTCCTGTTTCATAACTGTTTTTTAGGTGAAAAATTTACGCTCTGGAGTGTCTCGTGCTGCTGTGGTGTGCTTAGGTGACCTTTTTACATACCTGAAAAGGAGTATGGATCAAGAACTAGATACTGCAGTAAGAACTTTGTTGCACAAGGCTGGAGAATCAAATACATTTATAAGGGAAGACGTTGACAAGGCATTGAAAGCTATGGTTAATAATGTAACTCCTACACGTGCAGTCACTTCTCTCATCAATGGAGGACAAAGGTAATATTCAAAGTAATCTGGAAATACCCTCAAACTACAGATTCAATTGTGCCTCTGTGCATAGTGAGGAGAAAAGCAAATTTTGTACAAATACTTTCTACATGATAACAGTCCTGTGTTAAACATGTAAAGAACCATAATATTGTTTTTCTCATAAGATCATGTTTGTTCAAAGATCTGAAAGTAAATAAAGCTTAACTATTGTCAGTCATGTTCTTCAGTTCTCGGTACATTGGGACTTTAGGTAAGATGACAGGCTAGCAGCCGTCTCTGTGGCTGGCATGGAAATGCAGCTCTAATCATAAAGGCATTTATAACTTCAAATAGACTTGACAGAAAAGAACCTTTCCATGGCAAATCATAGTCAAGATGTAAAAAGTCATAATGAAACCCATTATTATGTACTAATTATGAATGCTAATAAAAACCTTGTCAAAAATGTAAAGCAGGGAAACAATATTAAAAGCTATGATGAAGGGTCTGGTAAGAGGGCTCAGCTGGCAAAGCTGCCTGCCACCATTACTGATGACCTTTGGTTGGTCCTCGAGGCTTACATGCTGTGAGATGCAAACATTCCCAGGAGTTGTCCTCTGACCTTCACATTCATTCCGTAGCATACATATTCACACACATGCACTCAGATATACATACACACTGTAAAAATGACTTAACACCAATAACAAACAAAACTGTTACAGCTAACCTACAAAGACAGGCACCTCAGAATAATATCAAATGTCTCACACATCAAAGCCCAGAAAACATAGAACGATATAGTTTAAGCCATAAAAGTAAATAGCTGCGCTGAACAGTGGTGGCGCACACCTTTAATCCCAGCGCTTGGGAGGCAGAGGCAGGCGGATTTCTGAGTTCGAGGCCAGCCTGTCTACAGAGTGAGTTTCAGGACAGCCAGGGCTACACAGAGAAACCCTTTCTCAAAAAAAAAAAAAAAAAAAAAAAGTAAATAGCTGCCAAGATATAAGATAAAGCTATCTTTTAAATCTGATGGAGAAATGAGGATCTTTTAACATAATGCACATTCATGATAACCAAACTAGCACTGAGAAAATCACTCAAGGAATACTGTACACTAAAGAAAAAGTCATTCATGTGGGCACAGGAAAGAATACATTTCATGAGAGGAAGAGAGGAACATGAGAAAACTCTCCATTCCTGGAACAGTAAACAAGCCCTAATATGAATGAGGAGAAGAGAACTAGCATTAGTCCACCCCACCAGAACCAGTTAACAAAACTGCAAATTACCAGCCTTTCCATAATAACCTTAAATAGAAATGGGCACAACTCATTATTAACAGATGCAGATCATTTGGGTGTGCTGCTGCATGCTTTCATCCCAGCCCTTGGGTAGCAGAAGGCAGATGTCTGAGTAAGAAATTAGCCTGGCCTGCCTAACAAGTAATGAGTAATCAGAGCTATATAGGGGAAAGCTGCCGCAAAATAAGTAATAAAAATAAAAGTTGCAGACCAGCTGATGAGATTAAAATACAAATCTGTTTATAGGAAGCACACCTCACTGGAAGAGATACCAACTGAGAGTCAAAACATGGATGTTAGCCTTTGAAGCATAAACAAGTGTAGCTGTTTTGATACCTAATAAAATAGAGAACTCGTCAGAAGAGATAGTGATTAATACATATTAATGAAGGGAACAGTTTAATCAGGAAGTTAGCAATAATTACAAGTGTAGTTTATGTTGAGACTCCTAACTTCATCAAAGGAACACTAAGATGAATGAAAGATCAGAAAGGTCTTGATGCAGTACTAGTGTGTGACTTTATTATCCTATCAAGTCTTTTGATAGGTCAGTGAAACCAAAAATCAACAAAGAAACCTGAGTGCTAAACTTGAGTGGAAGAGAGAGAGCTCGGCAGGTAGCGGCCCCTGCTGCCAACCCCGACTGTTGAATCATGTCCCAGACCCTACGGTGGAGAACAGAACAGACTCCTGAACATTGTCCTCTGCCCTCCACAGATGCACACTGACATGTGTGCTTCCACACTCACATTCCCATACACACAAATAACACAGACCACTTGGGTTTAATAGCTATCTGCAGCCATCTCACAGCTTTGGAATACATGTTTTTTGCAGCATCCCATACAACCTCTAAAATTGATCACAATATAAGCAGTAAAGCAATCTAAATTGACATTTTTGATGTATCTTCTTGGGGACAGATAATGTGAACCGTTTGTCATTTTAATCTTTTAGGAATAATAGTGAGTTGTTAAATTTTTAACAAATTAAGTTTGTTGAACGTTAATACTCTTGGAAAATAGTTCATGCCTCAACTTAGTTTTACTTGGTCATGTTTTCTTGTAGCCATCTGCACATTGCAGTAAGACGATGTACAGCCCAGCACTTGGCAGATGTAGTAGAATGTATGGAACCAGAGCGAATTTCATCTGGAACAAAAGATATGGCTGATCGTTTACTGCCTGCTGCTGCTAAGTTTGCTCAAGACAGCTCACAAGAAACCAGGTGAATAACGGGTAATATTTTCTAAGTCTTTTTTTTCTTAATTAAAGATTTACTTAATTAAGATTTTCTTAATTAAGATTTTCTTAATTAAAGATTCATTTTGTATGTGGGGGGAGGGGAACACAAGTGCACCAGGGAATACACATGTCATGGTATGCATGTGAAAGTCAGAGCAGTGTGCTGAGTCTCCTTCTACTGTGTGGGTTCTTGGAGTTGAATGCCAGTCACCTGGCTTGCAGGCCAATGTACGCACACTGAAGATTTAGAAATCAGGCTTTAGAAGGTGGAGATTTTTAAAAGGAAATAAACCTATTTCTGAATGGGGAAATGATTGATACTGGGGATAGTCTTACTTACCAATTTGTAAGTGATACTGAGCAGTCACATAGTGAATTCTCCAAATTTACAGATGCCGCGTAATAATTCTTAGAAAGATTTTTAAGTCATTGAATGACACAAGATTAGAATGAGCAGGAAAGTAGCAGAACTTCATTGTGGGCAAAGGTCACATAAATTTTGGGAAAAATTATGTGTTTAAAGCAATTAGATAAAAATCAAAGAGGTACACATGTCAAATGTAGAAATAATGTTTAGCAACATATTAGCAACAGGAAATAATGTATTTATACTTAGAATATTTCATAAATTTTTGATGAATCAGTCTAGGAAGGTTAATAACAATCAGCAAAAGAAGGCAAGATAATATTTATGGCATGATACGTGTAGTAGTGGCATCCCGCCGAACTGTCTCTGAGCCACCAGCTTGCATATAATGACACAGAGACCTTTTATTAATATGAATGCTTTAGGCCTTCGCTTAGGCTTGTTCCCAACTAGATCAAAACTTAAATTAACCTGTTTATTTTAATCTGTTTTCTGCCTTGTGACTTCTTACCTCTCCTCAGTTTCTTATGTCCAGCTTCCTCCAAGTCTGGCTGGAGAATCTCCCAAGTCTGACACTTTTCCAGAGTTTCTATCTTTCCCTTGGTGTTCCACCTAGTCTCTCCTGCCCTGCTATCGGCTGTCAGCTCTTTATTAAACCAATCACCTTTGGTTAGTCACTTTAATCAGAAGGAGAAGATGTTTACAAAATATAATACAGATGCTACTTCATACATAGTGTACAAGAATAGTTTTCCAACATCAGCAGAAAATTTATTTACTCAGAAATCTAGGTTAAGTTCCTTTTCTCTAGCACTGTTGCCCTTTAGTATGTCTTTGTTGGTCAGTTTTGTAAATTTAGGAAGGATGGACATGGTAAGCATTCTAAGCATGGGGAAAATACACAGGTTTCGAAAGTGGGGATGCACACCTTTAATCCTGGCACTCAGGTGGCAGAGGCAGATGGATCTCTAGGTGGTCAGCTTAGTCTACATGGTGAATTCCAGGTCAGCCAGGACTATATAAAGAGACCCTGGGGGGTTTTGTTTGTTGTTTTTTGAAATTTGTTTTTTGGGTTTTTGTTGTTGTTGTTTTTGTTTTCTAAAGTTAATTTTTAAAGTGGAAAGAGCATCCTTTGTTCAAGAAAGTTAACGAATCTAAAATGTTTTGACCTTTTAAGACAAAGATGTCAGCCGGGCAGTGGTGGCACACACCTTTAGTCCCAGCATTCGGGAGGCAGAGGCAGGTGGATTTCTGAGTTCGAGGCCAGCCTGGTCTACAGAGTGAGTTCCAGGACAGCTAGGGCTACACAGAGAAACCCTGTCTCAAAAAAACAAAACAACAACAACAACAACAAAAAAGACAAAAATGTCTGTTATTCATATATCTAGAGTTTATCTTGTAGGATTTCTTATACCAAAAGCTAATTTTGAGAGTAAATACATTTTCTATTGTTTTGTAAGAACTCAGCACAAATGTAGCAGTGTAAGGCTACTTCAGTTATTTAGTTCTTTACTTGAGAAATCTAGCATGACCCAACTGAGTCCCCTGCTTAGTGTTCCATGTGGTTAAAATAAAGTTGATGGCAGAATTCAACTATTTCCAGAGGCCCTGTAAAATAAATCACTTGAATTCCCTGGTGTAGAATCTCTCTGACCTCCTGTTCGTCAGTACCCACAGAAAGCTTTCTAGTTCTAAGGACAGTTTGATTAGATGAGGCCCATCCACCAGGGATATTTCATACAAATTCCAGGAATTTGAGTAACACAGTTTATGGTTACCATTTAAAATGTTCCATAAGCCCAGCGGTGGTGGCGCATGCCTTTGATCCCAGCATTCAGAAGGCAGAGCCAGGTGGACCTCTAAATCCGAGGCCAGAGTGGTCTTCAGAGTGAGTTCTAGAACATCTGGGGCTACACAGAGAAACCTTGTGTTGAAAAAACAAACAAACACATTTATTAAAATCCAGGAGAGCCAGGCATAGTAGTACTGTAATTCTAAAACTCAGGAAGCTGAGGCAGGTGGGATGATCTCAAGCTCCAGGGTAGCCTGGGCTGTTCAGCAAGACTCTGCTTCAAAACAGAACAAAACGAAACAAAGCAAGAGCTCAAGAGGATTAAATCACCTACTAGTAAGAAAGAGAAACAAAGAATTCCTACTGGTTGTGTGGTGTGTCTTTATCTTTTAGGAGCCCCACCGTTTTTGTTTTGTGTTTCTCCATTTTGTGCTGGGGTCAAACCTAGAACCTAATACACTAGGAAAATGCTGCACCACTGAGCCTTGTACCCAGCCTGTGGTCTCTGCATTTGGGAGAGTACCAAATGCTTAGTTAGTTAATCTGTGCGTTTTACCAGTGCTTGGGCTTTCAGGTCAGTTGTTCGATTTTTTTGTTTGTTTCAGCCTTTCCCATATTCCTGAGCATTATGGCAGACCTCTTTGTCTTAATATTCTAGGCTAAAAGGTTGAATTGTTCTTGAAGTTACAGCTGAGTAGGTATACGTACCTGAATAGTTATAGACCTTATTCTATCTGTGGGGAAAGTTCCTGCTCTCTGCTGTCACGTCCTTTTCCTCAGTTTCATTACTGAGGAGATCTGATTGACAGATCATCCTGAGATCATTCTGTACTCACAAGAACTTGTCTTTTGACTCTTATAGTTTCCTGTATTGACGCTTGTCAGCACAAGTGTAACTGTGACTTGTCTCAGGGCCAGTCCTCCTCTAGGAATAATACTGTGCTATTAAGACCTCTGTCCCAAGATGTCTCCAGTATGCACCTCTATGATACCTGATGTTCTGCTATTAGATTGCCATCTGGCTTCTTTACCTTAAGAGGCTTTGGCTTAGTTTTGTGTAACATAATCCTAGCTTGAAGACTATCCCACCATTTTAGTAGCATATCAGCCTTCATTGTGTCATCTAACAGTGCGTTCATGCTTAAATTTTTTACTTAAATAACAGAGAATAGAATTTTGAAGAGTGGCGGCCAGGTAAGTTTGGGTTAGGAAAGGAGAGAGAGAGTCAGAAAGATGGGATGTAGAGAAGGTTAACAAAGGCCACACCTTTTGGCTGGTAAGAAGCAGCAAGGTCCATGCATGAGGATGCCAAGACAGAGATGGTGCACTTCCCTTAGCTCTCGATTCTGCAGAATGCAAGTTTAAATATAGACTGCTGTGCGCACATGCGCGCGCACACACACACACACACCAAGAATTGCCAAACCTTATACTTCCCATCTGACTTATGGCTGAAAGATTTAATCTGCAGTGCCTTTAAAGGGAGCAGATGAGCGCAAGGGGTGCTGTTCTCTTGAGTACACTCAGTCTATCTGAATTTCAGTGACTTACCTACCTAAGGGGTTAGCAGTCTCTCTGTCCATAGCCCCCATCCATTTGGAAAGGTACATCGAAAACAGATACTGAATTTGTTGATATATGCAAAAGTATTTATGTATTTCTCACAAATTCATAGGTATTATGGTCGAAAGATGCTTTTCCTCATGATGGGTCATCCTAACTTTGAAAAACTACTTGAAAAGTATATCCCATCTAAAGATTTGCCATATATTAAAGAATCCGTTAAAAATTTACGGCAAAAGGTATGTAAATCAAGTTTGGTACATAAAACAATTTTAAAAGCAAAGCTTATAAGCCAGGCATTCATAACGTTTGAAAGGCAGAGGCAGGAAAATCAGAAGAAAGGGTGTATGCTCTGCTGCATATTGAGTGCTGGCTTAGCCTTGGCAACATAATACCCAGTCTCAAAAAAAAAAAAAAAAAACCAACCTCCAAATAAATAAATAAAGTAATAAAATAATAGATTAAGAAACAAGTAAAAATAAGTACAAGGTTTATTTTGCCTTAACAATAAAGAATATAAACAATTAAACAGTTGTTTTTTAGATTACTTTTATGTTCCCTATTTTGAAAAGGACTACACTACAAATCTAAAGTATGAACACTTGGCCCTAAAGAGTAAATGTCTATTGCTCATTAAGATTTAAATTATGGGGCTGGAGAGATGCCTCAGTGGTTAAGAGCACAGGCTATACTTCCAGAGGACACAGGTTCAATTCCCAGCACCTACATGGTGGCTTACAACTGTCTGTAACTTGAATTCCACAGAACTAGTGTCATCTTCTGGACTCCTAGGACCAGGCAAACATGTGGTGCAAGACATACAGATAGGGAAAACACATAAAATAATAGTGAAAATAAGTTTTAAAGTAAATCTTAAGAAAAAGAAGTAAATGATGGTGGGACATTGTTTGAAGAAAACCTTAGATGGAGAGATGGCTCAGCAGTTAAGAGCACTGACTGCTCTTCCAGAGGACCTGAGTTCAATTCCCAGCAACCACATGGTGGCTCCCAACCATCTGTAATGGGATCTGATGCCCTCTTCTGGTGTGTCTGAAGACAACTACAATGTACTCATCATATATATAAAATAAATAAAATCTTTAAAAAAAAAATCTCTAAGCTAGAAGAAAACCTTAAATATGGTAGGCTGTTGTATGCTATGTTAGAACTTTCAGACTCGGATTACAATTCTGACCACATAATAGTCAGCACAGCAGTTCATTTCTATAACTGGAATGTTTATTCTTATAAAATGAGGATAGTAGTAAAATGTAAAAAATACATTTTAATGTGCTTAATGTACAATTTTTATATTGTAACTTCAATTCACTTTTTAAATGACCTTGGGCTAAGGACTCAATTATAAAAGGGGACACACACACACACACACACACACACACATAGTAACAAACATTTTAGACCAATTTTTCTGCCTATTAATATTGACTGTCTCATAGAGAACTTGATCATATAGAACTTACTAAAATAGTCATGCAAAGAAATGACTAAAATGAAGTTGATTGTATTTGTGAGTCATTTCAAATACAATAAATAGAAAAATGTTTAATTTTTTTATTGTGTGTGTGTGTGTTTGTAGTTGTGACCATATCATGTGAGCATGTGGAGGTTAGAGAACAACTTGGTAGAACTGGTTCTCCCCTCAACTCAGCTCTTGTGTAGGTTTCAGAAATTGAAGTCAGGCCCTCAGGCATGCACAGCAAGTGCTTTTAGCTACTGAGCTATCTCTCCAGGCTCCGTAGAACAGTTAGTGTGTTTCATCAAGGCTGTTTTGAAAAGTCGATTTGTAAGCTGTTCCACTGCTAGTTTTTCAGATGTCTCCCATTGACTTTGTGTTTACTTATAGGGTTTGGGAGAGATACCACTAGATACACCATCAGCAAAAGGAAGGCGATCTCATACTGGCAGTGTTGGGAACACAAGATCATCATCTGTTTCCCGGGATGCTTTCAGTTCTTCTGAGAGGTAACATAATCTGATCATCCACACTGTTTGAGAAATGCCCCTCATTATCTCAACTGGATGTTCTAATGACCTATTTCAGTAGGAAAGAACATTTTTAAACAAAACTGGTTTTAGCATATTTAACTAATTATATATGCCAACAGAAAAATTGATATTGTTGAGTTTTTATTAAGTATTATTGTAGGCACAATTTTAAATTATTAAACAGTCATCATATACTGATAATAGAATTTTTAAAATCTTTCAAACTATCATTATGGCCTTTCTGTTACCTAGTTTCTAAAAAAAAATTTAAATTACATTGTTTATTTTGTGTGTGTGTGCATGTCTTTGGCAGGGGAAGCATGTGCCACTGTGAGCATGTGAAAGTCAGCAGACAATTCATAAGAGTCAGTTCTTTTTTTTTACTATGTGAGTCCTATGATTGAACTCAGGTCCTCAAGCTTAAATTCTTGTAATTCAAAAATCATACCAGAAGGATCATAATGGTAGCTTGATAGAGTTTTAACATTGTATTATCAGTGTGTTATAGTTGTTAAGTTACTTAAGCATATTGTAAAATCTTGAAGGCCCCTATCTGATATATTTTTACTGTATTTTAAAGAGTGTTTATGAATAGGTGCATAGCTGTCCTAGTTATAAGACACCATGACCAAAGTAACTTTGGGAGGAAAGGGTTTATTTGGCTTAAGCTTCCACATTAAAAAGTTCATCATCAAAGGAAGTCAGGATATGAACTTAAACAGGGTAGGAACCTAGAGGCAGGAGCTGATACAGAAGCCATGGCAGAGTGCTGCATACCGGCGTATCTTCATACCTTACTCCCCTGATTTTTTATAAAACCCAGGACCACCAGCCTAAGGATGACAACAGCCACAATGGCCTTGGACCTCCCATATCATTAAGAAAAATGCTACAGTCCAACCTTATAGAAGGAAATTTTCAACTGAGGTTCTCTTTACTAAGATGACTATAGCTTTTGTGTCAAGTTGACATAAAACCAGCAAACAAAATAGTTTAGATAGATAGATAGATAGATAGATGTATATATTATTTATGTACTTCAGTATAGATTTAATACCAAATTGAAAGTCCACACTCTGCATGAGTACCATGGCATATGAGGGCTTACATTCACACACATTGTGTGCACATGCATTGTATGTACACATACATCTACCAAAAGGAAAGAAATATATTTTAATAATGCTGGCCACTCACAGCATAAAAGCTGGGATAGGAGGTTCCAATCTCAACCCACAGAAAAGTTCCTTACACTTAGAAAGTTTAGAGGGGAGCTGTCTCAATTAGAAGGAACGGGTCTCTGACCATAGCAGGTTAGTGAAGTTATTAGGTGAGATTTGAGGCAGTAGTTTTGGCAGTGAACCGTATTGTTTTACCTGTCTTGATGCTGCTACCTGATAGGGGTTTAAGACCTCATGGAAGGTACTAGAGAAGATATAAGCCATGGCAGATACCTTAGGTGCAGCATTTGTGATCTTTGCTTATGTATAAAATAGAACTGTATGCAACAGATTAGAGGGAGGTAGGAACCAAGGGATTTATGGGTATTGACTTTTATTTCTCCTTGAAATTAAAGCATTGTAGAAACTTAGGTAAAGTCCCCCTTCCTTGTTATCCAATACCAGTTGGTCGGTTAATGATTCTTGAGTATTTGTATTCATGCATCAAGAGGATGCTATGCAAATGAGTCTAAGCTGTATGCTCGACTGTAGTCTAAATGAGTTGATGTAATAGATGGCCTAGAAAGGGGACTTTCTGATATCATGGTTTCACATTCTATGCTCTAAAGATTTTTGGGTGTGTGTGTGTGTGCACGCGTGTGTGCGTGTGTGTGGTGTGCCTCCTCTTATGTGTGTACATGCAGAGGCCAGAGTTGACATCCAGTGTCTCCCTCCCTTTGTTACTTACTTATTTGTTTGTTTATTCTAGACAGGGTCTTTCTATGAAGGCCTGGCTGTCCTCAAACTCACAGAGATCCACCTGCCTCTACCTCTTGAGTGCTGGGATTAATATGTATACTACCACATCCTGTTTAAAGCTACTGATCTTGGCCAGGTTTGATGGTGCACACATCTTTAATCCCAGCATTCGCTAGGAAGGTAGAGACAAGAGGATCTTTTTAAAGTGGAAGATAGTCAGGGCTTATTTAAAAAGGCCTTGTCTCAAAACAAACAAACAAAAATTAATGACATCAAAATAAGTAAATTGATTGGGAAAAAATGCTGTTCTTAATTTTGGGTATTGTAGGGAAGTAAAAATGAAATATATCTTTCATTTTAGGGAAGTAACTGAAGTTCGAGAAGTCCCCAGAAAATCAGCTCCTCGTAATTCCTTAGAAAGCGCTGAGTATATTAAAGTCATAACAGGGTTATTAAATGCAAAAGACTTTCGTGATCGTATTAATGGGATTAAACAACTTTTATCAGACACTGAAAACAATCAAGAGCTTGTTGTGGGTAACATTGTGAAGGTAAGAACCTCAAAGTTAATTTTGTTAGGCATTGTGGGGTGTGTGTGTGTGTGTGTGTGTACACTTGTATGTACATGAGTCCTACCCATACATGGGATTCACAGGACAGCTTTTAGGAGGTAGTTTACTCCTTCCACACATGAGACCCAAGGATCAAATTCAGGTCCTTGGCCTTGCCATCATGGCCCTTCAAGACTACTTTTCATTTGTAATCTACAACCAATTAAAAATAAATTAAATTAAAAAATAGTGTAGCAAATTATCCAAAACCATGGAGCTTTATATATGTTATTTAGAAGTGTTAAAAATAAGTTTGATGTAAGTTATGGATCACATATGATTTGACATGCTGTGGCAACTAGAATGTAATAGAAAAACGTGAAAATGGTCAAGTACAGGACTGAGCTCTCCAGTTCAGAGTGTTTGTTCTTCCAAAGGACCTGAGTTGGCTTCCCAGCACCCACTTCTGGCACCTTGTAGCTAGCTGCCTGAAACTCCAGTACTTTTGAGGGAACCTGTGCACATTCCCAGGAGCACACATACATATAAATAAAAATAAAAGTCTTAAAAAGAAGAGAGTCAATGTTTCTCCAAAACATTCCACATATTGGTAAGCTTCCAGTATTTTGAGAGTTCTCAGCCTAGCTTCGGTAAATATATGTTGAGAGATCAGTACATACTCTAAAAAACTAACAATTTAAGAAACTTAGTATAGCTTCATTACAGGCGTTAAAATTTTTTATGTGTGTTAGAATTCTGTACAAAAATAGTATATATACTCTATCCTACTTTATATATTTACATTTTGTTTTTATGTACCTTTATATAAATAAAGGACATGGAGATCAATAAACATTGTCGTATGAGGTCACAGGGTACTTCTGTTTACTGGAACTTAATTGAATTAATTCTATTAGCAATTTATTAATTAAATCCCATTTTAAGTTGCCTTAACTACATTAAACTTGACAAACATACCATAATTACGTCTGCATTCCAGTGAGTAGGTTTCTAGTATCGGTTAAATAAAAGTAAATCTCTTGTTTAAATTATTTTTAACATGAAAAATTAAAAATAAGTATCAGGATTGCTTAGTTAATGGCCTTAGCTCCTTGATTGCCTGACCTGACTTAAAGCTGACTTAACATCCGTTCTATTGTGTGCTGAGACTATGGGGTTAAATAAAACAAAAAGAAAACAGAGAGACTATGAAAGTTAAGGAATCTGAAGAAAAAGGGAAAACTGTTAAAGTATTGTTTTAAAGACTAAAACGTTGAGCCGGGCAGTGGTGGCGCACACCTTTAGTCCCAGCACTTGGGAGGCAGAGGCAGGCGGATTTCTGAGTTCAAGGCCAGCCTGGTCTACAGAGTGAGTTCCAGGACAGCCAGGGCTACACAGAGAAACCCTGTCTCAAAAAAAAACAAAAAACAAACAAACAAACAAAAAAACAAAACTAAAACTAAAACATTATTCTGAGAAGGATATGGGTGTGGAGTGCTGCCTAAACACACAAAGCTTAGATCCCCAGCCCAACAGAAGCTAGAGTGTGCTGCACCTGCATGTCCAAAGCATCCTTAACTTCATGCTGAGTTCATGAGCATCCTGGAAAGCTACAAAACTGAAAGACTTAGGTACTAGAGATGTAGCTTAGTGCTGGAACATTTACCTCTCATGGGAGCATGAGGCCTTGGGTCTGGTTCAGGGGCGGGAGGTGACATTCCATCCAGTTGTCCTAACCAATTACACAAAAGCTATAAGAAGTATCTTCAGGAAAGTTTCTCCATCTTCTGTTCTGAATAAAGATGTAGACCATTTCTCCACACCTTTAGCATCATATGAGGCTGATCTGCACCTTCTAGCCAACAACACATTAGTTGTGTTCACAGTGGAATCAAGCCATATTTGTAACCTTCATTCATTGAAATGTATTTTAGAGTAAATTTTTACTACCTGCAAAATTTAAATTTAACAAATCAAGGTTTCTATTATCTAAATTCACTTTAAATTGTGTGTGTGTGTGTGTGTGTGTGTGTGTGTGTGTGTGTGTGTAGAGAGAGAGAGAGAAAGAGCAAAGCAGAAATGAAATGGCAAAGGGATAATACAGTAGGATAACCTGTTTTACTTTCAGTAATTTGCCAATCTATTTCCAGATCTTTGATGCTTTTAAGTCTCGACTTCATGATTCTAATAGCAAAGTGAATCTGGTGGCTCTAGAAACAATGCACAAAATGATTCCTTTACTTAGAGACAACTTGTCTCCTATAATCAACATGCTAATTCCTGCAATTGTGGATAACAACCTGAACTCCAAGAATCCAGGCATCTATGCTGCAGCCACAAATGTTGTTCATGCACTGAGTCAACATGTAGGTAAGGAATCCTAAATTGGTACTCAAATTTTTTTGATGTAACTTACATGCTTTCTGTTCCTATGCATTTTTGTATGTTGAAATAATTAATATTTTTCATTTAATAGTATATCTAAAACTTTTTTCACAAATTATTTAGGTGGTGAAATATTTAAATTATCTTTTTCATTGAGTACTTATTTTTTAACCTCATATTCATGAGACATAACATGGAAATGATGTCAGGACATTAGATGTAATAAAGCTTTAGGAATCATTTTGAAAGAATAATCCATGCATGTCAATAAACTGGACTTCTGTAACTTAATTGTTGCATGAACCTCTATTTTGATTTTTTTTCTCAAGATGGGGTTTCTTGGTTGTCTTGGAAATTACTTTGTAGACTAGGTTGGCCCTGAACTTCGACTGCCTCTGTCTCCTGAGTGCTGGGATTAAAAGCATTCACTATTCTACTTGGCTTGATATTTTCCTATAAGTATGCGAGATTACCTTTTAATGCAAAAGGCTTGCCAGTACTGTCTTTATAATTTCTTGTGAATCTTTTAAAATGTGATTTTGGAAGGAGAAAAGTGAAGGGAGAAATGATGTCGTTATAATTAAAAACAAATGCTTTTCTAAAAGTATCATTGAATGTAAACAACCTCATTCCATAAAAACAATTTTCTTGTTTTATAATGCAGCCACCATCATTTGAAACTAAGATGTCCCTATGCCCTGTGGTAGCTTCTTTAATGTCTCACAGATAGTTTTGTTTCATCTTTACCTGTTACTTACAGAAAACTCTAAGTAGGGGTTAAGTATGTGGGCTTCTTAAGTTACTGCATTTGCATTGTTGAAACTGTTTCTTTTTCATATTATTGCTGTTTAGATGGAATTATTGAGATCTCATTCTTAGACATGATTCTTGTTCTTTTTTTTATTTTAGACAATTACTTGCTTCTGCAGCCATTTTGCACAAAAGCTCAGTTTCTAAATGGGAAAGCAAAACAAGATATGACAGAAAAGCTTGCTGGTAAAATAGCTTTAAGTAATAAACTCTCTCCTTTTCCTTCCTTCCTTCCTTCCTTCCTTCCTTCCTTTCTGTTATTGTTGTTTTGTTTTGTTTTTAGAGTCAGGGTTTTTCTTTGTAGCCCTGGTTGTCCTGGAACTTCCTCTGTAGACCAAGATGTCCTTGAACTCATAGCGATCCACCGGCCTCTGCCTTCTGAGTGCTGGGATTAAAAACACTGTCACCACTTCCTGGTTTGAAGAAATAATTTCTAAAGTAATGTACTTTTAATATGAATTTTTATTGAGATATATTCATTGCTTCTAGCATAGGGTTTATGTAACACTTTTATACAAGTGTACATTGACTATATGTCAATGTTTATGATGATGATCACCAGGTATGTTCATTTTCCTGCCAATGATATTAAGGATAAATTGGTGGGTGTTTCCACTTAATTTATTATAGCTGTCAATTCAATATGACTGCTGTACAGAGTAGAAATAAATTGGGTAATAGTCCCCAAAAGAATCTTTTAAGACTTGTACTCCAAAATATTCTTTAAAGTAATTCTAGGTCTGAGGTTGTAGTTCTACAGTAGATTGCTTGCGTAGCACTCCTAAACATCTGGGTTTGATGCCCAACACTGAACTGTTTAAAGAGGAGGGGGAGGGAAGAGAAAGAAGTCTGTCCTTTGTTAAACAGGCATTAGACTCAGTGTGGATGCTCATGGATGAAGGAGGGTTCGGGGTTTTGTTTGATGAAAGGTCCATGAGTTGAGCTCTATAAATTGTACTTACCTGTATTTGGAAAATGTTGAGATCTTTAGCATTTCTTTTCCTGAACTAGTTGTCATATATAGGGCACCCTTGACATGTGACAATCCCAATCCTTCCCAGCTTTGCCTGCTTGGTTTTGTTTTGTTTTCTTTAAGGCCTAACATTTTAGGACAAATAGCCCAGGGCAGAAAGAAGTCCCTATTGTGGATATTTGTTATTTAGCAGACCTTGAATTTACTTTGGGGAAACTCTGACTGTTGCTCATGTTTGTTTTTTTTTCCAGATATTGTTATGGAGCTTTATCAAAGGAAGCCTCATGCCACAGAACAGAAAGTGCTGGTGGTTTTATGGCACCTTTTAGGGAATATGACACATAGTGGCTCCCTGCCTGGAGCTGGTGGAAATATACGAACAGCCACAGCTAAATTATCAAAAGCACTTTTTGCACAGATGGGTCAGAATCTATTAAACCAGGCTGCATCTCAACCACCACATATCAAAAAAAGTTTAGAGGAATTACTTGATGTGACAGTTTTAAGTGAATTATGAGTTTTTGATGAACCAGTTATGATGAACAGTTTACATGATGACAGATGAAATCTTTTTAAAGTTACGTTTTTATTTTGAGTGCCTGAATTTCATGTCCAGTAAATTAAGTCAGGGGCTATGTTTATTTGCAGCCTACCTGTGAGTACAGATCTGTCCTTATAGCCATCACATGAAAACCTAAAATATTGAATATAAACTAACATGAAATATAAACTGATAGGAAATTCATGGCACCTGGGATGAACTAAATTTTAAATATTTTTGGGAAAAATCCTGCTCATTTGCACTACTCTATAGAAACTGCAATTTGTTGCCCCATATGTACAATTAGATTTGTAATTAAAAATATACTTTTTATTATGTAATCATGTTCTGCTATGTCTCATTACTCTGTCTTGTTTTATGAAGTGGAAGAAAAGTCATTTAACTGTTATCACAAAATAAGTTTTGTGTGCTGTTTGTGAATAACATGTTTTTGAATCAGTCTGCTGATATGATTATGCAGTATTAGCTTCCTACAGCTGCTGTGTTACTATGATATATATATTTGCTAAACTTTTCAGTCTAATCATCTGCACAATTGTGAAATTTAAGAGTTATAATAAAGCATGATGACCAAAGCTTAGAAAACATTAAACATTTGAATGCACGTTCAAGAAACGTGTTGAATGTAACTTTATTTTTGTGTGCAAACACTAAATTTTTAATTTGTGTATGTCTGTCCATTTATAAAGGTGTTATTTTGCTGCCCAGTTGTGTAACTCTCAAAAATAGTGCCAGGTCTTCTATAGTTTTTCTCAGAATTCTTGGGCTTACAATACTGTATGCATCTTAAAGAAGAAAAGGAATGTTTAAAATAAAAGGATTTATTTCTGTAGATGTGTGACAGGTGTCCTATTTTTCTAACTCTCATATATGTTAGAGGGAAAACAGGTTTAATACTGACCTATTCTTTTATTTCATGGGCTTTAATCACTGCAACCTAAGAGTAGACCTGAGTTATCGTTGTTGTAGTACAGGAAATTGGCTACATGACCTTGGGTGTGAGTTTAGTCTCTTTCTCCTGGTTTCTAAGAGCTAGGCTAGATACATTTTAAGGTCTTATCTCATCCTAAAATTCTGATTCTCTGGTTTTCTTTTTTTACTTCGTGAGTCAGTGAGTTTCCAGTTTCTGTGGCTGCCTCTGGGGAGGGTGTGTGCTATGGAAAGAACCCAGGAGCTTACAGGTCATAAGCATGCACTCTTCCCCAGCTGCTGTCTGCCTGTTTTTAAAGTAATGCCTTTTGTGTGCATTTGTGACTTTTGAGGAAACAAACAGAACAATGGATTTTGATCCTATTTGAAGGTGAGAGGACAGTAACGGTTTATTATTATAATTACATAGACTAATATTTTCTTATAGGTAAACTATAGGCCTGTAGTTCAGGTTTATAATTGACAGATTTTTTTTTTTTTTTCTGAATTGGGTCAGGAAATAAATATATTTAAGGAACTCTGAAGATAAAACTTCTAGGTTCAAATTACAGCTTTATATTAGTTCTATAACCAAGATTATATTCAAATGTAATTTGTATAAGCAAGGGGATACTTAATGCATGTATTTATAGAGTTCAACTTGATGCTCTCCGATAAATACATTATAGCATGATAGCACGTTTCTTTGTGGTAAGCACACTTAAAGGCTCCTCTTACACAGTTTGCAAATACACACTGTTGTTAATCACAATCATGATATTAAGCAGATGACCAGGACTAATTCCAAATAAAACTTAGTGTCTTTAATGTACTCCCCATGAGTCCTGCTAACCCCCTCGTCCTTGAATTCAACCATCTTAGGTTATACCTTAGATCATCTTAAATTACACACTTGATTATGTTCGTGTCCGTGTCTGTTTCATTTCACTTAGCACAATGTTCTCCAGTTACACCCAAACTGCTGCAAATGACAGGGTTTCCTTTTATGCCTGAAGAGCATTCCCTTTTGTATACGTCATACTTTCTTGGTCCATTGACAAATACTTCGATGGATGTCTTAGGGTTACTACTGCTGCGATTAAATACCACGCCTAAAAGCATTCCCACATTGTAGTTCATCACTGAAAGAAGTTAGGACAGAAATTCAAATAGGACAGGAACCCGGAGGCAGGAGCTGATGCAGAGGCCATGGAGGAGTGCTGCTTACCGGCTTGATCTTCCAGGGCTTGCTCAGCTTGTTTTCTCATAGAACCCAGGGCCACCAGCCCAGGGATGGCACCACCCACAATGGACTGGGCCCTCCCATGTCAATCACTAAGAAAAAGTCCTACAGGCTTTAGTATATCCCGACATTGTGGAGGCATTTTAATTGAGGTTCTCTCACATGGTTTTATTTTTCGACAAGCCTACATAAAACTACAGTACAATAGCTTATCATATTTCTTCTACTGTGAATAATTCTGTAATGAATATGCACATGAAATCTCATGTCAGTTTCTTTTCCTTTCGATGTATAGCCATGCATAATTAAATTTTCAGAGCATCATATACTTACTCTAATTTTAATTTTTAAAAAATTTTAATTTAGTTTATCATATGGTATGCATAACTTAAATTTTCACCAAGACACCAGGTTTCTTCACTTCCTTTCAAACACCCTTTGTCTTTGGGGCAAAGCATCCTAACAGGACTAGTGTGAGATCTCATTGTAGTTTTTTTGTTGCCGTCTGCTTGTTTGATTTTGAGATAGGATCTTGCCTTAAGTCATGATCCTCCTGCCAATTCCTCAGTAGTGTTGAAATTACAAATATAAGCTGCTACACTACACCTGACTCTCCATGCTTATAAAATGTATTTCTTTGGTGATTAGTGATGTTCGACATGATTTTTCACGTGCCTGTTGGTCAATTACTTTCCTTTTTAAAATTAGACTGACTTTGTGGTGTGTGTGTGTGTGTGTGTTACATGTGTGTACAATCATAAAATCAACAGCATGTGTATGGAGGTCAGAGGACAACTTGCAGGAGTCAATGTTCTCCTCCCGTCATGAGAACTCCGTGAGTTGAACTCGGGTTCCCAGGATGATGGCAAGCATCTCACTTCTGACCCATCGTGCCCTTCCATTTGTGTTTATTTGCTATTTAAGTCATGTGCACATTTTAAAGATAGGGTTCTTAGTTTTCTTGCTATTTTTTATTTCCTATGAAAGTTTTATGCTAAGTGAAATAAGCCAAACTGAGAAAGGAAACTACATGATGTCACACTGAAGGAAAAAAACAACCACAACTCAAAGATACAACGACGATAGAGAATAAAGCAGACGGGATGGGATTGGCAGACAGGAAAGCAGTGGCTGCAGGGCTGACAGTATGAAATAGCACACGAACTAAGGTAGATAGCTAATCTACAACAAAAGTGTAGCCGATAGTACCATGTTAAATTATGTGGGATTCCTGTTGAATGAATATACTTCAGCTGTTTCTCCACCCCAACCCCCCCCAGAGGTGCCAAGGAAACCCATGTGATGATGGGTGTGTTAATTTGCCATAGAATCACTTTGCTACCCGTGAGTCTCATATATGCTTGGAAAGAGAAGGCGAAACAGAGAAAGAAAAGAAAGAGGTCTTTCCAAATGCAGAGATTACAGAACTGTCCCACTATAGCTGGGCAGTGCTATGTTTTGAAAGCATAAAAAAGAAACCATGTGTTGAATAGTCCCCAAAGAACCATTTTGTTCTTTTACCAGTCTAGATGGATTTTTCAAAAGTAGACAGAATACCAAAATCAGGATTTGAGGAATGTAATGGCTATTCCTGGTTGTCAACTTGACTATATCTGGAATGAACTACAATCCAGAACTGGAGGGCTCACCTATGATCCAGATCTTGAGGCTGGAAGATACAAGTTTCTGACCTGGATCTTGGCATGGAGATCTTGAGGCATAGTGGCTATGAAAAGCTTAGGCCCAGGCATGGTACTACATGCCTTTAATTCTAGGAGACTGAGGCAAGGAGATCTCTGAGTTCAAGGTCAGCATGGGACAAAACAAGTCCCAGATCCAGGTGTGGTGGTACATACTTTTAATCTGGCCCGCACCTTCTGCTGGAGGCCTACATTAAGGACATTGGAAGAAAGCAGATTTGCTTTTCTTTGCCTGCTTGCATTTACTTGCTAGCACATCTGTTGGAATCTACTTCTACAGAAGACCTGCTGAAACAACTAGCCTTGTGGGACTGAGCAGCTACTAGATCCTTAGACTTCCTATTCACAGCTGACCATTGTTGGGGTAGTTGGATTACAGACAGTAAGTCATCGCAGTAATTTTCTCAATATAGAGACATTCAATAAATTCTGTGACTCTAGAGAACCCTCACTAATACAAGGAATTGCTTGTTTGCAAAGGCAGGTTTTAGGAAAAGCCAGGATCTAAAAGCAGCAGCAGCTGGTATGGACAGAGACACTTTTATCAGACCTAAGACCCCTAAATAGAGAATACTAAATGAAGACACAGACTTTACTCTTTCATGCCATTCAGACAAGGACAACTGGCCAGATCCAACAGGAGCCTGAGAGCAAGGGAATTCACTGATACCGTATGTAAAGGTCAGTCTCTAAAGAACGGAGCAGGCTGGCATAGAATTGATCAGGAGGAGTAAATGCATTTGGTATCATAACTAGCAAAATTACAGTTATGAAGTAGCAAGGACCTAATTTTATTGCTGGGTCATCAAGTGAGGAACTGTATTAAAGGGTCACTGCAGTGGAAAGTTGAGAACTACTAGACCATTGAACCACAGTATTTTCGTCTAAAACTTCTTTCTTCATTATACTTAGATTTTTGATATATAATTTATTTTAGGGTAAACCGGCTCGATCGGTTTTTAAAGTGGTTTGTGTGGTTTTCTTTTTGTTGCTGCTGCTGTTGCTGCTGTTTTGAGGTTTGTGTAGTCTAGGCTCAAACTCAAACTCAAGCAGTTGAATATTACGTCAAACTTCTGATTCTTTTGCTGCTACTCAAATCTGATTATAGACACGCGCCATGATTCCTGGGTAATTTATGTTTTCAGTGGTGATGAACACATTTTAGGCAAATCAAATAAAATACATAAGAGCTTCTGAATTATGGGGAGTTGGGAGGGTAAAGCTTTGAGAAAGTTGATGTGCTTGTTAAAGACTGCCCTCTTCTGGCCATAGGAATGCAAGCATCTGGTCCCTATCCGTCCGTCCGCCCACCCATTCATTCAGGCAAACACAAGCATAAAAATAAATACATCTTTAAAAAAACCAGTGCCCTCTCTTGACTGCCCTTTCAGATGGTATAGATTTAAAAGCAGCTGATCGTTAGAGAATACAAAACTGCCCAACGAAGAGGCAAAGGAGAAAGTGTGACTATTCCATGGAAAAGAAATGCCCAATGGGGAGCAGTTGGTTATTTCGGAGCGGAGAAGCATTCGAAGTGGTTTATAACTAACACGGTTACAAATCATCTTAAGAAACATTCTGGAGACGGATTCTAGAGGGAAGAGTAAAAACCCAGTTGTGATTTTACCGAAACTCCAAACAGAAGACCGGTGAGTGAGAAAACATTTGCTCGCTCAATTGTCATAGTCTTACTGAGGGAAGACGGGATTTTTTTTTAAAGGATATTTAAAAGTGGGGACTAGGGTATAAACAACTGAAGAGTGCTGCTAAGATCGTCAGCACAAAGCTGCCTCTCTTTGCCCTGAAAGCTTTGTGCATAAATCCTTCAGAGCTTTGAAAACTCTAGCCGAAATGAAGTTTCGACATTCAGAATACTTGATTCAATCAGCCCATAGCGTTTTGAAATTTTGGAAGTTTTAGGCAGAATGTCTGGCCATTTCCTGACACATTTTTACGTATAAAGCCTTGGCAGTTAGGAAAATAAGAACGATATTTTAGAGGTTTCTTTGGAGGCTGACGCTGGGCAACAAGTGAAGCCAGCACAACAGGCGCCACTGGGGTTTGGGAACCCAGTCTCAGGGAAGCGAAGTTTGTCACTGGACACCATACAGGGCGGGGCCTATGATGCGCGCATCACGTGACCGCTGCGCCTCCGGAGCCGGCAGCGCGTGCGCAGTGTGGTTCGGAAGAGGCGGCAGCGGCGCTGGTGGTGGTGGCTGAGGTAGCTGCGTGGACTGAGGCGTTGGCAGGCCCACCTTTGGCGATCTTGGCCCAGGCTTCGGCTCATGGCACCGAGCAGCATCCATCGTGAGGTAGCTGGGGCGGGTGCCCTGAAGTGGGCGGCCGGGGAGGCGCCGGGATGGGAAGGGCCTGCGCCGCCTCAGGCCGCACCCGGCCGCGGCCTCACCCGCTCCTCCCGCTCGAGGCCTGACATGCGCCTGGCGTCCGGCTGCGCGTCTCTTTCTCGATCCCACCTGTTGGGAAGAGCAGGCCTGGGGTCCGCGCCTTGGGCGGCGCCTCGCTTTAGGGGTGCGGCGGGGCGAGAGCCTCAGCCTGGATTTACGAACCCGCTAACTGCTGAGGCTGAATCCCCTGCTTGCCTAAAGCGGAGGGCCAGAACGTTTGCCAATGCAAAACAGCGTAGGCAAACGGGATTTTTGTGGGGGGTGTGGGGGTTGCGGGAGATGACACGGACACTTGGAAACAGCCTGTAGAATCCTTTTTAGAACAATCTGCTTATATAGATTTTTACCTTTCGTGCTCAGGAACCTGCACTGTCTTTAAGTTAGTAAATAGTATTCGGCGTTCACAATATTGTTTAAGGTATTAGTAGTAATGTAGTAAGTAATATTAGTAAATGCAGTAATATTTATGCCGACTCAAATGCCTGGTTTTGGGTTGGTATTGATATGGCCTTCTGTTCAAGAACTTACACCAGAAAACTAATCTAACGTATTCAGAAATACTTTAAAATTTTCAGCTGCTAGAAAGGGTGATGCTAGGAATGAACGATTCATACAAGAAAATATGAAGCTAAGGCTGGGACTCGGGGCAGTCTTTTAAGTCGTTTGAGAAAAATAAGCAACAGCTGTTAAGTTCCTTACGCCTCTCGTGTTTATAATCTCACTCTGTGTTACTCATGTACACTGGAGCTGTGCAGTCGTATATGTGAGTACAGGAGTACTCTGTCCCCCCTGAGGCTTGGCAGCTAGTGCCTTTACCTGCTGAGCAGTCTGGCAGACCCCAGAATTTTTTAAAGGCTCAATACTTAGTGCTATTTGTATCTTATAGTTGAATTGAGGAAAAAAGATTTTGAACATCGTTAGAAAAGTTGGATTTTTTCAGAGAGGAGCAGAATTGTCTGTTACGCGTTAAGAACATAATTTCTGAAGATTATGGAGACATTGTAAATACATAAGCAAGGTTCAATTTCTGGGACATAATTGTTTAAAATGAGGAAACAAGATCTGTCTGTGAACATCCTACTTAGTCTCTAAAAACCTGTTGCCAAAACCACTTGTAATAACCCCTTTTACAGCCTAGGTATTCGGATGACTCATCCATGCCTGAGACATGGAGTGATTTCCGATTGGAAAGCTAGCTAGCTAGTTAACTAATGACTTACTTGCCCAATGGTAATGAGCAGTGATATATAGTGTTTTATATGCTTCCATGGGCATAGGAGGCATGTAAAGCATCGGGGAAAAAAAGTATTAGAGGTCTGATGCATCATATTTAATGAATTTATTGTTTAAGTCATCTAAAATTCCTTTTAATTTTAAAACAGCATACTGATTGTGAGGCAAGTGTTTAATAGACCGCAAGTAAAATAAATGTTAATTTTCACTATAGAAGAACTGTGTTTCCATGTAATACATAGTTTTTTACCTCACATATATGAGTCTGCCATCCCTATGATAATTTTATAGGAAGATGTTACTGCATCAGAAAAGTACCTGGTGAATTGTGGAAAGGAAGAGTTTTGTTAGTCTGACGAATTGACAAGACTCACAGGAAAAGTGTACTGAGCTCCTGAAATGGTGGCAAGGAATAGAATTGTATAATCAATATGCTCAGAAAGTTAAGTTAGGACTGGAGCGGTCATTTGTTTAACTGTTTCTAGGAATACAATATTGAGCAAAACAAAGCTCCTTTCTCCCTAAGTCTCTTAATATAGTAAGATTTATCTGCATCAATAGTACAATATTGCACATTTTATTTTCTTGCTGCACCCAAAATAGAAGCTATATATATTGAGTTGTGTATGTATCTCAGCACATGCCTGTAAAGTGTGTATCCTTTTTTTTTTTTTAATAAAAAATAAAAAGTCTGTGTGTGTATGTGTATGTGTGGTTTTATGTGCATTGTCAGTGCAGGTGGGTATGGAGGTCAGAAGTGTGGATCAAGTTGCTGCCAGT
The DNA here is from genome assembly GCA_019843965.1 of Rhynchomys soricoides. Taxonomy (NCBI): domain Eukaryota; kingdom Metazoa; phylum Chordata; class Mammalia; order Rodentia; family Muridae; genus Rhynchomys; species Rhynchomys soricoides. Next base: position 9,318,496 of record JADRCH010000040.1, on the reverse strand, counting down.
GAATAGCCCACCGTGAGAATAGGAGATGCTATAAACAACTGAGCCATCTCTCCAGTCCCAATCAGTGTCTTCTATATAGCTCAATCTGGCTTTATGTAACCCAGGCAAGTCTCCCGGGTTACTGAGATTACACTTGAGTGTTTTTCAGTCATAGCCTTCCTGTATAGTCCAGCGCTATTGCTCTTCCTATTTGTTTCCCAAAGGCTGGTATTAGAGGCTTGTAAAACCATACCTGCCTGACTTGGATGTTTTCTGGTTTTGTTTTTCTACTTTAAAAATTCAGAAGAAGCTAGCTGGTGGAAGTAGTCTTTAGTTTGAATAAAACATTGATGTACAGGAGAGATGATAATTATTACAATAGCAATGTGAACGAAGAGATTTTTTTCTAATATTTATGTGTATAAATATTTTTGCTTGTATGTTTGTTCACCACAATTGGGCTTGGTGCTTGAAAAATCTGAGGAGGGTGTTAGGTGCTCTGGAACTAGAGTTACAGGTGATGCTAAGCCACCCTGTGAGTGCTGAGAACTGAATTTGTATTCTCTAGAAGAGAAGCCTTTGCTCTTAACTGCTAACTAAGCCATCTCTTCAGCCCAAAAGAGAAATGCATTTTTCTAGAGTTTTCGAGCATTTGTGCACTTCGGTGACCTTGGAGGCCAGAAAAGACTATCAACTGAAGCTGCAGTTACAGGTGGTTGTGAGCCACTCAACATGGCTATGGGAACTGAACTACTATCCTTTGGAAGAAAGGCAAGCGAAGCATTCTTAACTGCTGAGTCATCTCTGAAAACCAGAAAGGGAGGTAATTTTTATAACAAGGTATAAAAAGTATATGATTGTTTTGTAGGTAAAGTTAAATTAAGTAACATAAAGTTGATTAAATGATGAGACTAGTTCTGTTGGCCTCTTCCATTATCAAAATAGCATGTCATGTTTTAGTATAGGTGACTAAGGACTCTGGCATTATTCATCATTTGGTGAATTTTGTGTATGCTGGGCGTCTAGACAGTTATACTTTGGCAGACCTCTTACATTTCAAAAACTTGTAATTTTAGCTGTGTATGGTAGCACACATCTTTAACCCCTGCTCTGGAGAAGCTGAGGCAAAGGGTGTCCAAATTCAAGGCCAGCTGGTTTACATGGTAAGTTCCAGGTTAGTTCCAGGATAGACAGTGAAACACTGTTTCAAAGCAAGGGTGGGCACACTTGTAATCTTGTGGGAACCTGCAAAGTTGAGCAACTTTTGTGCTCAGAAGAACAGGACAGAATTGGGCTGAAGGTGCATCATTTGAAGAGTTGTATGAATAGTTTTTAGGAAGTGATGTTTAAATTGTCCCAGAACTCATATGGTGAAAGGAGACAAACAGCTTCTAAAAGCTGTTCTCTGACCTCCACATTGATGAAGTGCCCTGTGCATGCGTATGAATAAATATGTGTGATCACTTCTAAGACTCTTCTATTTTTAAATTGGGTTGTTTTGATTTTTTTTTTTCCCCCCCTCTGTGTAGCCCTGGCTGTCCTGGAACTCACTCTGTAGACCAGGCTGGCCTCGAACTCAGAAATCCTCCTGCCTCTCTGCCTCCTGGGATTAAAGGCGTGTGCCACCACTGCCAGTCTTGTTTTTATATTTTGTTGTTGAGTTGTATCGACTATCAACCCCTTATTGAAAATTGGACATTTAATATTTTATCCCATTCTAGGTTGTCCTTTTACTTTGTTGATGGCTTTGTTTTATTTTTTAAGGGAGTGCCTATGTATCTTAGATTAACTTTGGATTTATGATCTTTCTTCCTGAGCCTCTAGAGTGCCAGAGTCCTGGGATACTTGTTTGTCCTTTCTTCTAAAAGGCAATTTGTATCATTTGCTGCTTTGTTTTAGTTGAGTTATTGGTGGTTGAGAGAAAACTGTTTGATAGTAGTTAATTGACACATTAGAAAGAATGTGTTAGAGTAATTTGAGGGGACTGGAGAGAGATTTCTAAGGGACCATGGTTCAGTTTCCAGCACCCACGTTGGTTGGCTCACAACTACCTGCAACTCCAGCTTCAAGGAATCTGATATCTTCTGGACTCTGATGGCACCTGTACTCACATTTGCACAACCCCTCCCCATAATTAAAAAATAAAATTTGTAAAAATTCCATTGGTTATTTTCCTAGCAAAATAACCAATCATTTTCCTAGCAAAATTGATATGAATGCTATAGTGTTTTGGGCTATATGTAATTAATTTAATTAGGGGAAAATGTTATAATTTGGTTATTTTAGAGAAAATGGGATACCTTGCTACTTTTTACATTTCTTTTTCTAGTTTCATGAATGCTTTTGTAGAAATCTAGGTCTTAGTGCCCCACAAAAGTCAACAAATAGGATATTTCAAAGAGATTTTCTTGTTTCTCGCCTCAGTGATCCTAGAGTCTAGAATAGTGCCAATAAAATTGTATTTTAACTACTTTCTTTAATCAAAGGAAGAAAAAGTTACACACATGGGCTGGAGAGATGATTAAGAGTGCTTGCTGCTCTTGTAGTGGACCCAAATTTGGCTCATAGTACCCATGTAGAGTAGCTCACAGTTGACTGTAACTAAAGTTCCAGGATATTAGTGCCCTCTCTGGTCGCAGGCACCTGCACATATGTGGTGCACATACATACACTCAAACACACTTACCAGTGTGAAAATATGGCCAAACACTGACTAGGAACTTTTAGATCAAAATAAAAAACATAGGGCTAGAGAGATGGCTCAGCAGTTAAGAGCACTGACTGCTCTTCCAGAGGTTATGAGTTCAAATCCCAGCAACCACATGGTGGCTCACAACCTTCTGTAATGGGATCTGATGCCCTCTTCTGGTGTGTCTGACAGTGAGCTACAGTGTATTCACATACATAAAATAAATGTTTGTTTTTTTTTTCTAAAGAAAAACATAATCTACTATCCCTTTTATGTTATATTTACTAATGAAATACTTTGTTTAAAGCAGCAGTGTACCTAATTTCATTTAAGGGATTAGGAGGCTATAAATGCTGTAGTATTCTGGGAAGTTTTTGCTTTTCTGATTTTAAAAGGGACAGTATTGACTAGTGTATGTCATTTTCTTCCTGTTTGAATTTGAACATTTCTTTAGACAACTTCTGTCTATGGAGTAGTCTGTAGGGATTAGCCAAGAAATTAAGTGACACTTGCAAGCCTCCAACTCAGTGGTTCTCAACCCTCGTAATTCTATGACCATTTATTATAGTTCCTCATATTGTGGTGACTCCCTAGCTGTAATAACTCTGCTTTTGCTACTCTTAGGAATTGTAATATAAATATCTGTGGTTTGTGCTAGGTGACCAAGGGGTCGAGGCCCACAGTGCTAACATACTGCTAACTTTATATCATAAACTAATATGAGAGTGAATAAATTTCTTCTAAGCATGTCCAGACTATGTTCTCCAGGACCATATGTGTCTAGGGATAGCTATAAATGCAAGATAGTAGATTTTTCTCAAAACATTGTTTGATTTAAATTTGGGAATAGGTAGGTGTTAATTTATTTCCAGAGTTCTAAAGCATTATCTTTGTAGATGCTAATGGTATGTTCACAATATCAAAAGGTTGGGCACACCTGAACTATTATCAGGTGTGTTGGACCTTGTGGTACATACTTGCAATACTAATAAGTACTTAGAAGATTAAGACAGGAGAACTGATAGTTATTATCAATAGAATTTCTGTTATTTGTAGACAGATAAAATCAATAAAATGTACTAATTTTTCTATTTGTTTTTAGTAGACACTCAGGGCTTTAAATAAAATGTGGAGCTGGAGAGATGGGTCATTGTATGAGAGCACCTGCTGTTCTCAGAAGATCCAGATTTAGTACCTTGCCTGCACTTGGTTGCTTACAACTATTTGTCCAGTTCCAGGGGATCCAGCATTGATTTCTGACCTTGGGAACGAGGCATGCACATGGTGTACATAAATGCATGCAGGCACATTAAACAAAATAAATAAAATAAATCTAAAGAAATGGGTGTTTGGTCATGACGAATAAGTTTAGTAGCATTTGGAAACTTTCTTTTTTATGTGTGTGTGTGTGTGTGTTTTTTCTGCAGATCAGTAACTAAAGACCAAATAAATAGCTATGCAAAATTCCTACGTGAATGAGTACAGAAACTCTGATGATGGCAGCACGGGCAACAGTTCAGAGGTAGTCGTCGAGCATCCAGATTTTAGCACTGAGATTATGAACGTTACAGAGATGGAACAGTCACCTGATGCCTCTCCCAGCGCACATACATCTACAGAAGAAAATGAAATGGCAAATGCTGTGGACCTTCCAGTGACAGAAACAGAAGGAAACTTCCCTCCGGAGTTTGAAAAATTTTGGAAAACAGTAGAAACAAATCCTCAGGATTTTACAGGCTGGGTATATTTGCTTCAGTATGTAGAACAGGAGGTTAGTAACTCTTTAAATGGAGAATGTAAGAATTACAGAATAAACCAATAGTGTCAATTCAGGCCTTTGTGCTTGTAATTAATCTCTCAAATAATCTTCAGATTAAGTTCAGTAATACTAGAAGCATATATTTTAGTTTTGAGATTTACATATCATTTAAGTATTGTGGAGATTCCGAGAACACAATGCTGAATATTGTGTAATAATTGAAGTCTGTGTGGGGGTTATTTAAAATTGGGCGTGTGGGAGTGCAGTTCAGTGAGGTGGAGCACACTGCCCTGGCACCAGTGAGAGCCCAGCTCCAGGGGAGAGGAGGTAACTATTTGACAAAGCTAGTATTTATTCTTTCTCTGATAAAAACTTCTAAGATGTTTTAACACATTGTTTTATTTTCATCAGAATCACTTGATGGCTGCCAGGAAAGCATTTGACAGATTTTTCATACACTACCCGTATTGCTATGGTTACTGGAAAAAGTATGCAGACCTTGAAAAGCGACATGACAACATTAAACAATCAGATGAGGTGCGTACATCAGTGAATACATTTTTCTCTGTTAGGTACTGTAAGCCAATTATTAACAAAACAGACTCTTTTTTTCTGGCTGGCAGTACCTACCATTTATGGTCAAACATTTTTTTATAGGGTATTTTATTTGCATTTGTCACTATTGTGGCATTTGTAGCTAATATTTTCTCTCTTTGTTGGCAGGTGCGTTAAACCTCTACAGTTTGTCAAGCTTTGCAGTGCAAGCCTCTGTATTACACTGCAGCTTAACAAGTAGGGCAGGGCTTTTCTCTCACATTTATTTCTCATTTTCCAAACAATATAGTTGGTTTGCTAGTCACATTTGCTACGTCTTATTGCATTTTTGGTCAGACGCTGTCATTGATGCTCTAATGGGTCTGTGCCCTATGGTCTGTAACCCAAAGCCTGCCCACACAACCCGGTCAGAATGCAGGGACTGCTGCGCTTTGAAGATCAAGACTCTGCACGTGGGGATCAGAACATTGCCATGTTCTATCCAACCTCCACCCAAATGGTAATGGTAGATTATTTAAACAAAATTCCAGTAATTAGTATTTCTAAGGTTCACCGGATAACACAGTGTTGCCTCTCTTTTAATAAGTAATTAAGTATTTGAGGTACAGTTTATTATTTTCTTCTTAGGTTTATCGACGGGGGCTTCAGGCAATACCTCTTAGTGTTGATCTTTGGATACATTATATAAACTTCTTAAAAGAAACATTGGACCCAGGTGATCCTGAGACAAACAGTACAATAAGAGGGTATGTTACGTATTTGATACTTAATGTATTTTAAGACTTATATGAGTATGTTGGTGTTGAAAAGAGAACTATTCATGAATGCTAAACTGGAAGTTAATATTTATTTGCTTCATTCCTAATATTTAAAAAGATTGTACATGAAATAAACTTACGCTTGATTACTTAAGACATGCAGTCTTCCTCTTTTCCATGCACACCCACTTTACTTTTGTCTCTAAGTTACATTTTACTCACTTGTGGTTAATGTCTGCCAGCGTTCTCCCTCTCCCCCCCCCCCCCGATTTTTATGTATCACCTGTGTGCCAGTCAGGTCAGAAGATGGCATTGGATCCCCTGGAACTGGAGTCACAGATACTTGTGGCTTTGATGTGGGTGCTAGGAACCTGGGTCCTCTGGAAAAGCAGCAACTGATTTTAACAGCTGAGCCGTCTCTCCAGGCCTGTGGTTAATGTCTTAATGTCTGTGCCTCCAGATACTATATAGTGTACATATTTGTGAGTTTTATATACTGTTCTTCAACTTGATTTTTAACAGGATTCTTTATAATTTCTTCCAACCATATTTTTAACTTGAAGAAAAAAAAAAAAACCAAACAGTGTTAAAGCCCTATATTTTATTTGACCAAACTGTTATTATGGGAAGTAGTTTTGCAAAAAATGTCTCTAAACATATATTTTTGTGATATGAACATGTCTGTGAAGACATTTTTTAAATGTTCCTCAAAGATAGTATCAACTTTAAATACTCACAAATGTATGAAAGTAGTCACTTTTTTGTGGCCTTTTCACTTTTTTCATGTGATACCTTTCATGTGATATGGGCATATTAGGGTTGGAAAGATGGCTCAGCAGTTAAGAGCACTTTCTGCTCTTGCAGAGAATCTGGATTTGGTTTCCAGCTCCTGCATGGTAGCTTGCAAACATCTGTGACTACATTTCCAAGTAATCCAAAGCTCTTTTTCTAGACTCTGCAGGCACCAGGCATACATATACTGTGTGTGTGTGCATGTGTGTGTACATGTATTTGTATACATGCATACACTTACACACATACCTACACATAAAACAAGTCATTGAATGTCCTGGTTTATCATTTTATTATATGAATTTTTGTGCTTGATATTGAATCCATGGCTAAATACATTCTACCGCTAATAGGAATTAGTCCATGAGTTTTATTAAGAATATATGTCTCTACCTTGTTTTCCCATTTCTTTGTAGTATATCTATATGCTAGGTTTCGATAAATCTGTTGATTATGTGTATTCATTTTAGTCATTTTGAATCTTTGGGTATTTTTCATCATAGTCATCTTCAGCAATCTATTTTCCCTGGGCTTAAGTTCTTCTCATGTAACCATGTTTCTTTCTCATTTGTCTACTAAAAAGGCTTTTCATACAGCTTTCCAAACAGGCCTGTTGATAATCTGTAAATCTTACCTTTTCCTCTTCTCCCTCTTGTAGCTGTTTCAGTTCTGCAGTATGTCCTCAATGCAGTCATCTCATTCTGCCATACAATATGTGGATTTCCTCATCACCATGGTTCTAGGAAATGTCTTTATCTTATTCCTAGATTTGAGGCTTTGTTTATAGGAGGCTGTTAGATTCTTTTCCTTTCTTTATGCCCACCTTGTAGAGGTATATAGCCAATAGCATCTTCATAGAGAATCTTTGAAATAAAAAATATTTTAAAACCATTTAGGTTTTTGTTGGGGAAATCATATTGTTGGTCTAAGGCTTACACTAAGCAATTTCTTCAGAGGAGAAGCATCTGATTTACCTGATGAATGTAAACCTAAGTTCTGAAGTCTCACAGCTGGCTAGAGTTAGAGAGTCCCACCATAGATTAAGCAGACCTTCATCTAGCCATTCTTTCTTACTATGTTTCTTTCACCAACTTTTCTCAGTGGCTGGTAATTCTCTATATTCGCTGAGATTGTTCCAGAGTGTAACATTTTTTTTATATACAAACATGCATGTGCATGCACACTCATACTTGGACACTTTATCTTCCTATCGTGAACATTTCTTTTAGTATTTAATTTCCAGCAGTCACATCAGGTGGAGTACAACCACCTATAAATCCTTATCCAGGACATCTGTCCAGGATTCCAGTCTGACCTCTGCATATATTCATACAGACATACACACACGCATAAATAAAATTATTTTAAAATAAAAGGAAATAAACTTTGTTTAGTTTTTTTTATTGTTGTTATTATAGTTTTTTTTTTAAAGATTTATTTATTTTATGTATATGAGTACACTGTCCCTCTCTTCAGATGCACCAGAAGAGGGCACCAGATTCCATTGCAGATGGTTGTGAGCCACCACGTGGTTGCTGGGAATTGAACTCAGGTCCTCTGGAAGAGCAGTCAGTGCTCTTAACCACTGAGCCATCTCTCCAGCCCTAGTTTTTTTCTTAATGTATGAAAATATTCAGTCTTGCCAGCCATGATGCCAGGTAACTGTAATCCTGGCACACTGGTAGTATGGGCAGAGAGATCCCTGTCAATTTGGAGTAGGCCTGGTCTATACAGTGAGTTCCAGGCCAGTCAGGACTACATAATGAGACCTGTCTTTAAAAATTAAGTCATGGATTCTGAGTTTTGTGTATCTCTTGCCAAGAATATATAAATACTATATTTTTAACTTAAAAAATTATTTGATGGATGTGGGTGTTTTGACTGCATATATGTCAATGCAACACGTGAGTGCCTGAAGTCTGTGAAGGCCATAAAACAGTGTTGGATCCCACATGATTGAATCACCTTGTGGGTGCTGAGCTTCTGGGTTCTCTAGAAGGGCAGGCTGTGCACTTAATCCTTCCCTTTTTAAATAGTTTAGTCTTTCTGTGGTGTTAAAATGCTTCCTTTATGTACATTAAAGTATTACATCTTTTTTTCTGTTTTCTCTTAGGCACTAATTTTTTTTTTTTAAGATTAATGATTTTACTTTGTATGAATAAATACCTGTATATATATATATATATGTGTGCCATGTCTCTTATCAGGTACCCAGGAAACTATAATGTCTGATTTTCTTATGATAGTTTCAGGAAATGCTTAACTAATTACTTTTATATACTACAAGTGTAGTATATATTAAATACTGCACTTGTAGTATTTAATAGTATATAAAAATCAAATTTAAATTTTCTGTTCTTCCTAAATTAGAACTCTTTTGATTATATTAAAATTGTAAGATAATTTAGGAAGTGTGGTCTGTTTGGGTAAAAGATCCTTGGTTTTTTTTGGGGGGGTGGGGGGTTTGTTTTTTTTTTTTTAAACTTGAAATTTTATAACATTTTAAAATATATGTGGGGAGAAACATGCTACAGGTCAGTGACCTTGTAGGAGTCAGTTCTCTTCTACCATGTGAGTCTGGGGGACTGAATTCAGGCCCCTCAGGCTTTCCAGCAAGTGATGTGATTTGTTGGGCTAGTTTGCTGCCCATGGTTGAATTTTTTTTTTTTTTAAGGTGCTTGTTTTGAAACTAAAAAGATGGAGTTTTTGTTTTGTTTTCATTGTTATGTAGTGTGTGAGAGCTCACCTGTGTGGGGGTGGGGGTGTGTGTGTGTGGAGTCCCAGAGTTTAGTTTTTAGGTATTTTCCTCAGTCACTCAATACCTTTGTCACTGAAGTTGAACTCTTGGTTGAACCCAGAGCTTGCCACTTGGGTTATTCAAGCCAGTTAGTTTGCTGGATCCTGTGTCTCCCTCTCCTAGTGCCAGGCTGCCATGCCCATCACCTAGCATTTACAAGGATTCTGGAAATTGAAATTTCCATTCTCATATTTATGAATTAGCACTTAACTTGCTGAGCCTTCTCTCCAGTCCTGAAGTTTTGTTTACTAAATATCAAATCTACTAGTTAAACAGATCTCTTGAAATTAGATAATATTATAAAATACTTGCTTCCACAATAAACTTCTATGATTGAATGGTGCTTTTGACAGTCTATGTATCTTCCCATTAGCTCATATGACAGTTTGAGTCCCTTGTTAGAGGCATTTTTGCTAGCATATTCCTTGAATTGAGGTACAGTAGTTTGCAAATTCTTCAGTGTTGTTCTCTGGACTAAAGGAGTCCTTGCACATTCCTCTTGCTTGTGTGACTTGGGAGCGTTCTGCGTTTTAATTACATGGAAGAGAGGCTGCACTCGTCCTCTCTCACTCACTCTTTCGATAACTCTGCTATGATTCCACTGTTTAACCTGTGCCTGCCTAGGAAGCAACTAAATATAACTTTGATTTCACTATTGCTTTCTAAATTTAGAAATAATATTGAAAATGATTTCATTTGGAAAGATAACTTAAGAGCGATTTAATTTTTCAGAACTTTTGAGCATGCTGTTCTAGCTGCAGGAACAGATTTTCGATCTGACAAATTATGGGAAATGTATATAAACTGGGAAAATGAACAGGGAAATCTGAGAGAAGTTACAGCTGTATATGACCGTATTCTTGGTATTCCAACACAGCTGTACAGTCATCATTTTCAGAGGTATGTTGAAAGATCTTTGAAATATCTTTAGCTAGGTGCTTAGTCCTCAATATTAAATATTAAAATTTATTTCAAAATGTTATATGAGATTTTGTTAGATTAAATGTTCTAGAGAGTCAAAATCTATGTCTTAATTTTTAGATTTTCCTCGTGAAATGTTTAATGATTTAATAGTTTTATATGGAAAAATGTCCTTGTTCATTTTATATCTGAGGTAATTCAGAGGTAAAGAAATGAGAAAATAGAGCTTAATGATTATTTGTAACACTAAATTTATATGGTGCTTGGTGCCTATTAAGTGCTTTTTTATATATTTTATTTTTTGAGATAGTATGTTGCTGTGTTTCCCATGTTGGCCTAGATTCTTTAATCCTTCTGCCTCAGCATCACAAGATCTGAGATTATAGACATACAGCTTATCCTGCTGGCTTCGTTCCTTTTTTGTTTTTTTTTAACTTCCTAATGATTTACAAAATGTACATTCCTGATGTGCATAAACATATCCAGAACAACAAAGATTGCAGTTTACAGGTTAACTTTATTCTTATTCTGGTTTTTTTTATTCTTCAGTAAATTAAGCATCATTCTATTTAAATTTTACTCCATGATTTTCTGGTTATAAGTTGTATAAATAACTTCATAATTTTTCAAGGAAATTGTAACTATTAAACTCTCTGTACTGTGGTTTCCACGTGTAGTTTTGGTTTTGGTTTCATTATTCTTTTGAGATATGATCATGATAGGCAGGTAGCTCTAACTGGCTTGAAGGAATTCTGTGGCACCTGTGTGCCTTGACCTTGCATCTTTTCCTCCTTGTGCTTCCTGAGTGCTGTGGTTGCAAGTGTGTGCACCATGCTCAGCTGCAAGGTATCTCATTGCTAAGAACCCAGAAAGTCTGAATATGTATGAGATTGTGTCTTTGCTTTTTTTTTTTTAAACTTCATAGTGTACATGTATATAACATATGTACTTTGTCTTGGGTTGTTTTCTTTTGAGACTGTTTCAGGTGACCCCAGTTGGCCTTGAACTCATGATTCTCGAGTCTCCTCCATCTAATGCTGAGATTTCATGTGTGTATGTAACACCATACCCTGCTATTTTGTATTTTTGTTAGTTGTTATAAGTAATGTTGTATATTAATGAAAATTTTCAATGATATTCTGCATTTCAAACATAAATTTAATGAAAATTTATAAACTACTATAGATCAATATGCTAAAAGTAGAAGTTACAGACTTGTGTTACAAATAGGAACTAGAAAAAAAAAAAATAAAGGAACATTGTGGGTCAGGATCCTGTCTCTTGTTATTGATGAGCTAGAACAGGTGGACAGGTACCCACTTGCTGAAATACATTACTAACATAAGTCTTGGTATTTGGAAATGCTTGATAAGTATGCATGTCATACAAATGAAGGCCAGAGACAAGGCATTTCCATAGACCGTGGCGACATTTAGATTACAAGACTTTTATTCAGTAATAGCTCTCTATTACTGTAACAATTGCTTTTTTAAAATTTTAGGGTTTTTTTTTTTTTTTTTGAGAGAGAGAGTTTCATATATTGCATTTTGCCCATATTTACTCCTTAATTCCTACCTTTCCCAAATTTAGTGTGTGTGTTTTGTTTTTTATTTCATTTTATTTTTACTTATACACTTTACATCCCACTCACTGCCTATATTACTCATATACTTGGGGTATGAGGCCAGCCACATGTTAAGAAAACTGACTCTTCCCCAGAAACCATTAACTGTTAGCAGTTCTTTGGGGATGGAGCTCCTGAGCTCTTCTGCCTCCTAATTTTAAAGGTGCAGTGATCACTTGGTTCTTTCTTCAGTGCCGGAAACAGAACGAGAAATCCCTGGGAATGAGATAATACCTTTCAGACAGTCCCCATTTTTTAATTCTGTGTTCTCTAAATCTTTTTATTTACCACTGAGTCCTTCCAAATCTTTTTTAGACTTTTTTTTTTTTTTTAATTGTAGCTTGGGATGGTGAAATGTGCACATGAGTGCAGTTGTCTATTGTGTCCAGAAGAGGGCGTCAGATCTCTTGGAATCATGGGTGCTGGGAACTGAACTCTGGTATGCTGTGACCAATGGTGCATGCATGCTGTTAACTAGTGAGCCCTCTATCTAGCCCTCCAGATCTTTTTTAAAATAAGTATTCTGCTTGGTTTATTTTATTTTATTTTATTTCTAAGACATGATTTTCTGTATAGCCCTTGCTATGTTGGAACTCACTCTGCAGGCTACAATGGCTTTGAACTCAGAATTCACCCACCTCTTGTCTCCCAAGTGCTGAGACCTGCCTCGTTCTTCAGCATGAATATATGTGTCCTGGCAAGATGGGTCAGTGGGTAAATGGTTTTAATTCTAAGTCTTATGACCTGAGTTCAGTTTTTGGTACCCACATTGTGGAAGGAGAATACTTACTGTCACAAGTTGCTCCCTGATCCTCACTGCCCCCTCCAAAATAAGTAAATGTAATATTTATGTTCTTTGTGTGTGTTGTGTGAATGTGTAGTGTGTGTGCACGTGCATCATGTGTGCTTGGTGCCTACAGAATCAAGAAAGTCTCAGATCCCATTGAACTGAGTTACAGTTGTGAGCTGCCCTGTGGGTCATGGGAAATGAACTTGGGTCTTGCACCAGCAAGTGTTCTTAATTGCTGAGCCATCTTTCTAGCTCAAGAAACATAATTTTTTGTTTGTTGGTTGGTTGGTTTGGTTTTGCTTTTTCTTGAGCCAAGGTCTCATTGTGTAGCCCTGGCTTGCTTTTAATTCAAAGAGATCTGCATGTGTCTCTGCTTCTTGTACTGGGATTAAATTATGCTCTACCACATCCAGCAGTGTTGGATTTTTTAAAAAATTATTTGCATATTGGTGGGAACTTGTATATGTTCTTGTCAGGGTTTGAGAGGGTCTTGTGTTTTTCTGTCTTTCAGAAGTTTTTATTTTATGTGTGAATATTTTGCCTACATGTGCATCTATGTATCACATATGGTTCTGTTATCTATGGAACTGGATTTACAGTTAGGATACTGGAGATTGAAACCAGATCCTCAGAAAGAACAAGCAGCCAGTGTTCTTCTCCAGCCCTCTTGTGTTTTTCTTGATCACTCTTCACCTGTACTGTTTGAGAGAGGGTCTCACACTGACTTGAACAAGCTCATTCATTGGTTAGGCTGGCTGGCCAGCAAGCCCTGAGGAATCGTATTATCTACCTTTCCAATACTACAATGTCTCTGCCTCTCCAATGTTGGGATTAAAGGCATGTATCCCCATCACATTCTGCCAACATAACTTTATTTTTCTTAAATCATTTCTGATAACATTGGAGGAAGAGAATTAAATGACTAGAAGTTGGAAGACCCTTTATTCAGGAGAAAAGTGAGGCCATACACATGTATTTAGAAAATAGAATCAATAGGATCTGTTATCCCGTGGAATGTGAATGATAAGGACTTGGTGATGGGGATAGGGCTATCATTTCAGAGCTTGTCTCAGGTATATGGTGAGTTCTAGGCAGTATGCCTTTAACTCCAGCACTGGGGAGTTAGAGACAGGCAGATCACTGAGTTCCAAGCCAGATGAGACCTTGATTTGAAAAACAAACAAGCCCAATAAACAAACAAATAAACAATTAAAATCAAGATAAAAAAATAGTGTAGCTTCTCTTTATACTTAAAATTGGAGTATATAAAGTAATATTTATTAAAAATAAATAAATAAAATCAAAAGAAAAGGCATGGGGCATGATGCCATGGGCCTTTAACTCCAGCATGGGGTGGGGTGTAGAGGCAGGTGAATCTCTGTAAGTTTGAAGCTAGCCTGGTCTACAAAGTGAGTCCAGGACAGCCAGGGCTCTGTTTCACAGAGAAGCCTTGTTTCAGTTTTTTAAAAATTAATTAATTAGATAAAATAGTGAAATAACATTTTATTGAAAATGTATTAGGTGGATGTAGCAGCATATATCGCTTATAATCTGTGGTGCAAGTACGAAGATCTTAAGTTTTAGGCCAGTGTCAGCCAGTAAGTCAGTGTCTGAAAAGACAAAAAGTTTAAGTTTTTATACATTAGTAAAATTAGTTTACATTCATATATAAAATGACATGTTCTTTTTCTGTAAACTGTTGGCAGTTGGATATAGTAATCTGTGATTTTACAGTTTTGGATGTCTGTTTCAGTTTTGAGTTTTGTTGATATAGTAATTACTTCAAGCTCTGTTAGCCAGAATGTATATAAAATGTATGAGAATAAAAGAGAATTCTTGGAAACATAGGGTTAATGCCTATAGTAATGGGGATCCAAAAGAGCTCAAACAGCAATCACAGAAATTTGGAGGAAAACCAAGAAAGTGGCACCTCATAAACCAAGCAATGAAGACAATTCTAAAAGTAAGAAGATGTGGTTAGCAGACTCGAGTGCTGAAGACAGAGGCTGTACTGAAGAACAAATTATACTTTTCATGTATGGTAATTGGTGACCTTAATTAAGCTAATGTCATTGGATTATTAATGGATGAAGGAGTAAATAATTGGTAGGTAATTTAGCATTTTATATGAATTAGGTATGTTTCATTTAAAGTTGCAAAATATATGTTCTGTTTTATAGAAAGACTAAGATTATGGGAAGAGAGAGTTGGAATTAGACTCTTCCACATTCCACTGCAAAGAAAGAATGGAAAATAAAATTTTTAGCGCTCTCTCTCTCTCTCTGTCTCTGTCTCTGTGTGTGTTATTTCGAGTGGTAGGATTTTACTACAGTAAAAGAGAAATGTTATATTTTGACTTGTTTTTCTGTTTCTTTGAAGGAATAATATTCAGGAGGTATCTGACAAGTGGTTTTTAATTCTTCCTTTAGATTTAAAGAACACGTACAAAATAACTTGCCTAGAGATCTTTTAACTGGTGAACAGTTTATTCAGCTGAGAAGGGAATTAGCTTCTGTAAATGGACACAGTGGTGATGATGGACCTCCTGGTGATGACCTTCCATCAGGAATTGAAGACATAACTGATCCAGCAAAGGTAACCCTCTTAGTCAGATGGTCAGTGGATAAGAAACTAGGTAGCATATATGAAAAGGTGATAAGGGCTGGCATTTAGATCAATACAATTTAAGTATGAATTTCAAAGAGAAAGTTTTACCATGAGACACCTGGAAGTAACTTAGTCTAGAAAAAAATAATTTACTTTGTAATCTGCAATTCCTATTTTAGAAAATACATAAGAAATTGGTGTTTTGAAGTTGTGTTATAAATCATTATTAAAGCAGGGTGTGGTGGCACACACTGTTAATGCCAGCATTTAGGAAGCAGAGTCAATTGGATCTCCATTAGTTTAGGACAGCCTAGTCTCCATAATGTGTTTCAGGTTAGCCAGCGCTATATAGAGACCCTGTCCCCCAAAAAACAAAAAAACAAAACAAACAAAATTATGTTTAAAATAATAACATATAACAATTGAATACTCTCCCTACTGAAGAATGAAATATCTGTAGGAGATACTTATGTGTGCTATTGAGAAGTTTTAGTATGGAATTTATAAGATTTATTTTTTTTCTTTTTTTCCAAGCTAATTACTGAAATAGAAAACATGAGACATAGAATCATTGAAATTCATCAAGAAATGTTTAATTATAATGAGCATGAAGTTAGTAAGAGGTGGACATTTGAAGAAGGTGTAAGTGTTTCGGTTTTATTAATAGTCTTTAAAGTATAAAAATAAGATTTTTTCTTATAGTACTGACATAATTGTGAATTTTTCTTTCTGTATTAGTAATAATTCAAAGTTTGCATCTCAGTTGTATTTAACATTTTCCATGACTAGTTTTAGAATCTTACTACGTTTATATTTCAAGTGCAAGATTCCTGATTAATGTGAATTCCTTTAAAAACCAACTTTATTAAGTTAAATCTTATGGGCAGTAAAACAACGTCTGTTCTAAGGGCTGGGGTCCAGCCTTGACCAACATGAATCCCTAGAGTTTGATCCCAGCATCACGTATAGACCAGGTTAGATGCCAAGTCTTAAAATCTTAGCACTTCGAAGCTAGAGAAAAAAAGGTTCAAAAATTGAGATTCATCTTCAGTTACATAATATGTTCCATGTTGGCCTGTGCTACATTAGACTTCAACTCAAACCATCTATTATAGGTGAATGATGTTTTTGTCTTAGGAATTTAACTATTTTCTGACTGTAAGGTATACTTCGCATGGCAAACTATTTGCATAATTGAAGTATGCATTTCATTAGTTCACAGATACTTACTACCATCAGCATAGTTGATTTACTTTTTTCTCCCATTTCCTCTCCAGTTCTTCTAACCCTGTAGCTTAGCTTCCTCAGCCCCAATCTTAAGGATTGAGGTGGCTTTGGTTTTTTAAGTTATCCATTCATGGCTTAGCCTATGAATAGATTCATATGTCTGATATGTCTGGCTGTAAAATAGTTTTGATAAACAATATAGTTTGCCTTAGAAGTAAAAATAAGGACTCTCTAAAAGACCAGCCTGGTCTACTTAGTGAGTTCCAGGACAGCCAGGGCTATGTACAGACCTTAACTTAAGGACACACAACCCACGCACACACACACACACCTCAAAATAATTAGAAATGAGTTTTAAAATGTTATCTTTGTATTTAAAATTATTTCATTATACTTAAAATATTTTTATTTTGGTTTACTTTTATTGCCATATATTTTTACAGATTAAAAGACCTTATTTTCATGTGAAACCATTGGAAAAGGCTCAGCTAAAAAATTGGAAGGAATACTTAGAATTCGAAATTGAAAATGGGACGCATGAAAGAGTTGTGGTTCTCTTTGAAAGATGTGTCATATCTTGTGCCCTTTATGAGGAGTTTTGGATTAAGGTAAGAAAATTATATAGTGTGTTTAACTTGAATACATTGTAACATTGATCTAGTGACTAACCTTTTTTGTACTTCTGTTGAATGTTGTTCATGTAACTATATCTGTTGCATTAGGAGATGGTCTGCTTGCAACCAGATTTGACTGCTGCATATGCCAACCTCGTTGCCTCTCTTCGTCCTTCCTTACAGAAACTAGTCTAGTGGTTCAATAAAGGTGCTGAATGGGTTTAAAAATAGAATTTTATCGTTCTGTCACATATTTAATCCATCACATGTTCAACTGTAAATTATTCAGTATTTCCTGTTTTTTGTATGTAGTATGCCAAGTACATGGAAAACCATAGCATTGAAGGAGTGAGGCATGTCTTCAGCAGAGCTTGTACTGTTCATCTCCCAAAGAAACCCATGGCACATATGCTTTGGGCAGCTTTTGAGGAACAACAGGGTAAGAAAAAGAATGTTCAGTTGATTTATTCATTTATGTATTTACTTTATGTGAACGGGTGATTTGCCTACATGCTTATCTGTAGTAGAGTTTGCAGATAGCAGAATAGGGCATGAGAATTTCAGGGACTGCACTAAACAGATGGTTGGGGGTGCTGAGATGTGAGCCTGGGTCCTCTGCAACAGCAGCTAGTGCTCCTGACTGCTGACTCTTTACTTCTAGCCCCTCAAGTGATGTTTTAGCACTTCTTGTCGGGGTGGAGTTACAGGAATTGAGAACTAAGAAAAATTTGGCAATTCTATAAAAGCTTATTGTTTCCTTAACAGTTCAGCCTTGCCATAGCCTAAGAGCAGCTGTAGACAGTTAACAATAAGTAAGCATGGGTATTTACTCTCTACCCCAGCTAGATTTACACTGTAGGCTAATGTTTTTCAGTGCTTGATATAAAGTCTGTTTCAGAAATTTAAACAAAAGTATAAATATGTAATTACTATTTTAGGGAATATTAATGAAGCCAGGATTATCTTGAGGACATTTGAAGAATGTGTTCTAGGACTGGCAATGGTTCGATTGCGAAGAGTAAGTTTAGAACGACGGCATGGAAATATGGAAGAAGCTGAACATTTGCTTCAAGACGCTATAAAGAATTCCAAATCAAATAATGAGTCATCCTTTTATGCTATCAAACTAGCCCGACATCTTTTCAAAATACAGAAAAATCTTCCAAAATCAAGAAAGGTACTTTTGGAAGCAATCGAAAAAGATAAGGTATGTACATTTTTAACAGCATCTTTTATGAAAAGCTAGTTTCCCATCGGCAACTGTGATGAAAGATTTGGTCTATACAGTAATAGATTTATTACTAAATGAGGACAACAGTCCCTCTAAACTGATGTTGCCATTTTTAATATTTTTTTCTTCTTTGGATTTAAAATGTGCAAAAGTTATGGTTATTTAAAGTTGTAAATATTGTGGTCTTTGTAATTAACTTTCAGAATTGTAGAAACTTGATGATTGTTAAGTAGGATAAATGGCCTGGGAGCAGTATTTATGAACAAAAGCATAACAGTATCAAACAATGCAATATAGTGATGCTCATCTTGCAAGCAGTTCCTCTTATATAACGGGATAAAAATTAGTGGAAGTATCTTATTTTTAGAATTATGTTGGTTTTTTTGTTGATTTTTTTGTTTGTTTGTTTTTGGTTTGCAAGACAGGGTTTCTCAATGTAACCAGCCCTGCCTGTCCTGGGCTTGTTTTGTAGACCAGGCTGTCCTCAAACTCACAGGGATCCACCTCTGCCTCCCGAGTGCTGGGATTAAAGGCATGTGCAGCCACGTCAGGCTCATTTTGTAGATTTTAAACTTTATTGGGCCTGTTGATAATACAAATTTATAATTAAGTATGTATAGTGACAATTAGAGTAATCTGTCGTATACAGATTATCCTTTTATATTTTATTTTCAAATTTTCATGTTGAGTTAAATCTAGTTAATTAACAGAGGATAATGAACTTTAGTTGATTAGCATGTAAGAACATACTTTCACACTAGGGGAGATGATAGGGTGGTGTCACAACCTATCAGTATTGCTAAAGAAACAAAAGAATTGTCACCCAGTTATAGAATACTTATGTACTGCACTCAGCACCCAGCACCGCAGGGCAGGAAACATAATTCCCGAAGCATATGTTTTACTTCGCTACACACACTGAAAACAGACATGAGTATATTCTAATTTTAAATATTTATGCTTTAATCAGAATATTATCGGAATGTTATTAATTGATACTGCTTTTTACTCAGGAGAACACAAAGTTATACCTCAATTTACTTGAAATGGAATACAGTTGTGACCTCAAGCAAAATGAAGAAAATATCCTCAATTGCTTTGACAAAGCCATACATGGTTCATTGCCTATTAAAATGAGAATTACATTTTCTCAAAGAAAAGTGGAATTCCTTGAAGATTTTGGTTCAGATATCAATAAGTAAGATATTTATCGTCTTTTTTATTGGAACATGAGCATTATTATTTTATGATGGGAATTTGATGGTTATTACTATACATTAATACATTGCTAAGTTGTTTTGTTTTGTTATTTAAATTTGTGTGTGTGTGTATGGGAGAGTGTGCATATGTTCCAAGATGTATGTAAGGTCAGAAGACAGCTTCCCTGGGGTTTTTTCTCCTACCATTTGCATAGGTGCTATGGAAAAGAGTCAGATAATCAGCCTTGCTCGTGCTTTATGTGCCGAACTGCCTTATTGAACTTAATGCTAAGTCTAAGTGTTTAGGGTATTTTTCCTTCAGAAACATGTGGAGGTAATTCAGTTTTGTCAATGTGTATATAGGATGTAAGCTTTATCATCCCTTCAAAACTACTTTCCTGTTTTAAATCAATTTTGTGTGTGAATATGCCGTGGTATACATGTGGAAGTCAGAAGACAGCTTGTAACAGCTCGTTCTTTCCTTCCTCCATGTGGACCTCACAAAAAGAGAAGTGAGATAAAGATTGAACTATGAGACAATGAAGGTCGGTTGGTTGGTTGGTTGGTAGGTAGGTAGGTTGGATAGGTGGGTAGGTAGGATGGCTGTAGTTGGTGTAAGTTCAGTGGTGGGGTACTTTTCTGCCATGTCCAAGACCCTGATTCATTGCTCAGCAACGAGCAAAGAGCTAGGATAGAACTAATCTGAAATAGAAATGCCATTATATCTCAGGTTGGAAAAGAAGGCAGATAATGTGATCACACAGATCGTGGCTAGTGGCCTTTTCCTACTAAATCATAAAAAGCTGAAAGTTGAGGGTGATGTAAGGATAGATTTGAATCTAAGCTTATAACTTAAATTTGATAACCCAGAAAGTAGAAATATAACCTGGAACATTGGTAAAGTTTGGGTCTTTATCTGTTTCTGTAATATATTCCAGTGCCTTTGCTGATTTGACTTAGAATAATTTCCACAGAAACCACCCTAAATTTGTGTATTTATGTATGTGTGTTTGTTTTTGATGGTGTGTATGTTTTCAGCCTAACACAGCAGCTAGTATTTCAGTTCTTGAAACCTTGCTCTTATTTGTCTAGTATAAATTTCATGGCCATTTAATGAATACATATACTTTTGTTTTAGTAGATGGAGGTTCACTCAGCTATCCAAATTTTTCAAGTTATGTATTAATGAGGATGAAATTAGACCATTTTATAGTTTCTGTTCCTAACTACTTGGTATGCTACATAGTCACTAAGAACGTGATGGTGTTATTCTACGGTAAATGAAATAGCATATCAAAATGTTTGACATGCTTTCTAGAAAAGGTAGTTTCATTTAGAACCTATTGGATTCTGATGGAGAGGACAGACATAGTGATGGGGAATACATTTTAACAGTAACATGTGCATGATTGGAATAGTATGTTAAGTAGCCTTAACTATGGAAGTCAAGGCCTTATCCATGGTAAGTGCTTTACCCATGGACCCACTGAACCTACTTCTACAGAAGAATTTTGTTTTAAATTGTAGCCCTAACTGGCTATCTGCTTTCTGAGAGCTAGAGTTAATGGCATGAATACCACACCTGGCCAGAACTGGGATCTTGATTGTATTTTGCCTTTAAAGTTCAGAGCTTCTGCCATCAACAATAAACTCTTACAATTGGCATCTACAAACTTAAATGAGCTATCGTTTTGATTTGGTAGTAATGGCCAGACAAACTACTGGTTCAGTGAAAGGATACTATGTAGGCCCTTGAATATAATTTAGGTGAAGAGAGTAGCGATATCAGGACTAAGATTTAAATTTTAAAAGATAAGACAAAGAGCCCACTTAGAAATTTATATAAGCTGTTTTCTCATATGGAAATAATTTTAAATATTTTTTAAAAATTATACATCCAAAAGGATTTTTTTTTCTTTCCCCCCAGGCTTCTGAATGCATATGATGAACATCAAACACTTCTAAAAGAACAGGATACTTTAAAGAGGAAAGCTGAAAATGGGTATGTAACTTGATAAATCAGGAAAGGATACTTAAGAGAAAAAAAATTTTTTTTCTCGAAACAGTTTCTCTCTGTAGCCCTGGCTGTCCTGGAACTCACTCTGTAGACCAGGCTGGCCTCGAACTCGAAATCTGCCTGCCTCTGCCTCCCGAGTGCTGGGATTAAAGGTGTGTGCCACCACTGCCCAGCAAGAGAAAGTATTTCACTATGCAAATGCCTTTTAAAATACTTTTGGGTGTTGTGATAATGTATACTTTCTTATGGTTTGAAAAAAATAAAAAACATCAGTGGTTTATCTCAGAAGCAAGTATCAAGGCTACCTTCAGCCTGCTACTCCCTAAGATCCAAAGTCAAGAGTTAGAATGTGCTGGGCAGTGGTGGCGCATGCCTTTAATCCCAGCACTCGGGAGGCAGAGGCAGGCGGATTTCTGAGTTTGAGGCCAGCCTGGTCTACAGAGTGAGTTCCAGGACAGCCAGGGCTACACAGAGATACCCTGTCCCGGGGGGATGGGGGGGAGGGGTTAGAATGCTATTGGGTTGGGCCATTGACCCTAAAGTTTAGGGCATATTTATGGGAAGCCTTATAGTTAGAATGACAGTTCAAGGCAATTTGGTGATGATCACAGTGGGACTGTGTTGCTATAGATAATTGGAGTTGATTTTGTGCTGTAAAGTTAGTTCATCTACAGCCTAACTGCTTAGCCATATCTGCTTATACAGAAACATGAATATTGTGTAGACAGTCTAATTTTTTATGTATGAAGAATTAAAAATGTATACTACCATGCCTGACTTATAAGTCATTTTTTTAAACATCAAAGAGAAATGCATTCACAGTAGGTTATAATCCAGACCCCAGGCCTGTTTGCCACTTCTGGCATAAAGACTGGAGCATACAATATTCCAGCAAGGGGTTACCTGTATAAATGAAGAGTTGTAGATTTATGGAGAGTAAGAAGGGTAAAAAGGACCCGAGGGGAAAGAGGTTTCATTATTTCAGAAGAATCTGCAGTCTAGTACATGAAGTTGTACTGTTGGTCCTTTGAGGACAGAGATCAGTGCCTTCAGTCTGTTTACCACAATTTGTCTGTCTTTATTGGCTATCTGACTAAAACAAATGTACATGCATTTTGTAATCATCTAGGAAAGTTCATATATGTGGAAATTTTGAGTTTCTATTTTTACCTTTTATATGTAGCTCAGAAGAACCAGAAGAAAAGAAAGCACACACAGAAGATATGTCATCAACACAGATCATTGATGGGGATTTACAGGCAAATCAAGCTGCGTATAATTACAGTGCCTGGTATCAGGTAAGTCTGGACCACTTATTCTTTGAAGTAGGTTGTATATCACGTATTTCCTTATGACTGAGTGCTGGAATTTCATCAGTACCTATTATCTAAGATAATTTTATATGTGGATTGTAAGTGTGATCCTAGTATGGTGACATGTTTGCCTTTACCTTTTCAGTACAATTATCAGAACCCTTGGAATTACGGACAGTATTATCCTCCACCTCCAACCTGATGGGAAAATGTCAATTTCAGATGGCTTATATGAGATATGTGGAATTATTTTTTTTGAAGGATGTAAACATAGTATTATAAGCTTGTTGTATGATAATTTGTCTTCCCAGTTTCTGTGTAACATTTGTTTAGTTAATAGCAGGAAATGTCAATTAATAGTGTACCATAGAAACTTTCCTACCATTTTTAAAATTTACTTTTTATTGGAGAACTATTTTTTTTATTTTTATTTTTTATTTTATTTTTTTTGCATTAAGTGGTCTAGAATTCTTTTGCAGCTCATGCAGGAGATTTGTAGCCTTAATTGTAGGGGGAAAAAAAACTGACTGTAAATCATGTCAGTTAAAAAGGATTTGGGGAAAAACAATAAGGGCTGGTTATTGATAAATTTGCCTCCTATAAAAACAGACTTTTAAAAAATTGACTTATATATGTTTCAGTTATACTGGGGAATTTGGCTCTAACTCCAGGAAAGAAGAACTGTTGACATGCTCTGCCTTTGACTAGATTATAAGTGAGAAAGTGTAATGTCAGCATCCCCTTAAAAGAGTTTGTATCTAGAATATTCATGTAAAAGTTAAAAACAAGCTTTCATTTTGATCAAACTTATCATTTTTGTAATAAAAATGAAGACTCATGCAGCAATTGTTTATGAATTCATTTGGGGGAAGTACACAAAATAGAGACTAACATTGTCTTGAAGTAAAACTTCTCTAAATTGTTTATCTTCCTACTATGATGTCTTAGTTTTGGTTTTGTTTCAAAGTTCTGTGCCTTTGAACTTTCACCATGAAGTATTATTTTTTAAATGTCCTTGACAAAGCTAGCCACCTTGATTAGCAGTTCAACTCTGGACAAAGTCACTAGTTCTTACCTAATTAGAATACAGAACACAGAATAAATCAGTCAAGACAATCCATGACATTTTTATTGAGCCTTTTAGTTTACGAGGTAAAAGGAAAAGAGCAGCTTTCTTGAATACTTTACATAGCTGTAGGAAAATAGGAGACTTAAAGGGAGTTACAGGGGATTACATTTCTCAAAAGTTGAGATCAAGTAAAACAAGCTTTAACTCTTTAAATTTTCCAGTTGACTCTTCCCTTACAATAGCAACAAGCTCTAATTAGCCACATTAGGTTTTCATGTTTGCTGATCTCCGATTTGAAGTACTGGGTTCAGTCAATATCTACTAATTCCACTTCAAAAATGAGCTTGGTGTTTGGTGGAATTCTGTGGGCAATTGTCAAGGAAAATTTGAAAAGTGCCTCTTCCCCTAACCACTAAACCATAGCATAATATTAGAGTTGTGAAATCAGATTATGTGTGGTGGATCCAGAAATAAAAGTTCTAGGGTAAGCCAGAGATTGTACCAGTAAATTTAAAAGGACAGGTTTGTATTTCACTCAGGCTAACTTGAGTTTCTTAAGTATACTTGATGATCAATACCTCACTAATGGTACCAAATTAGTATATTATGAAGGTTGCACTGTGTTCAAAACATGTATGTTGGCAGAACATGTCATCTACCGTGGATTAAAAGACAAGTTTAAGTGTGCTTGGTGGTGCACAGATTTAAATCCCAGTACTCAAAAGGCAGAGGCAGATGACCTCTGAATCTGAGGACAGCCTGGTCTACACAAAAATACCATCTCTAAGAAACAAAAAGGCTTTCTTCATACAGTCTTATGATTTCACACGAGATGAATTTAACATTTTGAAGACTACAAAGAGGACTCCCAACCTCAAACCTCACTCCTTATCATCTACAAATTACAGTATCAAAACTAATTTGGCCAAAAAGAATGGACTCGACAGCTAAAAATTAACTTCCCACCTAACTATTCAATTAATTTAGTTCAAATGGTCTAGAATCATTGCCTTTCTGCTTTTTTGTAAATGTTGACAAACTGGGGCCTATCATAGAAATGATGTAAACATTAATAAATGCTTACTAACATTATCTGTCCTGTGGTCTCCTTCACTTTACACTTGATAAACTGTTTCATTTCAAAGAGGAAGGAAAAGAACAGGACAAAGTCTGACTACTTTGCAGAGACAGAAAGCACCCAGTCAGTGTCAGCGGGGGCAAAGGGTATTATCCAAATCAGGAAGACTATCTGGAAAGGGAATCTTGATTTGGTAGGTTGCTTGAACAGACAGCATTTTTCACCTCGCCAGGTAGTCTTAAAAATAATTACTCTAAGTCTGTAGCACATACATATACCGAGCACATACATACCCACAACATGCCAATGGAGGTCCAAGAACAACTTGTGGGCATAAAAATCTTGAATCCAAGAATTCAGGTTAAAAGGCCTGGTGGCAAACTTGGTGGGGAGGGTGTGCTATAAAGGAAAAGGATACTTGGCATCCGGCTGTCCTTTCTTTCCATAGGCCCACTCTGGTTCAATCTCCAGGCGAGCCTTTTCTCCTTTACTCATAGTCAAGAGCGCTTCATCCCACTAAAAGCAAAATAAGTTATGGCAATTTTCAAAAAGCATGTAATCACAGAACGACAACTATACCTATTTTTTTAAATTCTATTGGGGCTGGAGATGGCTCCGAAGTTATAGGACAAGACTTCAGTTCCCAGAACCCACATCAAGACAGCTCCTCCTGAAGAACCTCCTCTTTTACCCTTTATGGATATCCATACACATAGCATATACAAAACACAAAATATTTGTGTGTGTGATTTGAGACAGACCCTGGTCTATCTGTAGCCCTGGCTTGTACTCTTTGAAGGCTCCACTCAGCCTTTCTTTCTCCTTTTTCCTTGTTTACTTAGAGATCACACTTTGAACTTATCAGTCAAGCTACACCTTCAACTGAAACCTCTGACTTGGTGTTTGCATTCTTTTGAGTTCTACATAGGAGTCTTAGACATTCAGAAAGCAGTATGTCATTTTTATAGTGACATTAAGTAAACATTTGGTTATAACCCTTTGAATTTCTGAGGAACTACAATTTGAACAATGGGCAGTCTCTAACATGGAAATTTTCAACCCAATTTCTAATTTCTTCAGTACATTGTAATAATAGTTAATTCCACTAAGTCTGCCATCCTTAAGGTTTACTTTATTTCTCAATTGCTTGGGCAAACAAAACCATGCTATTTTTAAAAGGAAGAAATAATTCCTGTTTCTGCAAATATTTCAGTGGAATAGATATGTGTCAAAAAAAAAAAAAAAGCTATGTAATGTTTTATAAAAAGCCTAAATGTATACCACATTTTCTGTATCCATTCCTCTGTTGAGGGACATCTGGTTTGTTTCCAGTTTCTGGCTATTATAAATATGGCTGCCATGAACATAGTGGAACATGTGTCTTTATTACATGTTGGAGCATCTTCTGGGTATATGCCCAGGAGTGGAATAGCTGGGTCCTCAGGTAGTATTATGTTCATTTTTCTGAGGGTCTGCCAAACTGATTTCCAGAGAGGTTGTATCAGCTTGCATTCCCACTATCAATGGAGAAGTGTTCCTCTTTCTCTG
Source organism: Rhynchomys soricoides (assembly GCA_019843965.1). Lineage (NCBI taxonomy): Eukaryota > Metazoa > Chordata > Mammalia > Rodentia > Muridae > Rhynchomys > Rhynchomys soricoides. The sequence goes on along the minus strand of JADRCH010000040.1, from coordinate 9,291,929 downwards.
TCACCTGAGTTTTTTTTTTGTTTTGTTTTTCCAGACAGGATTTCTCTGTGTAGCCCTGGCTGTCCTGGAACTCACTCTGTAGACCAGGCTGGCCCTGAACTCGGAAATCCGCCAGCCTCTGCCTCCTGAGTGCTGAGATTAAAGGCGTGCTCCACCACTGCCAGGCCTTCACCTGAGTTTTTGATCTTAGCCGTTCTGACTGGTGTGAGGTAGAATCTCAGGGTTGTTTTGATTTGCATTTCCCTGATGACTAAGGATGTTGAACATTTCTTTAGGTGCTTCTAGGCCATTCGAGTTTCTTAATTTGAGAATTTCCTGTTTAGCTCTGTTCCCCATTTTTTGATAGGGTTATTTGGATCTCTGGAGTCTAGCTTCTTGAGTTCTTTGTATACGTTAGATATTAGCCCTCTATTGGATGTAGGATTGGTAAAGATCTTTTCCCAATCTGTAGGTTGCCGTTGTGTCCTATTTACAGTGTCCTTTGCCTTACAGAAGCTCTGTAATTTTGTGAGGTCCCGAATTTGTCGATTCTTGATCTTAGAGCACAAGCCATGTGTGTTCCGTTCAGGAACTTTTCCCCTGTGCCCATGTGTTTGAGACTTTTCCCCCACTTTCTAATACTGCTCAGCTATTAAAAACAATGACTTCATGAAATTCTTAGGCAAATAGATGGAACTTGAAAATATCATCCTGATTGAGGTAACTCAGTCACAAAAGAATGAACATGGTATGTACTCACTGATAACTGGTTATTAGCCCAAAAGTTCAGAATACCCAAGAGTCATTTCACAGCAACCATAGGGCTGAGTGTGAGGTCCCAGATGGAGGAGTTGGAGAAGGGACTGAAGGAGCTGAGGGAGTTTGCAGCCCCAGAGAGGGAGCAACAGTGGCAACTGGCCTGACCCCTAGATGCTCCCGGAAACTGGATCACCAACCAAAGAATACACATGGAGGGACCCATGGTGCTGGCCACATATGTGGCAGAGGAGGGTCTTGTTAGCCATCAAGAGGAGGAGAGGCCCTTGGGCCAGAGGGTGTTAAGATGCCCCAATATAGGAAAATGCCAAGGAGGGAAGCCAAGAGTGGGTGGGTGGGTAGGGGAATACCCCCATAGTGTCATGGGGAGGGGGGAGGGAATAGGGAGGTTCCAAAGGGGAGATCTGGAAAGGGGGAAACATTTGAAATGTAAATAAAGTATGAAGAAAAAAAAAAAAGCCTAAATGTGAATGGCTGTTTTCTGACACAATATCTTACTAAGAAAATAGTAAAAATTTATATATAGACACAAGTGTATGAGTCCCTATTATTAAATTGTACTAAGCTTATACCTCTGGGGTTTGTAAATATTGTTTTTTCAGACAGGGTCTCTGTGTAGCCCTGGGTGTGCTGGAACTTGTTATCTAGGAGGGGCTATCAGAGATCTAGCTACATCTGCCTATAGAGTGCTTAGGAATAAGCCAGCATGCCAGGGCCAGGATTCTCATTTTATAGATGAGGAAATTGACACGTGGAAAATTTGTATCAGATCAGCCAGCAAGGATAGTATGTCTTGCTGTCTTCAAAGATTATTTTTGTTGTACTATCAACCCTAATTCTCGGAGTTTACCAAATGCTTTTGTTTTTTGTGCTGGTATGAATGAGAATGCCCCCTATCATTTAGGTGCATAGTCCCCAGCTGATGATTGTTTGAAAGGGTCAAGAAAGTATGACAAGGAGCTGAAGGGAGGGCTCAGTGGTTAAGAGGTGAGTTGACTGCTCTTCCAGAGGATCCTGGTTCAGTCTCTAGCAGTCACATGGCAGCTCACAACAGTCTGTAAATCTAGCTCCAGGGCATTCAACATTCTCATAAGGACATATATGCAGAAAAAATACCAATGTACATAAAATAAAAAAATCATTTTTTTAAAAAAAAAAAGTGTGGCCTTGTTTGGAGGAGGGGAGTTGCTGGAGGTGGGCTTTGAGGTCTCACAAGCCCATCCTAGGCCCAATTTCTTGCCTGGTGTCTGCCGACCAGGATGTCAAATTCTCAGCTACTATTTCAGCATTCTGTCTTTATGCTCCTGGCTATGAGGTTAATGAAGTAAGCCTCTGAAACTATACAAGCCTGCATTTTATAAGAATTGTCTTGGTCATGGTTTTTCTTCATAGCTACAGAATAATATCCAAGATACATTTAGAATCTAACCTAGGTAGGACTTGCTAGGCAAGTGTTCAATCACAAAGCTGCTCCCCTTCCCCACAATCCAACCTTTTAGAGCCACACCACAAACAGCACATATTTAGAATACCTATATACTCATTGGCCATTTTTACTTACTCCTCTGATAACCTTGCCTACTCCAACCTTAAAACTTAACGGCTTGGCATTTTTCTTCTTCTTTGAACCTGTAAAACAGATTTTCCTTTTAACCACACTTTTGTCTTAATTACGGTCTAAGCTGTAAAACAGGCACGTGAGACCTACACAGTCAAGTTACAAAAGTAATACTAAAACATGTTTGAAGTATGTTTTGTGCTGCATGCATAGATACATGCATATCTATACATAGAGCGCTACCCCTAGCTGCATGTAACCAAAAGGCGAACATGTGGAAGCAGGGCATCAGCACCACTAGATAACATGCTCTATTGCCTTCTTTCTTCCACTGAGCTAGAATCTCCCTGTGTACTGGCCTAGAACCTGAACTTGCAGTGAATTTCTGCCTTTTGTCTCCAGAGTGCTGGGATTAAGGGTTTGCGCTTCCACACCCAGCTCATTATTATTTTCTCTTTTACATTAAAATCCTAAAGCATTCTGAAACACTGCTAGGTTTGAGTGTACTTTTTCCTTACTAATTTGATACTGATGCTTGGTCTACCCCCCCGACCCCCCGTGTTCAGAGTTTGGGGGACCCTTTAAGAGGTGATTATACACATAATATTAATGTTTTTTTCATAGGAACAAAGTCCTGTGGGGCTGGGTAGTTAAATGACGAGTGAACTATTAGCAATGCAGGCAGAGAGCATTGACCTCCCTCTCACTCCCTCAATCATGGCCACACAAGTACCACGAGAGGATACTACTTCCACTCTATTCTTGGAGTGCCACAACTGACAGCCAAACCAAATCTCTAACAATTTCAGATTGAAAACAGCTTGCCAAATAATCAAGATTAGCCAGCCAGCAACCCATGAACGGTAGAATACCTCCAAGAAAATCTTGGTACAGACTACATCAAGGAAAAGGAAAAGCAAAGAAAAAGAATGCCATCTGTCTACTGCACAAAAGTTAACACTTACTTGTTTGAATATTAGTATCAAAAACAGTTCCATCCGGGAGTGTCCCTGTATACCAGCAGTGAACAACATCTCCCTTTTTAGGAAAGTTGGTTTTATCTCCCTTTTTTAGAATAGATTTTGTATATTTTGGTGGACCCTAAAAATAAATGCATAGTTATTTATGTCCTTTAAAAAAGATGACAAATATTATCAAAGCCAGATCAGAGTGATAAATTACCAGCAGCCAATGTCTATAAGAAACTTTCAACCCAACAATGAGAATACTATTCAAACACAAGGCCATGATTGAATGTCTTGTAACTTAAGAATATCTTCAGAAACTAAAGTACTTAAAAGTACTATGTTCATCATTCCATACCATAAATTCTCAGTCCATATACTACTAAATTCTTAAAGTATTACGATACACACCCCCACCCCCACCCCCACAGACTATCCACTTTTTTTTTTGTTTGTTTGTTTGTTTTTTCAAGACAGGATTTCTCCGTGTAGCCCTGGCTGTCCTGGAACTCACTCTGTAGACCAGGCTGGCCTCGAACTCAGAAATCTGCCTGCCTCTGCCTCCCAAGTGCTGGGATTAAAGGCTTGCGCCACAACTGCCAGGCTTTCTATCCACTCCTAAACAATCTTAGATAGGACCCAGGATAGCACATACTTTTAATCCTAGCACTCAAAAGAGGCAGATAGCAGATCTGTGAACTCAAGGCCAGCCTAATATAGAGTTCCAAGCCAGTCAGTTACAAGATGAGATATACAAAAGAAATACATCCTGTGAGCCACATGAGTACCCATGAGAGCAATAAATTGCATTCTGATTTTTAAAATACTGCCTTATGACTTTGGCCAAGAATTAACTAACTTCACATGAATTTAGACCAGGCCTAATGAATACTTTCTGCTCATTTCTTCACTATTTTTCCTCTGTCGCTCCAAAGTACAAGCAGAGAAACAACAGAGATAAGTACAGGATCAGTAAGGGAGAGATCAAGAAAGGAGAGAATGTATTTTTGACTTCAATGTTCCCAACTTAATAACATAAAACAAGAGCTTGCTCTTTCTTTCCTTTTTTTTGAATCTTAATTTCTACACAGTAGAAATAAAAGGTGAATTAAGTAAGTATTCATAGCTAGGTCTTGAAAGTTACCCTTTAAGACTCTTTGAATTGCTTCTGGACCTTAAGAAATTGTGTTTTTACTAGAAAAATCTTTCTATATAAATTTGGGGGGGGGGGGCAAGGTATGACTACATAGCCTTTGCTGACTTGGTACTAACTATGTAGACCAGGCTGGCCTTGAAGTCACAGAGATCTGCCTTCCTGTCTCCTGAGTGTTTGGATTAAAAATATGTACCACCACCCTTTTTCTTAACTCATTAACAATATGTTATCTTGTCTTATAATAAATTCATCCAAATTGCTTTAGGTGTACATACCTACAGACATTAATTTGTGCTTTCTGACCAATAGGAAAAAAATTCTATGAAATTAACTGGCTTTAATCACATAATTATCTGACTTCAATAAACATTAACTGACTTTGATACACCTGTACTTATACTCTGTGAAATATACCCAAATGCTTTAAAAGTTGATACTGACTGCCTGCATTGAATGAGCTTACAGCTGACTGACAATTCTTGTCCTGGTTGAGGGCACAAAAATGAAGAGTTTGAGACCGACCTAGATTACAAAGTAAAACCTTATCTCACCAACAAAGAAACCCCTCAATGATTTTATCCAATTCTTCAAACTTTATACAACAATGTATAACTTGGGCTGGGTAAGATTAGACATGAACTCTCATCTTGAAACCAGGCATGGACTATTTCCATAGCTAGGAGCACTATGTTCATTAGAAGGCTAAAAATAACTTAAAGGAAATTTCTTTAATTCAGCCTGACTTGGCTACAGAATCAGGTTCTTAAAATAGTTCAGAAAGCTTGGCTGCTCTAGCCAGAAGCTACTAGTTCTTCGTTTAATTTCTCTACTAAGAATAGGGAGTCACTATAGTCCAGATCATAGCTTAGTTCTAAAAAAGTGTCTGCATTCAACCAGGCCTTAGTTTATTTAAAGATTTAAAGCAAATGTTGCATGGGCTTGGGGTTGGAGGTGATCAAGCTTTTAATGACTGCTAGTCAGGTGATGGAGGCCAGCCTGTTCTTAGAGAAGCCCTTCTCAAAACTGAAACAAGTACTTTCAATTAATTCAATGGCATAACACTTGTCCTATCATTCATGAGGTCCTAGGTTCAGTCCCTAGTACTACGTAAAGAAGAAAAAAAGAAGAGAAGGTAAAATGTACACGAACCTCATCCAGGGCCTCGTCAGACTTGGGCTCTTTGGCCTTACCGTCACTGAGCTTCACATTTTTCACCTGTTCAGACACTTTACTTATCACTTCTGTGCCCTTGAACCTCTGTAGGAAACATTGTAAGATGAGAGCCGAGGCAAGCTAAGAACTGGGAAGAGGGTCTAGAGTTCTCTTTCAGGAAATAAGCATCTGCATAATGACACATTATCTATCAGTGAGTGGAATAAAAGTCAACTATCCAAGGGAATCACCTAAAAACAAAGATATTGCTGATTTAAATATGAAGACAATAAATCACGATCCTTAAGCCACTGCATGAGATAAATTCTAAGCAAGCATGACCTTCAGACAAGCAACCCAGACAAGAGATAGGCACTCACAGCTCCTTCCATAATTCTTTCCTGTAGATAATGATTACTTTATAGTAAACAAATGTTAAAAATGTTTTAAAATCTGCTTTTCTTAAAGGCTTAATCTAAACCAGTAAATTCTTTAAGAACATGTTATAACTGTAGAGAATGCCAACAGAGTTACTGGGTTTATGACTTAAGAATTTGTTATCTCGGGGGCTGAAGAGAAGGCTCAGCGGTTAAGAGCAACGACTGTTCTTCCAAAGGTTGTGAGTTCAAATCCCGGCAACCACATGATGGCTCACAAACATCCGTAATGAGATCTGATGCCCCCTTCTGGGGTGTCTGAAGACAGCTTCAGCGAGTGGGGCCGGAGTAAGAAGAAAAAGTGTCTGAAGACAGCTACAGTGTACTTACATATAATAAGTAAATAAATTTAAAAAAAAAAAAAAAAAAAAGAATTTGTTGTCTCAATTATACCACTAGGAAATTTAAAAAAAAAACAACAAAAAATCTGGTTCCTTTAAAAATACTCCAAACACTGAACCATGTTTTAAATTCGCCTTGCTTGATGACAGAAAGCCCAATTATGATCACAGCTAAGAAAAACTACAGGTGGAAAAACCCCAACTTATTCTTCAAAAGAAAAACTGAACTTAAAATTTGTGTGTAGAAATAAAATTTCTAAATGAAATTCTCTTAATAGGATATTATCACTTACCTTACTTTCAAAAAGATGGTTATAGGCAGTAACCAAATGGTCCTTATTAGCAGTCTTAGCTACGTTTTTTATGTTTCCCAGTAATTTATGTTCTGCAAGAAACTACAAAGAGAAAAGCTGATTAGTTCAATCATTTTCCCTCAAGCAGAAAGCATCTAAAATTAGAAATGGAGTCTGGAACTAAGGCTGTAACTCAGTAGGCAGAGTGTCTGACACAAACCACTGTCCTCTGTTCCATATATCACATAAACTGTATTTGCACACCTAAACTCTGAGCACTGAGGGGCATCAAGGCCAAGGCCAGGTATATAGTGAATTCACGGCTAGGCTGAGATACATGAGACCCTGTCACAAGAAAAGAAAGAAAGAAAATGGAGCCTGCCATTATTATATCCTGAGGCAGGAGGATCCGTTGAGCTCACAAATTCAAGACCAGTCTGGTCAGATAGTAAGACCCTATCTCAAAACCAAGAAACTTAGAAACAATCTTTGTGCTAGCTGCTATGATTTTTAATAGTAATAATGAAGAAATAAAACACTGTATATTTTATCTCATTCTTAAAAATATTTTAAAATATCAGGTATTAAAGGGCTAGAACTATATAGTCTATATGGGAAAGATTCATTCTAACCTTTCTCCCATTACAGAATACACAGAAAAGATTATCTAGACATTAAACATACTATAAGCAGTTGCTCCTGATAGAATGCTTTTTGCCATGCCTTTGGAAGCCTCAAGCCACGTTGGGAATGGCTACCAGGACCTACTTACAAGGCACTATCTGGTAAAGGATAGTGTATGGGTTATGGCGGCAGATTACCTGGACTAAAATCTTAGCTCTTACCCTAGTCTGGAGACCAAGCTTTTCAAAAGACTCCTGTTTAGGCTAGAGGATCATCTGATGACCTGAGTTCAATACATGTGTCATGAACGGTAGGAGAGAACAGGCTCCTGCAAGATGTCTTCTGAGCCCTCCCAGGCATACACACAAAGGAAAGCTAAAAAAGACCCAGGTTCTCTATAGTACAAGATTAGCAGAAGCATGCGTATCGAGAGAGTGATGACAGAAAGGTGAGATGGGAGAGTGTCACATTGTAAGAGCCTAACAAAGCTGAACCCAGAACCCACCCTAGAGAGCTGAATCTTACAAGTTATCTCTGAACCCCGCAAGTGTCATAGCACTCATGCTGACACACAGGAAGCCAACATATACATAAATGTAACAAAGCACCTCGGAGACTCAGCCAGGATGGGGAGCTCTGGGCCATCTTTATGCTCACAGCAAGACTGTCTCAAGAAGCAAAAATTAAGCAACAATAATAATTTTTTAAAAAATCATCAATTCATAGTATGTTCATCTTAAAATCTGGTGAGGGTTAAAAATTTTGTGTTTAAAAAAAAAAAAAGAAAGAAAGAAAACGGCTGGGCAGTGGTGGCGCAAGCCTTTAATCCCAGCACTTGGGAGGCGGATTTCTGAGTTCGAGGCCAGCCTAGTCTACAGAGTGAGTTCCAGGTCAGCCAGGGCTACAGAGAAACCCTGTCCGAAAAACCAAAAAAAAAAAAAAAAAAAAAAAAAAAAGAAAATGAAAAATTTTAAAGCACCCTTATGTTTTTGAGTGCCTAGACAGAATTCCTTATGCAGAGGTCCTTGCTTTCCAGCCTGAGACAGATTCTCTCTTACAGGCTAGCTGGTGTAAGAGCTTCCAAGGATTCTCTAGTCTCCATTTCCCATGAAACACTGTGATTGGAGGCACGGACTCCCTCCTACAGCTTCAGAGTGGTTCTGGGCATCTGAACTCATAACATCATGTTGTGAGACATTTCTCCAGCCCTTTATTCTGGTCTCCTTCCTTTACTGTATCTGGAAGTTCCAGACCTCCAAATTTTCCTATTTTCTCCAGCTATCTCCTGAACCAAAGAGTTCTGTAAACTACTTTTTGTTTTAGTCCCCACTGCATTTTTCTGCATTTGCTCTTTCTCACCTTCCCCTCTCAGTATTTAACCCTGGCCAGCCTAGGATTGACTGTGTAGTCTGGGCTCACCTGGAACTCAGATCTACCTGCCTCAGGATAAAAGGCATGCACCACCACGATCTCTACTCCTATAAAAAATATTTTAGATAAAAGACTGGTGAAAGATAAAAGTTGGCTGTATAGAAGTAATCAGTTACTGCAGCACTCTTGTCTTTTATTTGAAAGAGTCCAGAAAAATATTTAAAATACAACGATCTAATATTTTATGATTAACAAAAATGACCATCAATTAATTTAGGTAAGAGAATGATCACTGGGGAACAGAAATTATTACAGAACTGTTACATGTTCTAAGTCTCTTGAAATAGTCCAAGTCAGGTGAGTGGAGCCTAAGAGTCTAGAAGAAGGAAAAATAAAATAAAAATTGTACAATCTACATTAGGATAAATAAGCTGTTTATAAAGACTGCTTAAAGCAGTATAGTATTGAGGTATTAAATGCCCAACTCTACTGCTGAAAATCCTGATGGCTAAGAGAGCCAGTAAAATGGCATGCAGGTCTATCTGCAGGTCCTTTCCTTTTCTCCCTTGTATATTCACTCAGACACAGTTCTCCAGCTTTCTACACATGCTACATAAACATGGGCTGAACCATATCCTGATGCCAGGATAAATGTGAGCGTTCTTGACTCTCCCAACATCTTAAGTGAAAATACAATGTCTTCAAAAGAACCCAGAAACGTTTTAAACTGAAATGGCAGGACTGTAAAAACACAGACAGGAGTATGGGAGTGAACACTGGAAAATACCCATTTAAATGTCTGCCACTAAATGCGTTTTCATACTTTGGAATCAACACCACTCGCTATCTTGACATTTTAGAATCTGAAAAACTGCAGGAAAACCTACTTTAGGCCGCACCTTCTATTTTAAAATGGTAGACAGATGCACAAAGTGTACCTCCATTCAACAATTTAACTGAAGCATGGAAAATGATGTGATGGCGCAGGGCAGTTATCCCTAACACTTGCTAGGTGAAGTTAAGGACATCGGACATCGGAGTTTGGGGCCAGTCTGGGCTATGTGAGATGTTGCCTCCAAAAAACATTAAGGAGTCAGGATGGGGAAGGGGGCGGAATGAATGACCCTTTGCTGAAGGACAAAAAGTCAAGTCTAACAAAATAACACGTGACTACAAAATGGGTGGCTAAGATGCAGACAAGGCTGAAAACTGCATTATACAACTAGAATTTTTCAAATCTACGTGCTTATAATATAGAAGACTTATAATATAGAAGACTACACACACTTAATTTCTCGAAGGTATTTTGTAAAACATTCTTTAACAAAAAAAGTTAAAACAGTAATATATGGGTTTTTGAAAACCACAGATTATAGTTCGGTATTTAGTACAAAGGTAAGACAAACAAGATGCACACGAGGCTCCCTCACATCTGTACACCCCTCCCAATTCCCAGTGGCCAGCACCCGGGAAGCATGCACTCCCGATTCCTCGCCCCCGCCTCAGACGCCAACATTTCAGGTTCCTTTTTCTCAGGTCCTCGGCCCTCACAGATCCCATCTGAGATTTAAATATACGACCGCAGCTCCTTGGCCTGCTCTAGGAAACAAGGGCCGATCCCCACGGAATCTGGGGCGGCGGGAGAGTGGGAGCTCACGCGGGCCACTCGGGCCTGGCCAGCACGGGCCACAGAAGGCGAGGGCGGGGGCACCGAGGAATCCGGTATGTAAGGCATCTCCGGGGGGGGTGAAGCGGCCCCGGGACGCCCCGGCCCGGCCGCCCAGATGCCTTTGGTACCGAATCTGAACCGTGATCCTGCAGAAACTTGATAATGTCCTTCTTGGGCAGCTGCTCGCTGCGCAGCTGCTCCACCGTCCATGCACGCTGCGGAACAGCCGCCGCCATCTTCCCCCGCTGCTGCCGCTGCACTGAGCCAGCCCGCCTCAGTCCGGAGCTGCCCCGCCCTCAAGGCGTGGCCCAAATTACGCCACTCTCTGAGGGTGGGGCCTCCGCCTTTCTGAGTCAGCCCACAGTTTCTACAAAGCCCCGCCTCTGAAGCGCGGCCTGGGCATGCGCAGCGCTGAGGGGGCGGAGCTTCTGCTTCGCGGAGTTTGGGTGCTTCTGTCCCTTTTCGGTCCCCATAGGGCCTGCGGGAAACTCAGGGGCGGGGCCGCCACGGTCCTAAAACGGATTGGGACTTGGGCTAGGGTGATGTTAAGGCGGGGCTGTGAGGGCCTTGTTGAATAGAATGAAAATCTGGGAGGCTGCTTCTCCAGCTGAATGCAGTGATGATGTGAAATCTTTTTTGTTTTTGGTTTTCGAGACAGGGTTTCTCTGTGTAGCCCTGGCTATCCTGGAATTCACTCTGTAGACCAGGCTGGTCTCGAACTCAGAAATCCGCCTGCCTCTGCCTCCTGAGTGCTGGGATTAAAGGCGTGCGCCACCACTGCCCGGCTGATGATGTGAAATCTTATTTTGACGCTTTCTGAGAGGCGTTCTTTGAGCAGTCATCACCCCTACTTGTTTATTATTTACCGCCTACTATATCTTTAAAAGTACAGATTGTAAACCGTTTAAAGAAAATAACAGCATTCTGGTTTTCTGTCTCATTTTATCTAGTTCTACTCTAATCGTATCTGAATTGGCTTAGTCCTTGCACATCAAAACAATTTACACAAAACTAAATACAAACCTCCCCCGACAGAGCTTTGCCTACAAGTTTAGAAACTTGAGTAAAACAATGTAATTAAGCTGCACTTAGAATACCTCTTTCCGATAGTGAGGGTGGCATACAGCAGGAACTACATGAGTTTGTACTTTGCTTCAGTAACTGAGGGAATAGATATTTACCAAATTTGTAGTGGTATCCAAGTCTAAAAGCAGAAAGCTATGACTAACAGAACTGGGCAAGAGTTTAGTGCTCTAAATCTGTAATTATTATGTGAGTTAAGATACGAAGTGTATGCCTGTAGCACCTAGGAGCCTGTATAGCTCCTTAAAAGCTGAGGTAGGACATTGGCCAGCTCAAGACGATTTTGGTCTATATATTGAGTTCCAGGCCAGTGTGGGCCTCAGATCAAGATCCTGTGTGAAACAAAAACATACGGAGGAAAACAAAAAAAGAAATCCCATGACAAAAATTTACTTGTTTTAGTTTCTCAATGAATACAGGGCTAGAGCATATTCACCTTTTTTAGACAGGCAAAATATTAAAATTGCCATTTGTAACACAAGACTGCATTTTCTCAGCATAAATGGAGAAAAATATTATTTAACTCTGCTTTACTTTTGCTTTTACTCTCATCTTCAGGTTTAAATATTCAGTCATGTTACGGTCACAAATGATGAGTGAATGCTTGCCACTGGATCACAACTATGTATCTTAACATTGTATGTAGTAACACATTAGCAGTGACACCTCATTTGAAACAGAGCAAAAACTACACTCTATTTACTTATGTTATTCTTGGCCTGGAAACTCTGGTAGCCAAGGATGACCTTGACCTCCTGATTCTCCAGACTCCACCTCAGGCCAGAGCCACCACGCCAGGTTTGAGATTGCATTTAAACCCTCTCGCGGGGAGGGAAGGATAACAAAACGAAAAACAAACCGAAACAAAATTTGCAGAGACGACTTAATCCAGACACCCGCCCAACTTCGCGCAACACGCATGCGTTTCAGCTGGTTTCCGGAATAGCAACCAATCATCTTCCCGCCGCAAAATCGGCGGCGGGTTCTTCAACCCGACAGGCTGCAGCCAGTCCCGCCCCCTAACCCCCACGGGTTCAACCAAGTCGCTGGCGGGAGACTAATGGGCGTCCGAGCCGCGGCGGTTGCGCTGCCATCCGGGCGGGTTCCTCAGCGGAGCCCCGCTGCTGGTGGGCACCATGAGCGGACGGCAGAGAACGCTCTTCCAGACGTGGGGCCCGAGCCTCGTGCGAGGCGCCGGCGCTCCGGGCTGCGGCCAGCCGCGCTCGCCCGCGGTGGCGGAGTCGCTGCCGGAGGAGGACGACGAGGTGCTGCTGGTGGCGGCGTACGAGGCTGAGCGGCAGCTGGATCCCGGGGATGGCGACTTCTGCGCGGCCGCGGGCGCCCTGTGGATCTACCCCACCAATTGCCCGGTGCGTGACTACCAGCTGGACATCTCCCGGACCGCGCTCTTCTGCAACACCCTGGTGTGCCTGCCCACCGGGCTGGGGAAGACCTTCATTGCCGCCGTAGTCATGTACAATTTCTACCGCTGGTTCCCTTCTGGCAAGGTGGTTTTCATGGCACCCACGAAGCCCCTAGTGACACAGCAGATGGAAGCCTGCTTCCACGTGATGGGTATTCCACAGTCTCACATGGCTGAAATGACAGGTATCTGAGAAAAACTTGGCTCCCCGAGAAAGGCTGGCTCTTATGGAAATAACTGTAGAGGCAGAATTCCCCAGTGCAGATGTGTTCATCTTACATTCTTTCCCATAAAACATCGGTAGCAAAGCCCAGTCTGATGCATAGACTTTCTCTAGTTACCTTCAGAGGTATCTTGTAAATTGCCAGTGTTTTGAAACGTTTGTGTGTGGGTGGATAAACATATGTCTTGACATCCTTCCCAAGAAGGATTTCCCCGTTGAAAAGTTTGCTTCTCCTCAGATCTTGTATTCTGTAGGAATTATCTAAAGACATTGTAGTTGAAGTCTTAGATAACAGTCGGCTTTGACCCTTAGGTTGCATCAGAGCTCCAAGGTGTAGCATGACCGTTGTCCAGTTGTTCTCCCTTTAAGTAGGAGAGCATGAATGTATTCAGAAAACAGGCCAGATTATTTATTTATAGTCTATAGATGATGGTTCGAAGTTTCTGAATATTCACTGTTCTGCTGTGTGTTTCTTTCGTTTTGTTTTGAGAAACGGTCTTGTTGTATCCCTTCACTTTCATACTTAGAACAAGCTAGCCTTGAACTTACCTCAAGCTCCAGAGTCCTGGGGTTACAGGGGACTGCCACCACACCCTGCTCCACTGTCACTTTTATTCACAGGTTCAACTCAAGCTGTCAACAGGAAGGAGATATGGTCCAGCAGGAGGGTTCTTTTTCTCACACCCCAGGTCATGGTAAATGACTTAACTAGAGGGGCTGTCCCTGCTGCCCATGTAAAGTGTCTTGTGGTTGATGAAGCTCATAAGGCTCTTGGGAACTACGCTTACTGCCAGGTAATCATTTTGTCAAGTGCTGTTTTGTAGAGGATGCATGTATTGTTAAGGGGCATTAGTGGGAATAAGTCTCAGTGATGGGAAATATTACTGTGATTATAAAAGTCTTGCATTCACTCTGTCAGAATGGAGGGTGATGGGAAATCCACTCCTTTGTCCATTCCACTCTGTGTTTGCTGCTTTTTCCCCTTTTCTTTTCTCTTTTTCTTTCCCCTCTTTTTTTCTTTCTCTTTTTTTTCTTTTATGAGACAGCATCCCTTCAGCTTTGCTGGCCTGGAATTCACTATGTAGACCAGGCTGTCCTTGAACTCGCAGAGCTCTGCAGGCCTCTGCTAGAACTAATGGCATATGCTACCACACCCAACTCTCTGCTACCTTCTTAACTTTAGCAAGACCATTAATGTCAGATGTGGGTCCTGTTTCTTGGCTTCCTTCCCAATAAGGAATTTCCAGCTTTAAGAATTTGCTTCTCCTCATATCTTATGCTCTTCTGTAAGAATTATTTAAAGACAGTATTTGCATTACCTTATGTAACAGCTCACTCTGACACTTGGGCCTCATCACAGATCCAAAGTGGAACATTCTCAGGAACTGTCAAATTGTTCTCCCCTTAAGTATAGTACCTGGCATGACAGCATTCTTAAAGTAGGTAAGACTGTATTTATAATCTCTAGATAAGCCTGGTCTTCGTTTAGGCAATAATTTAAAGTACAATGTATGTGGAAGTAATAATCCCAATTTTGGAAGTGGATATCCACTGCCTTTGGAATGACAAGCAATGGCAGTAAGACAGGGTAAGATGACAAAGCCTTGTCAGTCTGTGTGTGTGTGTGTGTGTGTGTGTGTGTGTGTGTATATTATATATCCATATGCAACGTGCTTAGTAGAGGCAGTTTGGTTTGGTGGTAGAAGTCACTCACCCTTCACTAAATGGAATTGTCCCTCTCTTCCCCTCTTCTACTGAGCCAGTGTACCTTCATCTCTTCATCTCAGTGTTTGTCATACAGGCATTTATATTTTCATATTGTTTTTTTATTTACTTTTAGCTGTACATATATGCATGTGAGCAGGTGGGTCTATGCGCCTGGTGCCTTCAGAGTCCAGAATGTCATAGCGCTGGAGTCCCAGGTGCCAGCGTGGGATTGGGGCAGAACTCAGACTCTCTGCAAGAGCAGTGTGCGCCTTTAGCTGCTGGGCTGCCTCTGCAGCCGAAGTAGCCTTTTAGATGCGTCCAGGTTGCTGTGCTATTGTTATTGTCTAGATAGGGTCTCCCTGTGAGTCAGGCTGGCCTCGGACTGGGAATGCTCCTGACTCAGCCTCTAGTGTTAGAGGTGTATCATGGCCAGTGACTGGGGAGATATACTGTCCATTATGCAGTAGGCAGTAAGGAGGGTAGATCTCGTTGGGATTTTGAACTCTGAGTATAGGCTTATATACTTACTGTGTTGTATAGAAAGCAGATAGGAGCTAAAGCTGGCCATCTTACCACAAGTGATTAGGACAGAGGATGCAGACTAGGAATATAAGAGAAAGAAGAAGAGATGAGATTTTACTGCCAGTTTCTGAGTTTGTAGATTTTGTGGAGATAAGATATATTGTCTCTGTATTAATCTAGGGAGAATTACCATTTATTTATTTATTTATTTACTTATTTATTTATTTTTTAGTTTTTCGAGATGGGGTTTGTCTGTGTAGCCCTGGCTGTCCTAGAATTCACTTTGTATACCAGGCTGGCCTTGAACTCAGAGATCTGCCTGACTCTACCTCTTGAGTGCTGCGACTAAAGGCATGTACCACCATGCCTGGTGAGAATTAAATTTCTTACCATTATCATTTTAGCTGTATCTAGGAAATATTTTTATTTCATTTTTTAAATCTTTCTAGATTAATACAGATTGTATTGAAATTTACATTTGGGAAAAATATTTAATTCTTATTTCTTTTAGTTTGTCTATTTGTTCATTGTTTGAGCCAGAACTGGCTTGAACTCACTGTGAAGCCAAAGCTGAGCTGGAACTACTGCTTGTCATCCTGCCTCTCCTCTTCCCCAGGGCTGGATTACATCACTTACCACTGCACCATCCTGAGAGATAGTTTAAACGTTTTAGTCTAGCTTGTATTCAATTCATTTCATTTTCAAAAGGTGTCTAGGTGTTACATGATTTTTTTTAAAGCAAGGTTGGGATTTAATAAGGATGTTTTAATATAGGCTTCAGTACAAGGTTTAAAAGAAGGCATTAAGAAGAAGTAAGACATACATGAGAGCTTGGGTAGGCTTCTCTTAGAAAAGTCACAGAAAGTGAGACATACCCAAGTGCGAGATACAGGCTCCTCAGTGGAAAATCACAATCTTTTTTTGCAAAAACTGTAAGTCTAATACTTTTAATAATAAATGCAATTGAACATGAATTGACGTAAGTAGTAACAAACAGCTTTGAAGCCTTGAATCATTCTAGATACAAGTGACAACAGGCACACAAGCACTGTATAGCCCAGGCTGGCCTTAACCTTATTTTTGAGGAATTGTGGTAGTAGTGGTGGCAGGAATAGTGACAAGGTTTCTCTGTGTAGCCCTAGCTGTCCTGGAACTCTCTGTGTAGCCTTGGCTGACCTCAGACTCAGAGATCCGCCCACCTCTGCCTCCCAAGTGCTAGAATTAGAGGCGCCTGGCTGGCCTTAAACTGTTGGCCGTCCTTTCTCCCGGTCTTCCAAGTGCTGGTAGTATAGCTGTGAACAACCACCAGCTCACTTCCCGCGTATGATAGTCTGGTAGACATACGTGTACTGGGTGGATGTAACACAGACGGTTACTTGGCCCAAGATGTCTGAAAGAACGCTTTGAATCCCGATTCTCATACAGTGATTTCTTTTTTACTTGAAGTACTAGGGATGACACCCAGGCCTCAGCCTACTGGATAGACAGCCTACTTCATCCCCACCCCAAATAACTTTTTATTTACATTATTTTTGTTATTATTTGCTTATTTAGAGACAAGGTCTTGATTATGTGGTCCATACTCTCCTTGGACTTGCTGTAATCCTCAGTTTCCTGAGATCTGAGGATGCAGGCTCCCACCACATTCATCCCAAAAAGGAAAGCACCAAGCCAATTTTTTTTTTTTTTACACCAGTGGTTCTCGAACCCTTTGGCTTTGAGACCTCTTTGAGGGGATTGAATGACCCTTTCATAGGGGTCGCATATCAGATATTTACATCCCAAAGTAGCAACAGAAATGATTTTGTGTTGGGTCATAACGTGAGGAGCTGAGTTAAAGGGTGGCGGGGTTGGGAAGGCCGAGAGCCACTGGCCTCTGTCTTCTACTTGTCTTGACCATACATTTGCTTTTCATCCTTCTGTGGAATCCGAGGACATCACCTCTAGCACTCTGCTGGGTAGTTTTTGTCAACTTGACACAAAGTAGAGTCACCTGGGAAGAGGGGGGCTCAACTGAGGAACTGTTTCCATAGGATGAGCCTAGGGATATGTCTGTGGGTCACCTTCTCCATTAACAATTATTGTGGGGTGGCCGGCCTTGCTCGTGGGCCAGCCGCAATCCTCCGTGGTCTTTGCTTCAGTGCCGGCTGTCACTTCCAGCACCTCACCCGTCAGCTGTACCTTGTAAGATGACGTAAACCCTTTCCTCCCCAAAGTTGCTTTTAGTTAAGTGTTTCATCAGAGCAACAAAAAGTTAACTAAACACTGAGACAAAATGGTTATTGAGGATATTTTATCTTACATGAGACTTTGTTTCTGCAGTGCTGGGGGCCCCTGGGACCTTCTGTGTACGTGCTAGGCAAGCACTTTCTCACTAAGTTATGTTCTTGGGCGTTTATCAGTAATGGTTCTCCCTCCTGTTTCTGTTCCTCCCTCTATAGTCCAGGCTGGCCTAGAACTCATGTAGCCCAGGCTTATTTTCATTTTTAGCTATTCTGCTATCTTAGCCTCGAGTGCTATGATTACTACTGGTGTGCCCCACCATGTCCTTAATTGGAGTAATTTTGCTGAGGTCTGCCTTGTGTATAACCGTATGCCTTTATATGTGGTGTCTAGCATCTTTAAAAAAAAATACCTTAAATGGGGCTGGAGAGATGGCTCAGCAGTTAAGAGCATTGTCTGCTCTTCCAGAGGTCTAGAGTTCAATTCCTAGCAACCACAGTGGCTCACAAACATATATCCTGGGATCTGATGCCCTCTTCTGGCATGCAGGTGTACATACAAATATATACTCATTTACATAAATAAATCCTTAAGAAGACTACCTTAAATAATATGTTTGAGCATTAGTTGAGATTCAGCTTCAGTATCGTTAAGTCTCCATCATTTGTTTATAGGTGAAGTGATTGGTAGTAGTTGGATGCACCAGACTATCAGTGTATCAGTGAAGGCATAACTGTAATAGGCCAGACATAATGCCTTGTTTAATTGAACCACTCTTATTTTCACATTGAGCAGATGACATTAAAGTCTTTTTTTCTTTAATTTTAAAGGTTGTAAGGGAGCTGGTCAAATACACCAATCACTTTCGAATCTTGGCTCTTAGTGCCACACCAGGTAGTGATATCAAGGTAAGGACCATGACTTTCTATTTATTATGTGAATGAAAATACAAATTTTTATGTGGGGCCAGATCAGTTTTCCAATGTTGTATTTACCTGGTGTGGCATTTGTACAACTGCATTAGTTCCTTAACAGTAGTAGCATCTGTTCCGCCGTCTTTTTCTCCCCATTCCCTTCTTCTCTTTCCTGTTTGGACATTTGTTCTGGTCACGTTGCCAGGCAGGTCTTCAACTTCTTGCTCAAGGATCATCCTCCCTCAGCTTCCAGCTTGGTTATGACTGCAGGCCTGAGCCCCAACAACAGCGGCTGGCCTGGACCTTGAACCCAGAGCCTTAAACATGCTATGTCTGTGCTTTTCTGAGCTCCTAGCCTCTTTTTGGTATTTAATGAGCCACTGTCTTTAGGCAGGCCTGATCCTCACTTCACCCTTAGGTTGTAGGCCTGTGCCACCTTAAGGGCCTAGCTATGTATTTTTGTTTGACTGTTCGCTTGTTTGTTTTTAAGTTTGATTTCCCACTATTTTTGCCTTCAAGATAACTTGTAGAAGATTAGAATGTTTCTATGACTTTCACCTTTCTTCTCCTGGTATTAGTATTGATATAACTATAAATCTAAACCGCAATATTAAAAGGACAAATGAATACTTCCTCAGCAGATCTTACTGAATTTTTCCAGTGTGCCCATCTCCATACACACCACCCCTGTGTTTTTTTGCACTCTGCATTGTGGTCTCAGAGTCTATTTTGTGGTTAGACACAATGTCTCTTTACTCCGGTCCAGGATGTGATGATTGCTCAGTCTTATTTCCCAAGACTGTATACTTTTTTGTTGTTGTTTTTGTTTTTTTGTTTGTTTGTTTGTTTTTCTAGACAGGGTTTCTCTGTGTAGCCCTGGCTGTCCTAGAACTCCCTCTGTAGATCAGGCTGGCCACGAACTCAGAAATCCACCAGCCTCTGCCTCCCAAGTGCTGGGATTAAAGGCGTGCGCCACCACTGCCCGGCAGACTGTATACTTTTTTAAAAAAATAATGTATTTGGTATTTTTATGTGAGGATGTCTGATCCCCTGGAACAGGAGCTACATCCAGTTGTAAGCTGCCATATGGGTGCTGAGAATTGAACCCCAGTCTTCTGGAAGAGCAGCTAGTGCTTGTTACTGCTGATCCATCTCTCTAGCCCTGACTGTATGCTTTTGAAGAGTAGGCATGAGCTGTTTTGTAGAATATCACTAAGTTTGGGTTTGTCTGGTGCTTTTGTGATGTTCTAGAAATGAAGTAGAACCTGTTTCAGCATAGCCTAGCCTCTCAGCATAGCCTAGCAAGGGATGCATGCTATTGATTGAATTGGTTAAAGTGATAGTTGAGGCCTTCTGCCCTATAAACTTCCCTTTCTTACCTTGTGGAGGAGATTCACTGAGAGCATGCAGACGACCTACTTCGGCACTCGCTACACTCTAGCTGCAGCACTTGTTTCTTTGTCATTTGCAGCTCTGTCATTTCTTCCTTCCTTTCCCTAGTTCCTTTTACTTAGTTTTTTAGTTTTTGAGAAAGGGCCTTATGTAGATCAGGGGAGCCTTGAACTCACTATGTAACTGAAGGTAACCTTGAACTCCTGCCTCCACTTTCTGAATCCTGGCCCTATAGACATGCAGTCACCAGGCCAAAGGAATGTTGGGCTGGGGCTGAACCTGAGTTGTCATGCCTGCTAGGGCTGGCACTCTACCAATGCAAAGTATTCCTAGTCCGATCCACCAACCAAAGAATACACATGGAGGGACCCATGGTGCTGGCCACAAATGCGGCAGAGGAGGGTCTTGTTATCCATCAGGGGGAGGAGAAGCCCTTGGGCCTTAGGGTGTTAGATCCCCCAGTATAAGAGAATGCCAAGGAGGGAAGACGAGAGTGGGTGGGTGGGTGGGGGAATACCTCAGTAGAGGCAGGGGAGGGGGGAGGAAATAGGGAGGTTCCAAAGGGGAGAGCTGGAAAGGGGGAAACATTTGAAATATAAGTAAAATATGAAAAAAAAAATGTATTCCTAGTCCAGTTGGCATTTGCAGTGTGACCTCTGCAATAAAGACATGCATTCTCTCAAAACCCTATCTATCTATCTATCTTCATGTGCACTAGTGTATATTCACTGTTTTTCTGTGGACTAAATCAGGCATTATTTTGTTTCCAGTTGTCCGAGCTTTGCCCATTGGAAACATTTTGAAATGGCTCCTGTTAGTCATGTACCACCACACCACACCACACCACACACACACACCACACCCCACACACCACACCACACCACACACAC
>JADRCH010000040.1:9250380-9271220 GCA_019843965.1 Rhynchomys soricoides | reverse complement strand
CCCACACACCACACCACACCACACACACACCACACACCACACCACACCACACACCACACACACACCACACCACACTACATCACACCACACACCACACCACACACCACACCACACACCACATCACACCACACACCACACACCACACCACACACCACACCACACACCACACCACACGCATCTAGCTCTATTGCCCGCCTCCTTTGATACAAAGCTTGTTACTTAACCTAGAGGTAGGCTGGTAGCCATCCAGCCCCAGGACTCCTCTGTCTCCCTGTCTCTGCCCTCACAGTACTGGGTTGTAATAATGTACGCATAGTCACACCCAGCTTCTTAGTTTTTAAAGTAACCTTTACTTAGACCCAGATGGAAGTCTTCATGCTTTGATAGCAAGCACTCTTAACCACTGACTCACCTTTCCAGTCCTATTGTTTCTTAATTTAAAATTCACCATAATCTGCCTTTTTAAAAACTTATCGTTCTTCCCCAACTAAAGTATAAAATACATGCATACAGTAGTTAAGCCCATTTTACAATAGTTTATCACTAACCGAGTGCCTGGTCTGTGGAATTTACCCAGATATTTGTTGAGGTGGTATGGTAGCTCACAATTGTGATCCCAGCACTTACAAGCCCAGTGCAGGAACACTGCCTCTAGTTTGAGGCCACGCTGGGTTATATAGTGAGATCCAGGCCAACCTAGCTATAATGAGACTGTCTCTAAACAAACAAATAAATAAATAAATAAATAAGGAGCAACAAGAAGAAAAATCTTGAGTGAATGAAATATAAAAAATTTTTTTCTATATTTTTGTACGTGTCTTTAGTTCCAACACTGAGGAAGAAGAGAAGCAAGCAGATCTCCATGAGTCTAAGGTTGACCTGGTTTATGTAGTAATTTCCAGGCCGGCCAGAGCTACACAATAAGACCCTGAGTCTATTAAATAGATGAAATAAATGAAATAAATAAATAAAATAAATAAATAAATGAAAGCCTTAATTTTATTTATTTAGTTGGTTGATTGGTTAGTTTTGGTTTTTCAAGACATGGATTCTCTATGTAGTCCTGGCTGTCCTGGAACTCACTCTGTAGACCAAGCTGGCCTTGAACTCAGAGATCCACCTGCCTCTGCCTACTGAGTGCAGGGATTAAAGGTGTGTGTTGCTGCCACTGCCACCACCCAGCAGAAAGCCTTAATTTTATGTAATGTTGTAAATGTGGTACTTAGATCCACAGACCTCATACCATAAGTATAGTGAGTGCATTTGTCCTATGCTAAGTCTTGGGTATACAAAGGTGATTGAGAGGAGATTGTTTTTGAAAAGGGATTTTATTATTTTATATGATCTATGTCTGTGTGTCATGTGTATACCGGGTGCCCAGGGGGGCTAAAAGAGGGTGTCTGATCCTCTGGTACTCAAGTTACAGATGGTTGTAAGGTGTCATATGGGTGCTGAGGAGGGTAGACAATTCTCTTAACCATTGAGCCATCTCTCCAAATCCTAAGATGTGATTCTTGCCTCAGAGTATTTTTTGAGTTAAACTAAATCAGAATTCCTTCTGTTTTATGTTTGTAAGATAGAGTCTCACTTTGTAGCTCAAGTCTGGGTTAAAACTTAGTCCAAAGCCAAGGTGGCCCTTAGCCTTGAGGCCCTGCCAGGCTTGTGGTTGCATCCCACAGGACGGGCTGGTTTCTTTTTAACTAGTGAATCATAGTGTTGGTGCTGTAGTCTTCTGACAGTAGATCTAAGTCCCACTATATGTTTTAAGTGACGAAAATTTACCTCAGAAAGGTATTACATCATATATGAATTTATTATTGTATCATTATGTTTCTGATGCAGGGTCTTGTCATAAGGCTCAGGCAAGCTACAGATTTATAATTGAGTGTGCTGTCTAACTAATACCTCACTGGTTCTGTATAGGCTGTGCAACAGGTGATCACTAACCTACTCATTGGGAAGATAGAGCTTCGTTCAGAAGATTCTCCGGATATTTTGCCTTATTCTCATGAAAGAAGAGTTGAGAAGCTCGTTGTTCCCCTTGGGGAAGAGCTAGGAGCCATTCAAAAGACATATATCCAGGTAAGCTATTCTCATCCGTGTGGGGCTCTGATAAACAAGCTGGTAATGGAATTATCTCAGTCAGAGTGTAGTAAAGTTTACACTGTACTCGTACAGTAGAGTATGTAAGCAGCATTTCACTTCATTATAAAGTTGAAAATCTCTCTGAAATTCAAACTTTTGGGGTCAGTCAGCCCTATTTTCATATGAACTAAACCATTTTTGTTTACAAAAATGGGCCATTCATGAAACAAATTAATAACCTTAAGCTGGCTGTGGTGGTGCTGGGACTGGCTTTGTTACCTAATGAACATATGTCTATATGACTCTGGACTTTTTTTTTCTTCCATGTAGCCTAGGCTGGACTCGCACTTGTGACCTCCTTGCCCATCCTTGAGTATTAAAATTACAGGAATTGTCGATGGTTTCCCTTCAAGCTTTATACCTCCGCAGGGAAACATCTGGGTGAAGGAAGAAGTCCAATTTTAGTAACTGGTGTTTGGTCAGTACTTCAGGAGTCTGACATCAGCTGGTTTATTTTTG
The DNA here is from genome assembly GCA_019843965.1 of Rhynchomys soricoides. Lineage (NCBI taxonomy): Eukaryota > Metazoa > Chordata > Mammalia > Rodentia > Muridae > Rhynchomys > Rhynchomys soricoides. Next base: position 9,268,616 of record JADRCH010000040.1, on the reverse strand, counting down.
CCATATTTAAGTACAGCACAGTTGTAGAAACAAGTTTTCACATAACAATTCACGTGGGCCCATGAGTACAACAAAGGCTAAGACATATTTACAAACTACATATGGCTTCATCCATATGGGCTCTGGTTGTCTTAGAAACTGTGTTCAAGATAAGAGTCTAGGGAGAATGACTGAGGTAAACATAACCCATAATACCCATAGGAGTCAGGATTTGCCCAGGCCCTAAGGTAACATAAAAGTCACTTAGACTGTTGTAAAGTACAAGTGACGTGGCTCACAAGCATGAGTTCTGTGGCCTAGAAGTAATACTCAAGGCTTTAGGGGAAAGGCCTGGGATAAATAAAGCATAAATTCGGGGAGATACAGGTGGAGACAGCTCATCTGATAGCAAAGATCACCAGGTTATAAACTGCATTTTCCCTCAGCATTCCGGGAGAATGGGCTAATATCTTCTCCCTTTGGAAAGAACAGCTATGTGTTTAGCTTTTCTGGGCTCCTCCAGTGTGTATCTGTTCGTATCTTTTTGCCTTCTACAAGGAATGTGGAGACATTCCTGGTGAGTGAGTGTGAATGAGTACGTATGTGTATTCCTAAATATATGACCACATCCTGCTCAATCTGTACAGTGCCCTTTAAAGCTGACCAGTTTGTATTGTACAACCAGCTGGTAGCTCTGAATTTTCACAAAGTGAACATATCCATAATTCAGCCAGAAGTTTCTCTTTTTTTTTTTGAGATAAGGTCTCTCTGGCTATCCTAGAACTGGCTATGTAGGCCAGGCTGGCCTTGGACTCACCATGATCTGCCTGTTCCTGCCTCTTGGGTGCTGGCAGTAGTTTCTTTAGAATATTCTTTTAATACAGTTTTTAAACAGAACTGACTTTCCCCATCAGGTGATGGCAATGTCCTGACACTTGGTTGTTGTTTTAACTGGGAGCAGGAGGACAGGGGAGGAAGGGGCCTAGTGTGGAGTTACCACTGCTCCTGTTGTATAGAGGCCAGGAAGTGACTGACCTCCTTCAGTGTACAAAATAGGCACCCACAATGGATTCCTGGTCTAATCACCAAATGCCAGTATTGCAGCCATTGAGAAACTGCTAGTGTTTTCTTTTCAAGGCCATTCTGTCTGTCCTTTATACTTAGTCTCGTAAGAGAAGAACCATGTGTGTTCACATTTTCATGCTCACTGATTAAGAATGGTTTCTATCCACCCCCCCCCCCCCACACACACCCTCACACACACACACACACTTATCCCACTGAGAGAAGGAGTAAAGTTTCCCTTTCCTCAAGTTTGGGCTTATCCTGATTTAGAAAGAAGCTAGTAGGCCAGGCATGGTCACACAGACCTTTATTTCCAGCTCTTGGGAGACAGAGGCAGGTGGATCTCTGTGAGTTCCAGCTTGGTTTACATGATGTTATTGTGGCAAGTCAGGACTACATAGTGAGCTTCTGCCTAAGAAGTGGGGAGGAAGGCGGGAAGGGGGGAAGGAGGGAAGGGGGGGGGAGAAGGAGAAAGAAAAGAAAGAAAGAGAGTTGGGCCGTTGTTCAGTGATAGAGCATTTGCTTGTGCCTTTCTTGTGCCAGACTTTGGGTTCAGCCCTAAGTGCTGAAAAAGAAATGAAAAGAAGTAGATCTGGTCTTGAATTGTAGTTGAATCGTTGTTTCTGCTCACTCTTAGGTGGGTGGTATCTGGATACAAATGCCAGTGCTTTGGAATTTTGATGTCTTGTGTATAAAAATTAATTTTATACTATATTTTATTAAATATAGAGCTTTTAATATAGCACACACATATAAATGATAAAATCATTGTATTTGAAAAAGGACTTAAAAGTAAACTTGAACTACATTTCTTTTAAATTTGCAGATTTTGGAAACATTTGCCATTTCTTTGATTCAGAGAAATGTATTGATGAAAAGAGACATTCCCAATCTAACAAAATACCAGATAATTCTGGCAAGAGATCAATTTAGAAAAAACCCACCCCCAAATATTGTGGTATGTATTTTTAAATACATTTTGTTGTATTTAACTAAATGTTCACTGAGTGCCTGGTATATATTCATTAGTTCAATAAGAATTTGCATACAGTTTATTGAAGGTGTGGTGGTTCACATCTGTTATTCTTGCACTGGGGAAGCTGAGGTAAGAGGATTGCTATCAGTTCATGAAACAGCTCAGGGTACAGTGTGAGACTGAGTATCAAACAAAAGGAGTAGCGGGACAGAGCAGTAAAAGTACTTGTCACCTAACCTCATGACCGGAGTTTAGTCACGGAGGCTGTGTAATGCAAAGAGAGTTGTCTTACACACACGCATTCATGCATGCACGCACACGATAAATGCACTCAAAATGTTTTAAAAAATAAATATGAGTATAGTTTATGTTTAATTAATTTATGATATATATGTGTGAGTTTGGGCACATGTGCCCTGTTCATTCCCACCATCCTCCTTGTTGAGGGAGAGTCTTGTTGTTTGTGATGCTTCCGTGCATACTCTAGGCTAGCTGGCTCACCAGCCTCTACCTCCCATTTTGCCATAGGAGTGCTGGGAATACAGATATGCCATTATCACATCCTGGTGGTTTGAGGTAGGGCCTCAACTATGTAGCCCTGGCTGGCCCTAAACTCTGAATGTAGTCAAGGCTAGCCTTGACCTCACATAGATCCACCTGCCTCTACTGAGATTAAAGGCAAGCACCACCATGCCAAGCTTGTATCTGTTTTTATGTGGGTTCAGGGGATCAAGCTTGAGCCATCAGACTTGTGTAGCTAGAGCTGAGCTATCTCCCAACCTATGTTTTAGCTCCCCCTCCTTCCCTTTTCCCTCTTGCTCTGGGCCTGGCTCGCTCCAGCCCCCTCTTGATCTGGCCCCGGCTCACTCCGGCCCAAAGATTTTTTTATTTGTTTCTCATTACGGATGGTTGTGAGCCACCGTGTGGTTGCTGGGATTTGGACTCATGACCTCCAGAAGAGCAGTCAGTGCTCTTAACCACTGATCCATCTCTCTAGCCCATGTTTTAGTGTTTAACAAATAGTCTTGTAGTCTATTTCTGACTAAAATTTAAAGCCACAACATTTAGTCCAGCTCTTGACACCGGAAGTCAGAAGTCAAGTTTGTGTTCTAGCAAACTTGAAAGAAAGAAGCAAAGAAACAAAGAAAGATTGATTATATTTGTTTCATTGTTCCTGTGGGTATGCCCATGTGGGTATATGTATATAGGCATGTGTGTGCTGCAGCATGCGTGTAGAGGTAAGAGGAAGTTTCTCCTACCATATGGGTTTAGGGATGGAATTCAGGTGACTAGGCTTGATGGCAAGCACCTTTGCCTGCTGAGCCACAAGCTACTTGTTTGGCTGTTTAGAAAAATAGTGGATGGGTGGAAAAATTTCTATCAAACTGTGTCCAAAGTTAGAAGAGATGTTCACCGTACAGTCAGGCTGTGAGTCCTTTGAACTGAGAGTGATCTGCACCAGAAGGCCAGAGGCAACAGAAAGAGGACAGCCACTAACGTGGCTGAGACAGGGTCAGAGGTCGTTACTGTGTGGCCACATGGCACTCGTTTGTAGCATTGTGGTAAGAAACTAGGCGGAGAAAGTGGATTTAAGTTGGGTATGGTGACTGATGCCTATAATTTCAGCGTCCAGTAGGTTAAGGCACAAAGATGGCTGGGTCTAAGACAGCCTAGGCTGCATTTGGGGAGCCCTGTCTCAAACGAACAAAATAGATCAGTGGAAGGAAAAAAGGAAAGAAGGGAATAGTATCTTTATCAAATACAGGAAAGTGAAAGTCTGTCTTAGTGAGCTTTTAAAGCTCTCAGGCCAGATTGAGGCCATATAGCAAGACCCTGTGGTACACACACACACACACACACACACACACACACACACACGCACACACGCACACGCACACAGAAATTAACAAGTATTTGTCCTTCATGAGACCGAGTCTATCCAACTGTTTTCCATTTCCATCATAACTCATATATTTGCCTCAGTGCTTGACCTCTGGAAGAGAATTAGTAATGGCTTTGAGAGGACACATGAACCGACTTATATATTGCACATAATTTCCCTATGAAGAAAAATAACAAATACTAGTTTCCTGTTGATTCCTTTTATTAAGGAATGTGCTTTGTATGGAAACTACATGTTACGTACATAGCCAGTCCCTGTCATGTGACACAGTAGAGCCGTCAAGGTCGAACCACTGTACATGGTTATTCTGGTCATCTGAACCTTATTGTGTTATAGTGACAGTGGCGTGGAGTGGGCATTGTCATTTCTTCTCTGGTTGAATTTGACATGTTTCTTTCAGGGAATTCAGCAAGGCATTATTGAAGGAGAGTTTGCCATCTGCATTAGTTTATATCATGGTTATGAGTTACTGCAGCAAATGGGAATGCGATCATTGTATTTCTTTCTTTCTGGAATCATGGATGGAACTAAAGGTAAGTTATACAAAATTATTTCAAAGAAACTTCAAGGCACTGAGCCAAAACCACAGTTTGAGTCCACTTAAACATGAATTAACTTTTTTTTTTTCAGTGAAAATAAGTTTTTTTCATGCAGTTATATTCTGGTCACTGTTTCCTTACCTTGGTCTTCTCCCAGATCCTCCCTGCCTCCTGACCAATCCAACTCCACTTTTTCTTTCTCTTTAGAAAATAAATAGGCAAAAGAACAAAAAACAAAAAAAAATTATAATAAAACCAGAACAAGAAATTTAAAAAAACAAAGGAAACACATATGCACACAGAAAAGCAAAACCTAGAAAACAAAATGAGAAACCATAAAAAAGCATCAGAAACCAGTAAGGCAAAAAATTCCCAGACAAAGCAATATGAAATAAAAATCTCCTTAAATGCCATTGAGTTCATTTTGTGCTAATCATCTGTTGGTGGGCATGGGGCCTTGTAAGTATGGTTTGTATATCCAGTGGTGACATGACCTAGCAGAGACAGCCAGGCCTCTTCTGAGTGAGCAGGAGGGGCCCGGAGAGATGCCAGGAGAAGTTCTCAGCTGTGCTTCTCTCAATAAAGGGAAGATCTGCAAAGACATGAGACTCACAAGCATTGCACAGCTAGCCCTATAAGCAAGCCTAGCTCAGCTCACTGTCCAGCTGAGTCCTATTTACACCCTCCAAACATCACCTATCCTCCTTGAGTCTTGCCTCAGCACCTGCATCCAATCAGGCTGAGTCCACGGAAGCAGCAAGAAACTGCAGTCATCAGAAGGTTTTTGGTGCATCTCTCTCTCTCTCTGGAGTCCCAACAAATGCAGCTCAACTACAGAATGCAAGGTGGACCAATCAGAAGGTTTTTGGTGCATCTCTCTCTCTCTCTGGAGTCCCAACAAATGGAGCTCAACTACAAAATGCAAGGTGGACCAATATATGCGTGTCCTTAGGAAAGAATCCTCCATCACATGTCCTTTCACTGCTTACTGTAGCAGAGCATCCTCTCTCCTGTGTCTGCTTCAGCTAAACCTTCCTTCAGGAGTCTGCCTTAGTCTTTCACCTGGGCCCACTTCAAACACCATCCAACACAATGGACTCTCTAAAGAACCCTTCAGTTTCCACTTCACATCGTGAATGTGGAACTAGAACAGATTTGTTGACTTCCATGTTAAATTTAAGAAGTTTGCTTCATAGCTAAAGTTACACTTCTTTTTAATAAGGAGAAGATGTTCTGATTTACGAAAAATTTTCATATTTCCTAAAGGAATGACACGGGCAAAAAATGAGCTCAGCCGAAATGAGGACTTCATGAAGCTCTACACTCACCTGCAGAGTGTGTTTGCTCACGTGCGAGATCCTGCAGCAGCCAACAGTGCTTCGGCTTTCCAGAAAGGTCTGATATTTCAGTGAAAACTATGTTGTTTTAACTGAGTACAGTGACAGCTGCTTGGGACACTGAGGTAGGAGGATCACTTCAGCCCAAGATTTTAGTCAGCCCCAGCAGTATAGAAGACCCCTTCAGAAAAATAAATACTACTACCTACTGTTTTTCTTGATTAAGATTAATGTTCCCTGTCTGTGTACATCTGTGTATACATTCTTGTATTTGTGCAGCCACAGTCCTGCTAAGTGCTAAGTGTTTTGTTCAGTGAGTTAGGATATTAAGATTTATGTATACAAATTTATATAAGGCTAATAATAAACTTTAGACGGAAATATCAGTAGTAGTTACTGGTAGTGAAAAGCCCCAGAACTACTCAATATTGAAATGTAGTTTAACTAATAATGTATTTATTCCCTTTTGTTTTGTTGAGTCCATTTGAATTCTCTCTCAGAATGTCATTCTCATGAAAATTAAAGGTTTTGTTTGCACTTACATGCGATGTAGAGGGTACTTATATTTGGCAGGCAAAAAATAAGGTTTTGCGTTTGGGGTTTCTTTTGAGACAGGATCTCATGTAGCTAAAGCTTAGCCTTGAACACTCTCTGTAACCGAGGCTGGCCTTGAAGTCTTGATTCTCCTTCCTCAACCTCCCAAGTGCTGAAATTACAACTGTGTACCGCCACACCTGAGTGAAAATTTTAAGTTTTTACATGTATTTTTTCCTTGTTTTAGATTTATTTTTATTGTGTTTCTCTCTCTCTTTCTCTCTCTCTCTCTCTCTCTCTCTCTCTCTCTCTCTGTGTGTGTGGGGGGGGGTGAGGGATGCCCGTGGAGGCCGGAGGAATGGGAATGACAGTTGTGAGTCACCTGATGTGAGTGCTGGGAACCAAGCTCAAGTCTTCTGCACCCTTATCTGCTGACCTACCTCTCTAGGCCTAACATTACTCCACAGTGAGGAAATTGAGATGGGCTGAGCATGTTGGTGCACATCTTTAATCTCAGCAGTCCTGTGGCGGAGGCAGGCAGCTCTCTATGTGCTCAAGACTGTAATTGATATGGGAGTATATAGAAAAAAACCCTTTTCTCCCCTCTTCAGGAAATAAAGAGAAAAAATTTGTCTATAGTCATCCAAAGTTAAAGAAACTGGAAGAAGTTATACTTGAACACTTCAAGTCATGGAATGGTGGGTAAGACAAAGTAACTGAAAAAAAGGAAAATCCCTAGGGATGAGGTGGAGTCTAATTATCCCGGATAATGGTATTTAGAACTTCTGAAAAGTTGGGATAGATGGGAGCGAAAGAAATAATAAAATTTGAAACACACGGTTTTACATGAAAAGTTTGGGGCAATATAAGGGAAACAGAGAACTGACCAGCTCGAGTAGGTTTAGTAATGCCATGGTTCTAGATCACTGGGAGACACCAGGAGAGGGAGCGACACAGTCTTTCTTAGCATTGCTCTTAGCAGCTCCTTCCACCTTTTCCTGAGCACTGAGACACTGGCCAGCAGTGGGATATAGGCTGCAGTAATCAGCCATTGTTGGTGCATTGGAAAGACTAGCTAGTTTGGAGTAGACAGGGCCTGTAGTGAAGATGGAGCAGGGTGGCGTAGTCGGTTGGAGCTCTATAGTGCTTCCGTCTGCAAAGGAAGTAACATGCATGTGCTTGAATTGATGGGCTAGTCAGGTACTGATCCAACTGTTGAGCTGATTTCTTGAGTCATTATTTTATGACAGCCAATAAGAAATAGGGAGTTGAAGTATCTTAAGTACTTTTTGAAGTAGGTATTCATGAGCACGTAGTTTTAGGCTTGTGCTTTCTCGTAGATGCTCTCTCAGTGTTCTTTTGCTCAGGGTGCAGTCTTAGGCATTGAGTTGAAGGCCATCTACTAACTGAAGTATTTTCTTAGCCATAAATGCTTCTTTAAAAACATATTTCCTGTTCCACAGCTAAAAACACCACTGAAAAATACCATGAGAGCAGAGTTATGATCTTCTCTTCATTTCGAGATAGCGTTGAGGAGATTGCAGAAATGCTTTTACAGCACCAGCCAGTTATTAGAGTGATGACGTTTGTTGGCCATGCTTCAGGGAAAAACACAAAAGGTTTTACCCAGAAGGAACAACTGCAGGTAACTAATTATTAATTCTCCAGGTAGTGAAATGAAAATAGAATGGATTAGCTCTGTTGTAACCTATCTTCTGATTTGGTTGTGATGGTGAACGTCTTTAATGCCAGTATTCAGGAGGCAGAGACAGGCATTCTCTGAGTTCAGGGCTAGTCTGGTCTACATTAGCATATTCTAGGCCATCCAGAGCTACATAGCAAGACTATCTCAAACAAACATTACAAAAAAAAACCCCTGCAACAGCAACAAAAAGATAATTTTATAACTGATATGCATGTAAAGATAGGCACATTTTGACAGATCAGACCTATTTTATATAGGTTTTGAAACATTTACTCATTCAGTTATTTTTGGGGGGTTTGAGATAATCAGCTCGTATAGTTGAGGCTAGCCCAGAACTGTTGCTGTTTCTGTCTCTACCTCCCAAGCACCAAGATTTCAGATATGTCCATTACACCTGCTTAATGTTGAATGATTCTGTTCTTACATCTCTAGCACGTAGCCCATGTTTGCCCATGGGGTGCCAGAGTTTTAGGAGTACTGAAACATTGTTCTAAATTTCTACAAATATTTTTATTTTTAATTGGGGGGGGTTATATGTACATATGATTAAAATAGAGATCAGAAGGGTGTCAGATCTCTTGGAGCTAGAGTTATAGGTGGTTATGAAGCAGCTTGATGTGGGTTCTGGGGACCAAACCTGGGTCTCTACAAGAATAGAAGGTGCTTTTAATTGTTGATCCATTTCTACAGCTCTTATTTTAAATGTATTTTGTGAGTGTGGATGCTCACATGTCACAGCATACATGTAGAGGTCAGGGGACAAGCTGTGGAAGTCGGTTGTTCTCCCTGTCCACCATCCCAAAGGTCACACTCTGGTTGCGCAGCATGCTGGCAAGTGTTCTTACATGCTGAGCCTTCTTTCAGACCTGAGGCATTCTTTCTGACTTTCTTATCGATTTAGAGGCAGGGTCTCACTATAGCCCCAGCTGTCTGCAACTCAGACTCATCCGCCTCCTGAATGCTAGGATTCAATGACCATAACCATTCCGGGACTGAACATTCTTAGTTTAGATACACATAACCATATATTTGGTTCTAAGATATGATAAATAGGAGTAATTGGCCCCAGGCTTTTTCCCTGCCCTCTTCTCCTCTCAGTGATGCTAAAAGTAAAACTGGGCTTCCTCATAGACCAAGAAACATGAAGTTATTAACAGAGTGACTTGGCATCATAGTCATTATTAAAACAAAGGAATTAGGGCTGTTCTTCCCATTTTAGCAGCACAACTTTGGCTTATTTTGTCATTCTATGACATCCCATGTTCCCACCCCATGTCCTTAATGCTTTACAATCTGATTTTACCTTTTCAAGATGAGTGGGGAAATAGTACAGACTCTGCCAATCTGTGATCTTTTCGTGAAGTGATCTTCCTGTTGTTTGTCTTTGAGGTGGTGAGACAGTTCCGTGAAGGCGGCTATAACACGCTGGTGTCCACCTGTGTTGGAGAAGAAGGTTTGGATATAGGTGAAGTCGATCTTATAATATGCTTTGATGCCCAGAAGAGCCCAATCCGCCTCATACAGCGCATGGGTAGAACTGGCCGCAGACGGCGAGGCAGGATTGTTGTTATCCTCGCTGAAGGACGGGAAGAGCGTGTAAGTGGATTGTGTAAGCCTGACTGACAACCCAAGGACAGTCTTCTAGCATTCAAAATCCAAGCAAATGTGCCTACTTTGTTATTAGATTCTTAGTTTGTCTTGATTATACGAATTAATACCACACAACATAACAACTAATCTGTATTCATTTTCCCATCTCCCAACATTTCTCTGTGATTGACAGTATCTCATGTATCCCAGGCTGGTTGAACTCACTTTATGGCCAACGATGTCCTAGAACTTGTGATCTTCCGGTCTTCATTTCTTAAGGGCTATGATTAAATGTATCTACCAGTACTGCCACAATTCATATAGTTCCTGTGTGCTGTGGGAACACTGCCAACTGAGCTGTGTGCAGCCCCTCCCTGTACTGCTAGGACACCCATGTGCTTAGGTTATTTTCGTGTAACAGTACTTTTGCATTTTATATAATTAGCTAAACAAATACATGAAAAGCTAACAACATGCACCAGAGCAAACAAACTGTATGTAAAACCTAAGCATGTATTGATGTTCTAGTTCTTCACTGAGGTGTTGGTGCCTCATCTATTTGAAAATGGACTTGAATTATACTAATATTCTCTACAGTCATGGGTGGCAGAACTTTCTAAATATGAGATTACACTTTTTACACTACGTATTACAGTAAAATATTGACTAACTTTATAACACATTGGGACAAAGTCAGTAAACAAATACACAATTTCATGTTATAGATTCTCCCATCATCTGTGGTAGATTTTAGAAATTGATTTCAAATGTTTTGATTCACCCTTCAATTCAACCTGAAAAATAAATTCCATTCAGTAAGACTGTTCACATGTTTATAACATGTGCTATCCATAAAATGATCCTAATAAATATGTTTACATGTCAAATAATGGATCTACATTCTGATTTTATTAGCATTAACATCTTTATCTAAGTATGTGTTCTGATCTGTAAAACTGTAATGTCTCATACTTATGAGGACTTCATCTGTGTTGTCTACGCCGGCCTATGCCTGTGAGCAAAGTGATGCTTCTGTTGTTGAAGACAGTGAACAATGTGGAAATGGAGACAGATGAACAAGCTGAAATAAAGCCTCCCTTTCCTCTCTCATAAATCTCCTTGCACCAAACCTTATACTTAGGTACAAATGTCAGCTATATCAAAAGCAGTAAGCCAATAAAAATAAATAGTTCCATAGATCCTCACATATATGTATTTATTTTTCCTTTTACAATTGGTTGTTAAATTTTTGTAGTGATAGATTTTAAAATGATTTTCCTCAAGAGTCTAAGTTTACTGATCTGTTTTTACATTCAAGACTAGGAATTCTATTCTCTAGTACTTATGTGAATCAAAGTTTAATCTTATGTTTACAATAATCTTGGACATATTAATTACTTATTATAGCTAAATGATTACTACAAAAACAATGAAAAATTATATTTTGTATTTGTTTTGCAGACATATAATCAGAGTCAGTCCAACAAAAAAAATATTTATAAAGCTATTACAGGTAACAGACAAGTGCTTCATTTATACCAAGGAAGTCCACGAATGGTTCCTGATAAAGTCAATCCTGAGTTACACAAGATGTTCATCACACATGGTGTCTATGAACCAGAGAAGGTTCGGAGTGCACATCGAAAGTCATTTTCCTCAAGGGGTGGTAAGTAAAACTTGTACGCTTGACACATTCTTCACTCTCCCATGCCCACCCCTTTCTTGGTATGCCTTGTTTTTTTATTTTATGGTCTAGGTCTTTGATTCCCATTTGTACATCTACTGAGCCAGGGATTTCTGGGGCGTGGGCTCCAGCAGCTCAGGCTCCTTTCTGTTCTCACAAAGTGCTTCCCTGGATGGAACAGGCTGGAACCTCAGTGGGACCCCTTTAGATCCTTCCCTCAGGTACCTTCCCTTTGTTTGTTCCTGATCCTTTCCTTCTTCCATTACAAGAAGCCATCTTGACTCTTACCTTTCCTTCTTCCATTGCAGGAAGCCATCTTGACTCTTCCCATTCCTTCTTCCATTGCAGGAAGCCATCTTGACTCTTCCCATTCCTTCTTCCATTTCAGGAATCCATTTTGACTTTTACCTTTCCTTCTTCCATTGCAGGAAGCCATCTTGACTCTTACCTTTCCTTCTTCCATTGCAGGAATCCATCTTGACTCTTCCCATTCCTTCTTCCATTTCAGGAATCCATTTTGACTTTTACCTTTCCTTCTTCCATTGCAGGAAGCCATCTTGACTCTTACCTTTCCTTCTTCCATTGCAGGAATCCATCTTGACTCTTACCATTCCTTCTTCCATTGCAGGAAGCCATCTTGACTCTTACCTTTCCTTCGTCCATTGCAGGAAGCCATCTTGACTCTTATCTTTCCTTCTTCCATTTCAGGAATCCATTTTAACTCCTACCTTTCCTTCCTCCATTGCAGGAAACCATCTTGACTTTTACAGTGCTTACCATGCTCACTGTTATGTTCCTTCTCTTGGTAGGAATCTTGCCTTTAATATGCTCATTTACAACAAGGCCAGCAGCAGCTGAGTGAAATTGCCATGGTAACAATTAGGGATTCCATTTTGAAAAGTACCTAATCCCCTGATATCTGTGGAATCACTCTTGTAGATTCACATGTATGTGGTCAAAGAAACAACTCTGTTTTCTAAAAGGCTTGCACAGCATGCATCAGCACCTCTCCTCTTCCCTACTGTTTTGTCATTTTGGCAAATTAATGGAATATGTTGGCTCCTGAAAGAAACAGAGTGTGCCCTTCCTCTTCCTCTTCCTCTTCCTCCTCCTCCTCCTCTTACTCCTCCTCCTCCTCCTCCTTTTCCTCCTCTTGTCATCTTCATGGTCCTCATCTTGTTTTGGTTGTTCAAGACAGACTTTCTCTGTTTTGCCCTGACTGTTCTAGAACTCAGTTTGTAGACCAGGCTGGCCTTAGAGATCTGCCTGTCTCTGCTTCCTAAGTGCTGGGATTAAAGGTGTGTGCCACCACTGCCTGGCACATAACCTGTCTTTATACAGTATTCTTTCTTTGAAAACCTCAGTCTATGTTCTAAGACGTTTTGAGTCTTTGGAAAAATAAGAGATTATTGATGTGACAAGGGGAAGACACTGGTGATATGGAGTGCCAGAAACTCAACAGGGAAACTGAAAGTTTAAAACAAGAACAGTTGCAGCCTAAGCATTCGGTTGGATCAGTGCTCATTTCCACTACTACATAACAAAGGACAAAGGAAGGTCTCCCCTACATGTACACCCAGGCAGACATTGCCCTCTCCATGCATGTTCCCAGGATTACCTCACCGTCATCTAGAAGGACACCACCATTGGCTGCACAGCCTTTCATCAGTCACCTGGTAATTCACAGCCATTTGTACTGGGTTATAGTTTGAAGCCAGCCTGGACTGTATGGCTCAGTTTCAAGGTTATCTTAAAAACAAAGCAAAGCAAAATTGATAAAGTATTTGTTAGTGGACATTTTCCTTTCCCCTTCATTCTGACTGTTTCAGTGCCTGGGACTCCCCTTTCCAAAATTATGTGACTATGTTCTATGCAGTTTTTCATAAACCATCATACATGTACACTAATATGTAATTCATTAAGGTGTCGAGGCTTAAAGTTCTTTTAAGTAACTGAAACTTTGGACTCCCTGCCTATTTAAAAAGCTGGAGGCATGGCCCAGTGGTTGAGAGCACTAGCTACTCTCCCAGGGTACCTGGCTTCTATTCCCAGGACCCACATGATGACTCACAATCGTCTGTAACTCTCCGTCCCAGGGAGGTCCAGTGCCTTTTCTGGCCTCCTCTAGAACTGCACTCATGTGGTGCAGAGACGTACTCGTCGTGGGGCAGTGGACTGTGCATGTAGGCAAAACACCCATTCACATAAAAGAAAAAGAAATGAAAATATCTTTAAATAAGTCAGAAAGCCCCTAAGATCATTAACTTAAAGCCCTTAATTAATGGGAAAATATTTTCAGAAAAGTCGTTTTTCTAAAACTTCCTCCACTGGGTTTAGGAATACCGCAGGCTGAAGTTCCTGCTGTAGGAACGTTTGAGGATTTTTCTGCCTGAGTCGGACCACAGTTCTGCTTCACACTCTCTCCCCTTGTATTTTCATCCTCCCATCTGTCCCCCACTTAAAACATAAGCCTAGACACCTCTTGGTCCTTAGTAGTACCCCCTCTTCTGAAGCGTCAGAGAGCCATGTTGATACTGCTGTGCTAGTGCTAGTTTTCATGGTTAAGTCATCTAACTCACTTTCACAACAGATTTGACATGAGTGAAAGAAGCCAGAGCTGAGAAGCCAGACACCTAGCACTCTATTCCTGTAGTGAACCCGTTGCTAAGGTTAGCTCTTACATGGGAAAGACCATTGCAAAGAGGCGAGAGAAACGTAAGCAATAGTAGAACGGAGAAGCAATACACAGTAATTTTCTGTGACTAGGTCTAGTTTCCAGAAATGAAATCTTGGGTTAGCAGAACCAGAAGTAAGTAGATGAAGCAGGTAGGGTCCCAGGGTACTGCGTTTGTGTTTGTCTTGCGGATTACTTTAAACCTCTTCCCAACTGTTGTTTCAACTTCCAGGAGTAAAGGCTTGTAATTCAAATAAAGATGGGCTGTTATCAGAAGAGGAGTTTAACCTATGGAACAGACTCTATAGGTTAGGAGACAGTGACACAGTTAAAGGAGTGGCATTGCCTCGCTCTCACTTCCCATCCTTACAGGAGGACAGAGTGGTGAGTCAGCTGTGTGCGTTGGTGCTTGCGCAGTGAGTGTGGCAGCAGTAACTGCTTTTGATTGGAATGTCAGTTCACTTAAAGTAATGCTCAGTTTAAAAGGGAACTGCCACACCCTGAAGAACTCCTCTCTCTCCCTCTTTTGCTTTCACATAACTGTCTTTTACTTGGGCCATGGTTTGATTTCACAATATTACATGGCCATCATCACCCTGCACAATGGCACGGTGTGCTCTGCTATTTCCCTGCTGTGCTTTAGACCCTCTGTATGGTACTAGCATGAATTACGTTTCCCAGTGTGCCTTTGTGCAAACTGGTTTGGTTTTTTGAAACTTTAGTCAAGACTTTAAGTTGGTTGCTAATTGCTTACATGAACAAACTTGGTGAGCTTAGTTACCGTGGAGAGAACTGCCCCAGGTTTAGTGTACTATGAGAGAGCAGGAAGAGATGCTCAGGGATGGTTTCTGAATCTGGCTATGGAGGTGTGTTTTAATCACCAGCAGGGAGAATTCCATATGGCAGTGGTCGTGAAGAGTTTCGATCACTTCATCTGGGATCAATGGATGCCACTCCATTATATTGTGGGATTTATGTATAGCATTATAGAATATATTATTTTCCCTTGAGGATTTGAGTTGAGAGTGCCTATGTGAATTTAAATGGTTTATATTAAGCTTGTTATTTGTAACGAAGCATGTCTTTAAAATTGGCTTGTGAAATCTCATTCCTTGTTATTTTTTTAAATGAAGACTCAAGAACCAAGTACTGGAATTCACCTACTCTCTCTCTCCGAATGGAGTGTCTGGCAAGATCATCCGCTTCCTACATATCAAGTTGACCATTCCGATCGTTGCCACCATTTTATAAGCATGATGCAATTGATAGAAGGAATGAGACACGAAGAGGTACAGACCATTACAGCTCTCGCCTCATTCCCAACCTCTTCTCTAATCCTTTCTCTTCCTGCCTTCCTCGCTGTCAGTTTCTGGAGGCAGGGTCTTGCTATGTAGCTTAAACTCCAGTCTGCTTCAGTCTCCTGAGTGCTGGGATTACAGGCACGTGCTACCACTCCTGCTTGTGTGGCTATGGCTGTCTCTTGCTAGTGTACTGATGAAACTAGAAAACTAGAATGTTTAACATTTTCTAATTTCTTCATCTTTCTCCTCTTCCTGCTCTTTTGGGGGGTGTGTGTGTGTGTGTCTGTGTATGTGTCTGTGCTTATAGCTATGTATGTATCTTGCTGTGTGTGTGTGTGCACGTGGTATGAGTGAGTGTGTGTGTGTGTGTGTGTGTGTGTATGTGTTGGAGTTTCATGTACTGTAGGCTGCTTTGACTTCCATATGTAGCCAAGAATGACTTAGAACTTCTAAACCTCCTGCCTCTACCTCTGTAGTGCTGGGATTACAAGAGTACATCTCTATGTTTCTTATCTGGGGTCCTGAGGATAGAACCTGGGCTTCTTCTGCGCTAAGTAAGCACACTACCATCTGAGCTACATTCTGAGCCCTTTACCTTAAGTACAAATTTGAAGTCATTGTTACAAGAAACAAAAGCATTTATTAAAATTAATTATAGCTATAGGTATTTTTTATATAGTGCCTTACATCTCAGTAAGGAACTACCTTTCTGCCTTAAAAGAAGTAGATTTCATTCAGTGTGAGAACATCATCTAAATGCCATGTTATAGTACAATTCTAAAGGGTTGAGTGATTTATGCAAATAGTTTATAAGGCCACTTTAAGGTTCTTCTTACAAGACCTAGAGAGGGCTCGATGGTTAAGAGCCTTTTCTTAACCTGAGTTTGGTTCCCAACATCCACATTGGCAGTCACAGCTCCTGGAGATCTGATAACCTCTGTAGACCTGTGGCGTTTTCTCTCACATCCATGCACACAGTAAAGTAATTTTTACAATTAAAAATAGTAATAAAAGAATACAATCTTTTGAAATATCCAAAGACTTGCTGCACTGGGATTTTGGATTTCTTAAATTATTCTCCACCGCGTCTGTGGTGTGGTCTCTGTGTGCTGGCGGTGGGTTAGAGGATTGCTAATTTCTTTCCGTTGTGTTTGTTTACTAAGTTTTTTTGAAGCAGGTCACTCTGTAGGTCTGGCTGGCCCAGAACTCTCTGTGTTTACCACTCTCTATGTTTACCAAGTTGATCTTGAACTCAAAGTGATCCACTGCATCTGACTCTCAAATGCAGGAAGTAAAGACATGCACCATCACAACCAACCCTTGGAATCATTAATTTCTTGAACAGTGTTTTTGTTTGTTTGTTTGTTTGCTTTGTTTTTCAGTACTGGGAATTGAACTTAAGGTCTCATGCATGCAAAGTTAACAACTTAATATATACACTTCATACTACATACACTGAGCTATAGCCCCAGCTCTTAAATAGTTTGTTACTTTCCCACGGGATTGGGAAAGAGTGAGCCCCTCCCAAGTATGAAGTCTGTGGCGAATACCTGCTTCGGAGGACTGTTGTACTAAAATGATGTGTGTAAGACATGTAAACAGTAATTGAAACAAAATCAGCACTTTAATAATTTGTGGCTGCTTTGATTGGGGGGGTGATCTTGAGTGCTTTTAAATGGATACGTGATCTTAAAAAATCATGTGCCATCAGATTAACACATTTACTGAAGAACTTCTGTGTCCAAAGATGGCTTCTAGGTCATATCACCACAAATGTGAAGAAACTAGAGAAAATGTTAGATCTCTCTGGCTATGTCTACTAGCAGGAAACACACACTGCTGACCTTAATAATTGCTTTATTTATTAATCAAAACTGGAGAGAGGTAACTGGATACATTTATGGGCAGCAGAGAAATTGTGACTAAAGAAGTGTTCTCATGGAGGCAGAGGGAAGATGGAGATTGCAGCTCCACAAAAGCTATTGGTTGGAAAATTTTAATACCGTCTTGGTTGATAATTTTGCTTAAAAATGAAACTACTGTTTCTAGGGGCCTCAGAAGGTGTTTTTGCCAGGCTAGTGCATGCATGCCCCAGAGACAGAATCAAAAGGATGTGTTAGCTTGAGCTGCAAGCCAAGACCGTGCTTCAGAAAGCAAAACAGACAAGCAAACTAGGTTTCCTTTTGATTTACTATTGAGAATTTAAATTTACTATATACGTGTGTATATGTATATATACATATATATGAATGAATGAAATTCTTAACTAAATGCTAGGTATCTATACTAAAACCTTGTATACTAATTGACACTATTCTGTGAAGGACTAGCCATTATGGTTGCTCTGTGTCTTGAAATTAAAAGGTAGCCAGTGATTTCATAGTGTTGGCTTTTTTTTTCTCTTAATTCGTTAGAATTTGGGGGATTTTATACAAAATAATATGGAGTGAAACTCATTTCTTAGAATTGGCTTCTTTTGTTTTTCTGACTTTCTGCTATTCCTTATTTTGTAGAATGAATGCAGCTATGAATTAAAAATTAAACCTTTTCTACAAATGGAAGATGTCTGCTCAAAATATAACACTCCTAGGAATAGATACAATAATGTACCCAGTGTCGCCAGTATTGTTCACAAGAAGTCTTCATTTAGACAGAGTGTAGATGCAGGAGGTTCCCTGTCGGTGATAGAGTCTGAGGAAGAGTGTGCTGACACTGCTAAACAGATGGATTCTGAATGGACCAAAATTACTTCTCTAAGGGAAAAAGCTCATGAAGCAGTGGGAAAAGGCCAGACTCGTGGGCAAAGTGATGATGACGATGCAGATTCTTCAGACACTGACAGACATTCTCCTGCTGAAGCTGTTTCCCGGGTAGACCCACCCAGTGGTGAAAGGATGGCAGATGTAGGCAGAATCTCCATCCTGGGTGCTGTTCCTGAAGATGATAGCC
>JADRCH010000040.1:9202243-9250370 GCA_019843965.1 Rhynchomys soricoides | reverse complement strand
GCATGAACACGGTCATAAGCCTGGCTCACCCTCCCCAGAGCATGAACGCAGTTATAAACCTGGCTCACCCTACCCAGAGCATGAACTCAGTCATGAACCTGGCTCACTCTACCCAGAGCATGAACACGGTCATAAGCCTGCTTCCCTGGCATCACACTCTGCTGTGATTTCTCAACAAAATTTAGAATTGGATTCAGCTAAATGTATTAATCATCCTTCTGAAAAATATTGTTTCCCTGGCACAGCTCATAATAAGATTTCTGATCAACCCTCCTTCTGTGACTCTGATAGTAAAGCCCATAATATTAAAAATCAAAATTTAGTATCTAACAGTTATGGCCAAGGAGAAGTAAATCTTGAAAATAATTTGGTTGACGAGAATAACCATGATGCTAGTGAGCCCCCGGTATTGTTCACTGATGAGGATGAGAGTTTACTGTTATTTGAAGATGATTTGAAGAATATTGAAGATGGTACTGAAGAGTTAAATGGGGCGGACCTTTCTGAAATGCCCCCAGTCTCCCACTTCTTCATCTCGGATGAACTGTTAGATGATGATTCTGAACCTGAAGATCGAATCATCTGTGATTCTAAGAGCTGGAAAAGTCATGAAGGTGTGGAGGATGGACACGAAGAGCTGAAGGCGGAGGGACAGACTTTTGATTGCTCTGCAGACTTATTTTCTGTTACCTTTGACCTAGGATTTTGTAGTTCAGGTTCTGATGATGAAACCCCAGCACGTGCATCTGATAGGAGTAGCACCCTGGGAGCAGCCAATGTGCCTAGAAGACATTCTGATGAGAAGAAGGATGCCAGTGTTGCTTCAGGTCCACTGGATGGAGCCATATCACCAATCCCAACTGAAAAAGCACAGTGGTCACCTTGGGCACACAATAAGGAATGTGCATCTTTCCACTTTGCCCCATCCTTATCAGCGAAGGAAAGAGTCATGAGTACACCGCTTTCTAAGTCACACACATTGAACCCGAGTTCTAAGATGGGAGCAGACATGCTCAAGACACTAGACTCTGCCAAGGAGAATGCAGGTGGACAGGGTTTCAGAGTGACCTTGAACCCAAGATTGGACAATGTAGGATTTTCTGTAGAAGAGACCAAGAGCAGGGGTCAGCTCTTTTTGCCACAGTCCCCTTGGCACCCTGAAGGTAAGTGTCTGTCTCTGAAATATTATGACTTTCTGGGAAATGTGTTCAAAAAGTAAGTCTGTACTATTACAAATTAATTTTTCTCAGCATACAGATCAAATTAGATAGTTACATATGTGTTTTTTAAGTTGATGCTACTGACAGGAGATTTGAATTTGTATGCCACAGGAACGTTTTATGCTATTTACTGTCAAACTCACAAAGAAGTATGAAACTTGGCCCAATTACTTGTTTGTGAAAGACAAGTAAGACATTTGGAAAATGCCAGCAAAATGTAGCAATAACTGCCAAGATACTGTCTGTTTACAACGTTGAGAAGGCGGTGAAAAGTTACTGAGTTAGATTAGATTGGGGAGTATTCCTGGGTCCTTTTGACTTTCAGTATGGTTCCTTAGGAATGTACGTATAATTTAAGTGTTGCAAGTAATAAAGAATTGAGGTGTTAAAATTAATGAAACAAAGGAAAGCTTGGTGGTCAAGGTGTTTGTATAACATATTTAGAGGGCTATTATCAGGCCACAAGGTCAAGAGAACAGCGTCTCAGAGTAGCCTTAAATTTGAGTTCTCCTGTGTGTGTCTACCTCTCAAATGCTGGGCTTGCAGGCATACACCACCATGCCCATTAAATAACATTTGGTTTTTAAAACATAGCTTAGGGACTGCTCTGACATATCTTCTCACTAGTCATGGTGGTTCTCACTAGGTGGCTCTCAACTTTTAGATCATGACCCCTTTGTTGTGTTAAATTGGCCCTTTCACAGGAGTCACCGAAGACCATCAGAAAACACAGATATTTACATTATGATTCATAACTGTAGCAAAATTACAGCTGTGAAATAGCATCAAAAATAATTTTATGGTAAAGAGTCACTACAACGTGAGGAACTGTATTAAAGGGCGGCAGCATTAGGAAGGTGGAGAGCCACTGAGTTCTGTGGTCCCTCTGAGCCTTCCATCCTGTTTACTAACATTTTTATTACTCCTCATCGAGAGTTACAATCATTTTTCTAGTTTTGTATCATCTAAACTAAAACTTCTGTTTGCCTTGTATTTAACTATTGCTTACATACAATGTAATGAACAGCATATAGATAGAAGAATTATTAATAAGGCAATCTATAGCTAGTAGTTTTTGCTTCACCTAATTAAAAGAGGATTTAATATTTTTTGCCATTCTGTATTTTAGGTGTGGGAGGAGGGTTCCTTACAACTCCACCGAGGCAGTTAGAAAATATGCTTCCTGGAATAATAATTGCTGTAACTAAGTGATTTGTCTTACTCTGGCTTCATTGGAAGATAATGAAGAAAGAACAATTGGAATATATAATGTTCAGTGTCTCACTCAATATTAGCAGTATCTTAGCTGAGTGGTGTTAGAGTCAGAAGTTAAATTAGAGTTGAATTCATCTGGAAGTTCGTCTGAGCGTAGAGAAGCTCCTCCCACCAGGCTGATTCAGGAAGTATTGGCCATGAAATACATGGGAATCTGTGTGCCCATGCCTAGCCTGCCACTAGGAGGTCCTGGATTAGGACTCTAGGCCTGTGACTGTTCTCCATGTTTTCCAATTCGATTTTATCCTATGTAGACCCTGTGAGGTTTCTGAACCTGATGCCCCTTGATTTTTTATTAAGGGATCCAGGGTTAGGGATGTAGCTTAGTGAGTTTTTGTGACATAATGCTGGGCTATAAATAAGTTCATCCCCAACACTGCGGATGTACACACGAGCATAAGAAGACCTCAGTTGTAACTAGGTGCATTTCTAATACAACCCTGAGAAATCTTAAGCAATCCTCAGGAATGGATTTCTGGTGGTCTTCTTGGAGAGCACGTCATCACACTCCCTGTTCACAAATCCTTTTAAATAAAAGCTGTTCTCTACTTTGAAATTCTGCTGAGATACTGGAAGATAATTCTTTAAGATCCATAGAAGGAGACCTGCAAGGGTCTTTGAGAAGCATCCCTTAAAAACATAAGGTGCCTTTTTTCTGCCTGCTAAGTACCATGCTGTGTGTCACCGTTGACCTTCTGGAGGTCTTTCCCAAGGATTCACTGTCAGACTCTCAGCTTCATGTTAGCCTGGCTATCTCCTGGATTTGATGTTTGAATGGAAGATTTCTTAATTTTAGTATTTTTTATCATCTAGAGAGGCTGGGGATTTCCAAAAACAGTAAGTTCCAACTGCTTCCTGTTTAAAAGGAGTTTGTCTCATTTGTTTTGCTGTAGCAGCAAGAATCAGCTGGCTATACCTTACAGATCTTGGGTATGAGTTCTTCACTGGAGCACTGATTTTACCATGTTAAACTTTCTTGACATGATTTTAAGTGATTTCCTTTCCTCCTATTTCCAGGAAGATTTCCATTGCTCTCTCACCAATAACTTCTCTTAAACCATCAATCTTCTCTGTGAACATTCCCTAAGCCTTTGCAAACCCACCCAAATCATCGCAGTTTGTACCACTGGTCTAGCTCCGAAGCTACTCCATTGCTTTAGGTTTTTGTAGTAGCAGCCTCTTCTTGCTAGATATCAAAATGTGTGTGATATATGTGGGATTACAGTGTGAAGTGCCCCCAACCCTTACGGCTTAGAACAAAAACATTATTTCCTTGGGTCTCTGCCAGTCAGGAATCCAAGTGTGGCCAAGTGGGCCTGGCTCAGGATATTGAGGTTGCTATCAACCCTTGGGCCGGGGCTTTATTTTACTTCTCTGAAATCATGACTGTGTTTGGAAGATGTGCTTTTCATGTGAGCATATGTAGGTCTTGTGTGAGCATATGAGTGTGCAGATTTGTACTCCTGTGCATGTGCATGAAGCCAGAGGACGATGTCATGTTTCTCCCTCTGTCACTCTCTGGCTGTTTTTGTTGTAGGGTTTCTTACTAAACTGTTTGAGCTAGGATGGCTGGCCAGTGGTTCTCAGTGTCTGCTTCCCTCCTTCCCTGGTGTTGGGGATACAGGCACACACAACCATGCGTGGCTTTTTACTTGGGTACTGGAAATTCAAACTTAGATTCTTGTGTTGAGCCATCTCCCCAGCACCCCTGGAAGATGTGCTTTTAAGCTGCCTTGCTCACCGTACTGCTGGTGAGAGACTTCAGTTTTTTACTTGTAATCCTCTTTGTGGGGTTGCTTAGCAGCTTAGAATAGTTATGTATGGTTGTGATGCCATCTACTCAGGTAGCTTTGGCAATAGTGTGGTTGCACCTGTGAGCTCATAACCACCTTGGACACCGTAGAAAAAAATCAGAACCTCTGGTTTCTCCCAGCCCGAATCATAAAAGACACAGCAAGGATGATGCTCTGTAGTCTCCAGTGAGCTTGACTTATAAGTAGCCCACATTCCTTTTTATTATATTCTGTTTTAAAATTAGGGGTGTGTGTGTATGTGTGTGTGTGTGTGCGCGCGCGAGCAAGTGTGTGTGTTCTGGCAAGTGCGAGCACGCACGCCTTATCTTTTTACTTCTCAATTGCTGTGGAGAGATGCCATGCCCAAGGTAATTTATAGAAGAAAGTTCATTGGAGCCCACAGTTTAAGAAGTGAGTCCATGGCCATCCTGCTGGGAAGCATGGCAGCAGGCAGGCCTGGTACTGAAAAAGTAGCTGAGAACTCACATCTGATCCACAAGCACAAGGCAGAGAGCTAACTGGTAATGGTATGGGCTTACGAAAGCTCAAAGCGTGCCTCCCAGTGACACCTCCTTCAACTAGGCCACAGCTGCTGACCCCTCCCAAACAGTTCCACCAACTGAGGACCAAGTATTCAAGCTTACAAGCCCGTGGGGTCCATTCTCACCCAAACCACCACATTCTACTCCCTGGACCCAATAGGTCTGAAGCCATATCACGATGCAAAACGCATTTAGGCCAACCTCAAAAGTTGTCAGTCTTTCACAGTACCAACACAGTTTCCAAGTCCAAAGTCTCTTTTGAGACCCAAGGCAATCTCTTAACTGTAATTCCCTGTAAAATCAAAGAGCATATTATATATGTTTAACATATAATGGCTCAGAATATATATTACCATTCCAAAAGGGAGGAATTAGGGAATAGTAAACACCAAAACAAGACCCAGACCAAGCAATGCAAATTCCAAATGTGCAGTGCCAAAAGACTTAGATGGCTCCACACTTCCAGTTTTGCTAACAGCAGAACTCTCTCCTGGGCTGGTTCCGCTGCCCATCTGCAGATCTCCTTGGCAGGCTCTGGCATCTCTAACATCCTGGGTTCTCCATACCAATCCAGGCTTCGCTTTCACAGCATCACACAATGGCTTCTGCGGACCCACATGCAGGGACTGCCCTGCCACCCTTCTGGCTTCAGCAGCTTCCCTTCCCTGGGAGGAAGATTCTGCAACCCCTTTACTACTGCATCTTTTTTACCCTAAAGCCAAAATACGTGGCCGATGCTGCCAAGTTCCGCTGCCTGTTTGGGCTGACCCCCTCCTTGGATTACATTTGCCAGCTTTGCTTTGCTGTTGCTCTCTAGGAGCAGATCATTTCTTAGGCCTTTTCTTTTTGCTAATAGCAGGATTATGTGGGTGGGTTCTCTCTCTGAGGGCACCCTTCCTTAATTCATTCTCCTTACCTCTTTCAGCACAAATCTTGGCTACCACTTTAAGTACCCTGATGCTCTTTTTCACTTGCCCAAGAATGACCACTAATAATTATGTGACAGAGTCTGTCAGATTAGGCTGTCATGAAATGTCTGCCACAAAGGTAGTCAAAAACACTTCAATTTAGCCCCGGGAACAATCTTAGGCCAGCTACATTCATTGCTAAAATATCCTAAGAATGGTCTCTAGAGAGGATCCTTGCAGGTGTCAGACAGGGAAGCAAACTGTGCAAAGAGATGAAAACCCAGGTTGACTTCATCATCCTGGATCAGATTTTGGGGAGTCTAATCCCGGGCAGTTCATTGGCAGTGTATTTAAAACAGTACAATTTGGAGAAAGGCTTCCAGGCGACACTCGGTCCAATCAGTCCAATTCCAGTTGCATAGTAATGTTTAAGGAGTGACTACATAGAAACTCTTTTACAAAGTTCATGTGACCATGAGGGTGGGCTCTATAGCTATATGGTCTAGAATCTAGTGTGGTCTCTGACCAACAGCATAGAGGTCAGCAGGCCATAAATTCTGTGTGAGGATAGGTAAACAGTCTAGGGAAGGAAGAGTCTGAAATAGTCATTCTAGGAAATTGGTGATACCTGTGTGCCTCCACAGGTCATTAAGAAAATCCACTCCCAGCCTTCTGGGCAGGAAAACAGGCATTTTATCTCTTCCAATGAGAAGAGGCCCCAGTGTGTTTAATCCTGGTTTTCCTAGTGCTCTGTAGTTGTAAGAACTTTTGTGCCCTCAGCTGCCTATTCCATTTGCTAATAGTTACCCTCTGTATCCTTGAGCTGTGCCTCCGCAGTCCACATTGTTCTCAACACTGCTGTCTTCCAAGCCCTACTAGAATCCATTTCTCCTTTCTACTCCAAGTCTTAAAGTCTCCCACAGCCCTCCAAAGCAGCATGGTCAAACCTGTCACAGCAGTACACTACTCCGGGTACCAACCTATCGTAGTTACTTTTAATTTCTGTCTTTCTTTCTTTCTTTTTAATGTACATTGGTGTTTTGCCTGCATATATGTCTGAATGAGGGTGTCGTATACTCTGGAAAAAGTTACAGACAGTTCTGTAATCTGCCATGTGGGTGCTGGGTCCTTTGGAAGAGCAGCTGATGGTCTTAACTGCTGAGCCATCTCTCCAGCCCTGTCTTAGTTACGTTTTGATTGTTGTGAAGAGATGCCATGACCAAGACAACTTACAGAAGAGTTGATTTAAAATTTAAGAGGGTGAGCCTTTGAACATCATGGTGTCAGAAGCATGGCAGCAGGCAGGCCTGGTGCTAGAAAAGTAGCTGAGGGCTCACATGTGACCCACAAGCACGAAGCTGACAAGGAGTGGCTTGGGTTTATACACCTTACAGTCTGCCCCGAGTGGCACCCCTCTTCTAATACCCACACCTGCTAACCCTTTCCGTGTCATCAACAACCGCGGGCCAAGCATTCAGACATATGAGCCCACAGAGCCATTCTCGTTCAAACCGCAGCAGTGCTCACAGTATGTGCTGCATGTACAGTGGCGGTGCGCGCGTGCCAGTTTGAGTGCTGAGACGTCAAAGGACACTCTTTAGGAGTTCTGTCCTTCCACCATAGGTTCTAGAGACCATACCCAGGTCTTCAGGTTGAAATGCTTAATGTCACACACACACACACACACACACACACACACACACACACGCGCGCGCGCGCCTTATATTTAACTAAAATATTTTAGTTTTTTAGTGTACCCAGCTACCCTTGAATTCCCTGTGTATCTGAAGGTGACCTTGAAGTTTCACTCCTACCTATCTCTCCGGACCTGGGATTACAGGCTTGGGCAGCCACAGTGGATTTATTTAGCACCATTCCCAGTTTTGTTAGTGCTGGGGGTGGAAATCTAGGAAGGCTTTGCGCATTCTCTACCAACTGAGCTACACCCCACCACATCCCACACCCCATAACCCAGCACATGAAAGTCTTTTGTTAGGAACTAAGTCCATCCTACAGTAAAGGGGAAGGAAATTGTGATCAGTTACCCAAAAGTAGAGAACAGACTCCACAGATTGTCCTTTGATCTCCATATATGTGCTGTACCATATGAATATACCACACATTGTAAATGTTTCATTTTTTAAAAAAAAAAAAACATGGACTGATAAAATTACATTTGTCTTTTCTCTTTACAGTTTATAAGTTTGGGCCTTATTTTATTTTATTTTACTTTATTTTTGGTTTTTGAGATAGGATTTCTCTGTGTAGCCCTGGCTGTCCTGGAACTCACTCTGTAGACCAGACTGGCCTCAAACTCAGAAATCCACCGGTCTCTGCCTCCCAAGTGCTGGGGTTAAAGGCGTGCGCCACCACTGCCTAGTTTTGGGCCTCATTTTAAGTATGTCTTTTTAAAGGTTTATTTTCATTTCCTGTATGTGAGTAGTACTTTGCCTGCACAAGTGAAAGTATACCACATGCATGTAGTATCCTCAGACATTAGAATAGGGTGTTGTATTTCTTCGAAATAGAGTTACAGAAAGTCATAAATGCCATGTGGGTGTTGGGAATTGAACCCTGGTCCTCTGTAAGAGCAGTCAATGCTCTGACTGCTGAGCCATCTCTCCAGGCTCTTAAATACGTATTTATAAGCAAACTCGTGTCTTTTATTCTCCTCTGTTATTTTTTTTTACATACTTTAAAAAATCCTTTTAAAATTTGTGTGTGTGTGTGTGTGTGTGTATCTTTGTGGACATATGGCACATTTCTATCCTTGGAAGCCCAAAGTTTCAGGTGTTGTGGGCCACATGGCATGGATAAGAACTAGACTCAGGTCTTCTGGTTGAGCATCAAGTCCCCATACCCACTGAACCATTTTTCCAGCCCATCACTGTTTTATAGAGCTGTCTCTGTATGCTGATTGTGTTAGTCAAACTTCTGGTGATCTTTTTGTTTTGTTAAGATGGGGTCTCACTGTGCATCCCTGGTTGACCTCACTATGTAGACCAACCAGTCTCAAACTCACAGAGATCTGCCTCCCTTGTATCCCAAATACTAAAATTAAAGATATACACCACTGTGCCTGGCCTGATAACCTTTTACAAAAATAAATAAGTAATGAGATTAAGAAATTTAGGAAATTTTTATTATCATCAATTGTCATCAATAATATGGTTGTGATGGAGTGACTTTACACTATTGACCAGATTCACTTTTCAATTAATTATAGTTGAACACTTAAGTAGTGAAAGCGAAGATGATGTTTTCCTGAGAAAAACTAAAAAACCGAAAGGAAATGTTCTGAAGTCCCCCGAGGTAAGTCATTCCTTCCCCACAGTGCTGCAGGCAGGTGAATCCATGCTCCCCCTTTCTGACTGTGTTATATCTTAAACTGTTTATCTGTTTGTTCCATCTAGGATGAGAAAATAAACGAAGTTGATTCACCTATTCATGTTGTAAAAAAGTCCAAGATTCTTAGGGTAAGTAAATTACCGTCATTTTTATGTGCCTGTGCCTGTGCCTGTCCCTGGAAGGCAAGAAAGGGCATCAGATGCCCTGGAGCTGAAGTTACAGTGGTTGTGAGCCACCCAGCATGGGTGCTGGGAACCAAACTCAGGTCCTTGGAAGAGAGTGTGTACTCCTAACCGCTGTGTCGTCTTTTCAGCCACAATAGTGTAAGTTGTTTAAGGATAAGTAATATAAGAAAAAGCATGCATAGAAGAAAAGGGTTAGTATACTTGCTCTTACAGGTGTATGCTTAACAGAACAATAGACACTATGTATATCTTTTGTTGTTTTGTTTTTCGAGACAACATTTCTCTGTTCTGGAACTCACCCTGTAGACCAAATTGACCTCAGACTCACAGAAATTCACCTGCCTCTGCCTCCTAAGCGCTGAGATTAAAGGTGTGCAGCACCATCGCCAGGCAGCTGACACCATTTTATGTAATTAGAATTTTGACTAATGCTAAAGAAATGGATTTATTCATTATAAGCTTTCTTGATGATAACAAGTATAAATAATAAAGAAACAGAAGTAGAATTAATAGAGAAGAAAGCAGGTTTCAGAGGTGTAGTTTTTGAAGTCAAGATAAGAAAAAAGCTGCCTTTGGCCTAAACATTAGGAGTCATATGTAGTAAGCCTCTTGAGAGAGGACAGAATGTACGACATAGCTGGCAAAGAAGCTGGGCGGGAAAGGAGCTGTCCACAGAATGAACAGCTCGCATAGCGCCGGAGGACGCCATTGCACCTCTGCACTAGGGGTCTCAAACTGGAGACTTTGTCCTGCCTCCTCAAGCCAGGAACTTCTGACTCCGTCATGCTTAAGAGTATCTTTGTCTTCATTTGTGTTTTACTGTAGCAGCAAATATCTGCAGACGATATCTTGTAGAGCTTCTGTCTAATGGATCATTTGGACAAAATTAATCAAAAATTACATCCATTCCATATTAACCTTGTATACTCATATGTTCACTTTTAAAACTTGCTTTAACATTCTACTGTACCCAACATGACTAGTGGCCTATAAAAAGTGCATTAAAATTCAGACAAAGTTGTTGTGATAGTTGTGCTGTGTTCCGTGAAAATTATTCCTACAAACTGAAGTTATTTGATAAACTTTCCCTTTTTTTGGGGGGTGGCGGGGGTTCGAGACAGGGTTTCTCTGTATAGTCCTGGCTGTCCTGGAACTCACTCTGTAGACCAGGCTGGCTTCGAACTCAGAAATCCACTTAACCTAGTGCTGGGATTAAAGGCATGCGCCACCACTGCCCGGCAAACTTTCCATTCTTTTACTGGCTTTGTATTATTGTTTCAGAACAGTGGTTGGAGGTCTTTGTTAAAAGTTGTCACCGCTCTATTAGTTTCTTAATTTCAAAGGTTTTCTGTATGTTTGGATAAACTTTTATCTTTCATGAAATCCTTGAAAATCTACAGAAAACACTGAGTTTTCACCAGATACGTTTGTTGTAACACTAAGTTGAATGAACTCATATGCTAAGAGTACTGTTACTGACTGATACTTATAGTCTAACTAGTGAGAACAATTGAGAATGTTGACTTAAATACGTAGTAATTGAAAAGGAAAAAGAAAACTAAAATAAATCACTCTGGAGAAATAAAATAAGTTAAATCAATTTAGTTGGGATTTTCTTTCTTATGTAAGTATTGTGTTAACTTTTTATAGTCAGAATTATCATCTAGCGACGACGAGAGTGAGAATGTTCACAGACCGTGTCCAAGACTGGAGCACTTCAAGGATCGTAACAGGATCACCAGAAAAGGCTCCACAGCCCAAAAGAAACGGATTCAAGTAAAAGTAATCTTTCCTTATTCTTTTTAATGTATATTTGTTACATACACACATGTGCATGTGTATTAGTATCAATGTGTATGTGTATATATTATGTAAACACGTGATAGGTGGGTAGGTAGGTAGATAGATAGATAGAAAGAAACAATTGAAAAAATGTGAGTGCATGGGAGTTTAGCCTGTATGTATTTATGCACCATATATGTGCCTGGTATCCAAGTAGGCTAGAAGAGGGTGGAACTGGAATTACAGATGGTTATGATCTACGATGTTGGTGCTTGGAGGTGAAGTGACCCTGTACTCTCTGGAAAAGCAACATGCTCTTAAGTGCTGAGCCATCTCTCCAGCCCCAGAAAACACATTTTTTTAAAGAAGTACTTTCCCACTTATTTTGCATTTCTTTCTTTCTTCTTTTTTTTTTTTTTTAATTAAAAATCTCACAGTGTACTCCTTTTTGTTTTTCTTTGTGTTCTGGCTTTATCTTATTAGTGGTATAGTATTTTGAACAATTAAATGAAGAAATTGAAATATGTTGAGAATTTATTTTTCAAATTGAAGAAGACCTGAGTTTTAGGAAATATGCTTTTTCTAAAAAAAGAAGAGGAGGAGGAGGAGAGAAGAAGAAGAACAAGAAGAAGAGGAAGAAGAAGAAGAAAAATTTTTTTTTTCTTTTTTTTTTTTTTTTTTTTTGGTCTTTTTGAGACAGGGTTTCTCTGTATAGCCCTGGCTGTCCTGGAACTCACTCTGTAGACCAGGCTGGCCTCGAACTCAGAAATCCGCCTGCCTCTGCCTCCCGAGTGCTGGGATTAAAGGTGTGAGCCACCACTGCCTCGCGGGAAGCAATTTCTTAAACAAACAAACAACAACAATAAAAACTGGGGCTTGAGAGATGGCACAGTGATTAAGAGTACTGGCTGCTCTTCCAGAAGACCAAAGTTCAATTTCCAGCACCCACATGGTGGCCAGCAACCATCTGTCACTTTAGTTCAAGAGGATCTGATGCCCTCTTCTGGCCTCTGTAGACACCAGACGTGCATGTGGTACATAGACATACATGCAGGCAGGTTACTCACAGACATAAAACTAAAATTTAGAAAAACAAAGCAAAACAAAACAAAACAAAAAACTCAGAATAAATAAAAATAAAAAAATAAAAGAACCAATAATAATAATAATTTATGACATCTTTTCTTTGTATGTGTGACAGGGGTTGGTGCATGCCACAGTGGGAAGGTAGCTGTCAGATGGCAAACTGTAGGAGTCATCTCCCTCCTCCTACTGTGTGGCTTCCAGGGACGGGACACCATTGTTGTGTTTACCTGAGGCTCCCGTTTTCCCTTATGTTTATTATTTTAAGTATTTGAAAATAGTGGTTATCGTATTGCCCTGTCTAGTCAGTGCTTCTGATCTTCAGTGTTTTCATGCCAAAGCTTAACTTTTACCACTGTAGACTGTTGCGAAACAACCAGCAAGCCCACTAGAGGCTTAAATGCTGTTTTATCTAACATTATCAGAAGAAATTATATATCGATTTTTGTTGTGGTGGTGGTGGTGGTTTTTAATCTTATTTTGTTTTATTTGTTTGTTTTCGGAAGGTTGTGTGTGTGCATGCGTGCGTATTTAAAGAATTGACAAGAAAGCCACTCCCTGAAAAGCTACAGTGTCTGTCACTTAGTAGGCAGCACTGGCTCAGTTAATTGTGTTGTTCTGTTTTGTTCCACATCTAGAATGTGTAAGATCCTGTTCATGTCATGATCTCAACATTACACGTTATACACATGTATAGAAATGCCACACTGTACACCTTAATATGTACAGTTATGTGCAAATTCAATTTTTGAAATAAAAACCTAAAAATACACTTCCCAGAACAAGAACTGTGAACAAAAGCTATTTTCATCTCTGTGGGGTGTCTTCATGTTTCTTGTTTCTCCACAGACTTTAGCCCGGAGGTTTTTCGACGACGAAGCAGAGGTTTCTGGGGAGGATGCGAACGGTGTCTCGTCAGATGAGGATGATGAGTCTGAGAACGAGCAGGATTCCTCACTCCTCGACTTTGTAAATGACCGGACCCAACTTTCACAGGCTCTAAATGGTAAATGCCATCATGACACTTGGTAATTTCAGTGTGTCTCTTGTCGTCTTTATTAAAAGATGGCTCTATAAACTTGGCTTTAATTAAGAGATTAAAATCAGTATGTACAGAACCTTTATTTGTTCACTTTCATTTAAATTCTGAAATACTTGTTTTTAGATGCACTTGTTTACAGGCTTCTAAGTACTCAGGTAAATATCTCCAGATTTCCCTTGGTGGCTAAGCACCAAATGCTCATTTACCCAAGGTTCAGTGCCTGCCTCAAACTCTCTTCTGAAAATGAAGACCAGGACCACAACTTTCTATTCAGAACAAAAGCATCAAAAGACTTCACGACAATACCTGACTTACAGAAGTACTTTAAAAAATAGTCTCAAGCAGCAAGAGAAGAAATGCAGTCAACCAGCAAGGAAAATGTACTGAAAAGCTTCTGAGACAAGAACATTGATAATGTCTAGTTAAGGAGGAAGTGGGAAAACACGGACTTTTACATGTTGGTGCTTACTGATTTTAAAAGCTGCAGTAAAAGGCACTTTAACCAAACATGAAAATAACAGAATATCTCTGTGATTTTTAAAAAAAGTTTACAAAAGCTTTGAAGTCTTTCCTTTGAAAGGTACTTTGCCTAAATCGAGATAGGTGCCTCTCCTCTTCCTAGGTGCTATGAAAAATGTGGAGAACTGGGTCCAAAAGCACATTTTCCCTTAATCTCATGGTGCTTGGAAAGGAAAGTTTGCTGCTTTAAATTACACCAGTCTGCAGAGACAGAGTCAGTAACACAGACCTGATCTCATAAAGGCCAGAAGATTGATGAGCCAATCAGAACACTTCTCACTTCTGAAGCAGCCAGTCTGACTAGTTTGCTCTGAATGTACTGTGCATGCTCAAACGATATTTGACCACATTGTTTTCTGAAAGCAGATCTCCCTTACTGGATAAATTTAGTAAGGTTGGTGTTTTCCTCAATTGCTTTTATTAATCCATGTTGCCAGATGGCTTTCTTCACCCAACTAGACAGTGATTTTGAAGGTAAAACTTTGAACATCATCATCATCATTGTTCTATTGAGAGTTTTTTGGTTTTATTTTTGTTTGTTTTTGTTTGTTTGTTTGTTTGTTTGTTTTAAGATAGGCTCTCACTACATAGTTCTGGCTTGCCTGGAACCCATTTTGTAGAGCAAGCTGACCTCAAACTCAGAGATCTACCTACCTCTGCCTCCTGATTGTAGGATTAAAAGCATGCACCATCACACCTGGCCTTTGACAACATATTAAATAATTGTTTTTAGAGCTCTCTCTCTCTCTCTTGCTCTCTGTCTCATCAGTTTCTTTTAAAATTTAATTTTTCATAAAAACATTTTATCCTAGAAATTATAGGTGTATCTTTTATTTCTTTGTTGGTGTTTTGCAACAAGGTTTCACTGTGTAGCCCAGCCAGACTTCAGACTTGCTAAGTATCCAAGTGCCCTGTAACCATAGATTCTCTTGCCTCCATTTCTGGAGTACTGAGATGTATTTGGGTTTTGGATGAGGTCTTACCATGTTGGCAAACTGATGTATACATACAAACATACATCTGGGCGTGTGTCTGTGTGTCTGTGTGCATGCATGCACAAGCGCATGTGTGTATGTATCTTCTCTATAAACCTTTGCTTAATGTTGAGCCAAGTAAATATGGAGTAGTCAGAGTTATATGAAAATTTTCATGTAACTGATATTACTACTTCATTTTTAATTCTTATCTTTACAGATTCTGAAATGAGAGCTATTTACATGAAATCTGTACGTAGTCCATTGATGAGCACCAAGTACAAAATGGTCCGTAAGAAACATAACAACATGAACATTTTCTCACAGGTACATACCTTAGAAATAATAATGGAGATTTTCTTGATTGCAATTTGAAATATAGTCAAATTAATAATGCTTCCATTTTATTTCTAATCTTAGAAAGTTGAAGCTAGCTTGGATAATTTTACTATGAATTTCTTTTCCATTCAGGAGAATTAGTTTAAAGAAATGAACAGAATTTGATCATCTACTAGTTAATTTGTTTTTTATGTCATACTTCTTTTAAAATGTTTTTCTTTTTCATAAAAATGTTTCTAGAAATTACAGATGGATGTTTTATTTCTTCCTTTATTGGTATTTTGTGATAGGATTTCACTATGTAGCCGAACTTGACATGTATCCACAGTGCCACTTGTAACCAGAGCTTCCTCTGCCTCCCCTGGCTTGTTGGGTTTTGTTTTTTTGTTGGTGGTGGTTTTCCCTGCATGTTGTTGGGGTTTCGATGAGATCTTACTGTGTTGCTCATGCTGATCTCTGTTTTCTTACCGATTGCAGTCCTGGGGATCACACCCAGGAGCCCACTCCACACAGGAGGCAGTTGCTGGGCCTCTCCTCTATTACCCACATGCATGCACTGCTCCTGAACTTGACACCCTTCCATGGCCAGTGGCTTCCAAGCAGCAGAGATTCCCAGCACACAGCAGCATGCATAGATAGGACAGCTTTCATAGATAGGCCGTATTTATCTATAAACTGCTGTACTCTGCTGGATAATACAACTCCTCACATCTTATTCTAAAGCACTCGGCACGAGTTTTTCTTACTTACTTGTCTGGCTGCCTGCAGCTGACTGTAAACTTCTAGAAGGTAAAAGTTGTTGCTTGTTTCTTTCTTTCTTTCTTTCTTAATCTCTGAAGTCCCCCCCCCTTTTTTTTTTTTGCATAATGAATGTACTTGGTACATATCCATTGAATGGAATAAGAGTTAGTGTCTCAAAGAATGTAAATTCAGACTAATTATAAATTTAAATATTTCTGCCTGGTTTTCTTACAGATTCCTGAGCAAGATGAAAACTATTTAGAGGACAGTTTTTGTGTTGATGAAGAAGAGTCTTGCAAAAGCCAATCAAGTGAAGAAGAAATTTGTGTTGATTTTAACTTAACTAAAGATTCTTTTACAGATGAGGACATAAGATATAAAACCCGATATGCAGTTAAGCTCAAACAAATGAACAAGAAACAAAACTGCACACGGTCAAGAAAGAAATTGTCTAGAATTATCTTACCAGACGATGATTCAAGTGAGGAAGAAAACACCACAAAGGACAGAGAGGACTCCGGTGCTGGCGGCTGTGCTGCTGACAAGCACACACAACAGGGCCAGCACTGGGCTTTAGGGCCATCCAGGTCTTTGGTGCAGCCCAAGGTCCTATCTAATCCAGCGGGAAATCAGTCATCCGGGCAGAGACTGCAGGTGCTACCGAATATAATGGATGCCATTCTGGGAGCCTTGAATGTGAAGGCTCAGAGCCATGATAAAATCAAATGTACTTCACCACCATGTACTGCTGTTGAGACAAGGAAGGAATGTGGGAACCGTCCAGTTCAGTTGAGGGTATGTATGAAAAGGAAGGAAAAGTACCATCGTTGATTTGTTTAAAAGGGTTGATTGGGGTGTGTGTGTGTGTGTGTTGAATTTTATGCTGAATAACTCAAAGAAAAAATAGTGTTTTGTTTCATTTGAAGCCAAGTCCCATGTAGCCTGGATCAATCCCAAACTTGAACCTGGGCAGGCTGGCTGCCAGCCTCACTCTAGGTTCAGTGAGAGGTACTGTCATATAAAAGAATAGAGTGATAGAGCAGGACATGAAGTCTTTCTGGGCTCTGCAAGTTTACAGACATGCTTCTATTCACAAATATGCACATACCCCACACACACATACACACACATGTATCCTATGTACATAACGTTCTCATGTACAAAAATGTCTAACCTGCTGAATTAATTGCAAATAAGTGTTGCTGTTTGTTGATTTGTTTAACATAGAATCTTACTATGTATCTCAGGCTTGCCCCAAACTCATTAGACCATGTTGGCCTTCAACTTCCTACTTCAGCCTCTGCAGTGCTGAGATTATAGGTGGATACTATCACACCTGGCTCTGATAAGCAAATATTTTGCATTTGGATTCATAAATGATATTGATTATTGTTGTCTTAGGGTCTTCATCTGACTTCGTAGATGTTGATCTTGTAAGAACAAATTAAGAAGCCCTCTCAAATTTTTTTGAGCTAAGTTCTCTGAGTATGAGCTTTACTTCTTGTATAAACGATTCCATCTGCTCCTGGGCTTGGTAGGAGGCTTTGGTTAGTTATTACATCTCTTCTTTTTATAGATCCTGGCAGATTTTCTGTTTATTCTTCAGTCAGTTCCAACAAGTTAGGTGTTTCTAGAAACTCATGCACACCATTTAGGTTGTCCAGTTTGTTGGCATATAGATGATAGTCATTAGTTTTTTTTTCATAATCGTTTCAGTTCTATAAATGGGATCTGTTTCTAGCATATATTAGTTGGACATCACAATGAGTCCTGACATTTTCATACATGTCTATTGTACTCTGATACAGTCGTAGTCACTCCATTGTCTGCCGTCTATCTCCCTTTGCTCCCCCAGATCCCCTTCCCTTTTCCTAACCTCTACTTTTATGTCTTCCATGGATGGTGACCTAGTGAATTTCATTATGGTCATTTATGAAGCATGGGTGAGAGATCATTTAAAGGGCACAGGCATCTTTGAGTGGCTACACTCTAAAAAATCTCTCCCATGACAGCACACATTAAATGCCTTTATCTCCTCAGGTTGGGGTGGGGCCTTGTGAGCCTCTCTTGCATTGTTCCCTCTTCTATTGCTAATTTTAGTAATTTCAGACTTTTACATCTATTGGGTTTTTTTGGTTTGGTTTAGTGTGGTTTTGCTTAATAGTGAAATTTGTGCGAGAAAAAAATAGTTGAATGCTATATTCTACTTGCAGGAATAAATGACTATCCAGACATGGTGGTAGTCTCCTGTAGGCCCAGCACTCGTGAGGCTAAGGCATGATTACACGTTTGTGGTCAGCCTGGGCAGCACAGGGGCGGTCATCTTGCTTGTTGTGTGCTAGGCAAACTCGGCTTTAACATTTCCATAGACTGAAAAGCAGCTGTTTCTCCAAGTCGCTCTAGTTCTGATCTTTGATTCTTTTCAATGGTCAAAGCTTCTGGAATCACAAGGCTGCTTCAGAATAGTGCTCCCACTGTTAACATCAGTAGTGCGGTTAGTGATTTGTGGAGATGGCCTGGGGCCCACATAAAAATCTGATGTTGTATTTGGCATTCCTACTACCAGAGACGGGAGGATCACCCCAAAGCTCATGGTCAGCTAGGCTGGAGTGTGCAGCATGGCAAAACCAGCAAACCCTGGTGGAAGGACAGCTGCCCACTGACCGACACCTATGTGTGGCACTAGCTTTCTACACTCACTATTATCCTACATACCCACAATATAAAACTGTGCAGTTAAGAAATAAATTTGTGAGTTTTTTTATTATGGCAGTTCTCTTCACTTACAGAATTCATAATTATGTACAAATTCCTGATTGCTCTGTCAGCTGGATATTTAAGGTCCCACCGCGTTTGTAACAGATTGTTTTAAATTCAACCCCATTATTTACATGGTCCCAAATTAAAATGTATAAAATAAATAATTCAAAGTTTGCCTCTGTTTTATGTCTTTTATTCTTATACAAAGGAAGTAATTTAAAATATATGTACATTTGTATTTTCACTTTGTTTACACCTTTAACCATAGCATTCAGTGCACACTTGTCTCCTTGTTTTTCATTTAAATATCTATCCTAGGGTTTATATTACAGCAGAGATATATTATTTTTCTCTATAATCCTTATTGTATGGTTGTATTTTTTTTTCAACTATTCAATATTGATGTATGTTTGGGTTGTTCCTAATCTTTCATTTTGCTTGTGTCTGTTGTCTTTGATCAAACCTACGTGTTATGGTAGAGTTTAAGTTATGAAGTTTTTCAGTAGGGAGAGCCATCATCACATGTGACATTCATGCACTGATGCATATTCAGCTGGACTGTGACCAGTGCTTTCACCTCTTTCAGGTTAGTGATCAGGAGCACAGTGACACGTCAGCAGCACTCTGTTCTACTTCACTACTACAAGTGGCTGAGGTACATATAGCCCCTAGACATCCGCAAGAAGAAAACCGGGCTTGCATTCTTGTAGACAGTCGTGAAATCACTACCGGTTTGGAAGTAATCTCTTCACTAAGAACAGTTCATGGGTTACAAGTGGAGATTTGTCCTCTTAATGGCGGTGACTACATCGTAAGTAACCGAATGGTAGTAGAAAGGAAGTCTCAGTCTGAAATGTTAAATAATACCACTAAGAGCAAGTTCATCGAGCAGATCCAGCGCCTGCAGAGCATGTTTCAAAGAATATGTGTGATTGTGGAGAAAGACAGAGAAAAAGCAGGTTTGTATTTTCAAATATTTGTAAGACTGTAAACAAAATTGTCTATTGCTTAGTTCATTCTTCTGCTGTCCGAGTGTGTCATTTCATACTCAATACCACAATGCTTTTGTTAGACATTGTATTTTAATGCAGCTTATGAAGACTAAACAGTAAGAAACCAAAGGAGAAGAAGACCAATCATAAGGAAAGATGAATTTCTTAACAGTACACTGATGGGAAGAAAGGGACTCAGATGCTTAAGAGTCAGGATGTGTGGGTGGGAAGAGCTGAGCTACTCTGGGCAGAGTTTGTGTTATTGTGAGTAGAAGATCTTGGGCTATAGAGCCAGCAGATGCATTGATTTCTGGTTTCTCTACAGCTCTGTTGGTATTGCATTGACAAACCATTGACTGAATGACAAGTGTTTAGTGTGGAGATGCTTGCCCCGCTCATCTCGTGGTGTCCTAAGGATGAGATAAACTGTTACTGAAAGCTATTATAGAAATAATATAGAAAAACTCAAGTAAAAGGAAATAGTGATTTGTGAGAAACATTGGTTTGGAAATTGGACAGCATTTCCTTCCTCATGCTCCCATGGTGGATTACTACCTTGTACCTTGGTTATACCTTGGATAAGCCACTTCATCTTTCAGAAATGTGCTCCTATTGTTGTTGTTGTCCTTCCCTAACTGGAGAGGTGAGGACTGAAGAAAACAGTGGAAAGTAATAATGGTAGAGCTGCTAGAAACATAACTTTTTGATGAGCTTGATGTAAGCCAACATTAGAAGGCCATCCAGGTATCTTTTTAGTCACTGGAATAAATAGACAATTTTATATCAACTAAGTCAATATTTATTGACCTTTTTTGTAAGTTCATTTCAGATCAGATATTGGAGAATTAAAGCTTAATTGTAGTTTCTCATTCATTAGTAAAAGGTACCACTCATTAACTCAGTGACGAGATGCTAGAATTCTATAAGGTATATCAACTGTTCTCCCTGATTTTATCACTAAACTTTTCATTTTCCCTGAATATGAAAATTTTAGGAGACACAACAAAAATGTTTAGAAGAACGAAGTGCTATGACAGTTTGCTGACTGCCTTAGTTGGCGCTGGAATTCGAATCCTTTTCAGCTCTGGACAAGAAGAAACTGCAGATTTACTAAAGGAGCTATCATTGGTGGAACAAAGAAAGAATGTTGGTATCCATATTCCAGCAGTGCTAAACACTAGTAAATGTGAGGCCCTTCAGTTCTATTTAAGTATTCCCGGTATAAGTTATATAACTGCCTTAAATATGTGTCACCAGTTTTCATCTGTGAAAAAGATGGCTAACAGGTATGTCTGTTTTACTAGTATTTTTAAATGGTTACTAATATTTTTAAATTGCATTAGTGTGTGTGTGGTGTGTGTGTGCACGTGTGCGTGCATGCGTATGCATCCCCCTGCCTACCACAAAGTCAAAGAACAGTTTTTGGTAGTTGGTGTATAATGTGTGTGTATAATTTATATATGTATGTATGTATGCTTTGCATCCGTGTGTGTTAAATCCCCAGGTGGTACTGGAGTAATGCAGTTGAACCACCTTGTTGGATGCTGAGAATTGAACCTGTTTCCTTAGAAAAGCAGCCAGTACTCTCAACCATCTCGCCATTCCCTTAAAGAAGCTTCTTTGTTGAAGACAGAGTTAGACATATCTGTGGGTATAAGGTTAAGTTTTAGAATATGGTTAAGAATTGTGCTTTCCTAGTAGTGAGTTGGATCTCCTCTAAGATTCAGGACCTAAGTAGCCATAGTTGGTTGACTAGGTTCACGTATCAGGCATTTCTCTCCTGTAGAATGGGCAGCTAAACAGCTATTAGCTAACAACAAGAAATGAGTACCACTAACTATTACACCTTTGGAGATACCTTGCCGTGCTAGTCTATCGTGATCCATAGGCATCATATCTAGGAAGAGAGCTGCTGTACTATGATGTTAGATCTAGTGGGGGGAGCTTTCAGGTCAGATCCTACTTGAATCTTCTGAGGTCTGGGTCCTAAATGTATGGAGTCTTCAGCATCAAGGCCTTACCTTAAACCTCTGAGAGGCAACCAAGGGTCACATCAATAGCCTCTATTGTTATAGGAGTCTCTTGTCCTCCCCAAACTACTCAAAAGGTAGTTTCTTATGCCTGCTATAGGGTTCTTTTAGTCTATGGCTCTTATGGGAAGCATTGCCATCCAAAGTGGCATAACATCATTTAAGCTATATTTATAATATATACACATGTACTGTATGTCATCTTGTAAATATATCATTCAATTTAGGTTCCCTCTTCCCAGGTTGCTCTATGTTTTGTGAAGTTGACAGCAAAAACTAACCTATACACCTCAGAGGTATCAATGCCCAGTCACCAAAGTCCCCACCTTTTAAAGGTCTAGTCTTCTAATACTGCCACTCTCAGCTTCAGGGCCCTACAAATGAGTAATTTGGGAAAGATTTCAGAGATGTTCATTCCAGTGCAGATCTGAAGTTTTAAGTTTTTGTAAATGACTGTTTGAGACAGTCCCATTATGTAGCCTTGGAACTATGTAGACCGTGCTTTCTCCAAACTTTGCTTTCCAAATGCTGGGATTGCAAGAGTGAACTACCATGCCCAGTATATGGTTAAAGGTTTAAACAAAACAAGCTTCTGTGCTGTTGGCCTAATGCTATTAACTACATGTGTAGTGGAAGAGTAAGTTTTGAGTGTGAGCCGCTAACTGAATGAAGCGCCTCCTACCTGCTAGGCGAGTGCTCTACCACTGAGTTACATCTCTGTCATGAACCATGATAAAAATAGTAATTTC
Source organism: Rhynchomys soricoides (assembly GCA_019843965.1). NCBI lineage: Eukaryota > Metazoa > Chordata > Mammalia > Rodentia > Muridae > Rhynchomys > Rhynchomys soricoides. The sequence continues at coordinate 9,228,088 of JADRCH010000040.1, read as the reverse complement.
ATAAAAGGCAAGTTCACTGTTTCTTTGTTTTCAGCTCCTCTGAAGAAATTTCCACATGTGCGCAAGTAACTCATCAAAAGGCTGAGGAGATCTATAAATATATTCACTATATATTTGACATGCAAATGTTACCAAATGATCTTAACCAGGAAAGACAGAAATCTGATACATGCTCAACACTTGGATTCGCTATGAAAGAACTCTCATAATGCTAATATACTTCAATAATCATTGTAGTTTGTGATTGCCAGTTTAAAATATGTAAATATTTAATCTCTTAATGATCTTTATATTATATATACCTTTTTATTTATAGACTATATAATTTATTTTTAAAAGGAATCTTTGATGTTCTGTAATCATTTTGATAAGACTGTGAAACAAATTTTTATTGAATAAATCAAGGCTGTGTGAAATGTTCAGAGTGGTTTAAGCATCTAAGAAAGTAAGCTAAAGGCTGGGAGAAGTTCTGCTGCCTAAGTGTTTGCTACACAAGCCTGATGACTTGAGTTCATCACTTGCTGGCTGGTCTTATGTTATCTGAAAGGAGGGAACCTTGATTAAGAAAAGATCTACTCTAAGTTGTTACTGATGGGAGGGTACCAGCCCATTGGTGATGATGCTATCCCTGGGCTGGTGGTCCTGGGTTCTATAAGAAAGCAAGGTGAGCAAGTCGTGTGAAACAGGCCAGTAAGCAGTACCCCTCCATGGCCTCCTGCCTCCAAGTGCCAGCCCTGCTTGAATTCCTACCCTGACTTCCTCCAATGAAGAGACTATGATCTGGAAGTATAAGTCAAATAAATCCTTTCTTCCACAACTTGATTTTTGGTTATGGTGTTTCATTGCAGCAATAGAAACCCTAAGACAATTCCCAATACCCATGTAAAAGCCAAATACAGTGATGGAATCATAGTGCTGGGGACTTCAGAAAATGGAAGATATCAGGAGTTTGTGAGCCAGTATGGCAAAGTTGGTGAGCTCCATGTTCAGTGGAAAACTCTGTCTCAAAAATAAAGAGTGATAGATGAAATTATGCCATGTCAATTTCTGGCTACCACACAAATAATGCCTGTGTGTTCACATCTGCATGCACACATAGAAAAGATGAGTATGCTGACTTTGATGACATACTCCTGGAATACTAGCACGTTGTAGGCCAAGACAGTAGGCACATGATTTTGAGGCTAGCTTTGGCTACAAACAAGATCCTGTCTCAAAAAAGTATAAAAGCAAGATGTATTTTAGAATTTTCCCAAGAATAAGTTCTATGATCTATGATTGGCAAGAACTGTTTATAATAATTTGTGCTGTGTATTATAGTATGTAGCATTTCAAGGGTACTTAGTTTAGGACCTGAAGAGATGGCTCAGAGGTTAAAAGCACACATTGCGCTTGTATACCAAACACCCCCATCAGGTAGCTTAAAAGTGCCTAACTCCAGCTTCTGTGTATCCAGTGTCTCTGGCCTTCTTAGGAAGTGCACTGACATTGTAGAGACACACATACAAACATTAAAATGTTAGATAGATAGATAATACTGGATAAAATACGGATATGGAAAAATGATCTAATAGACTTAAATATTTAATAAAAATATCATTACCACCAAATAAGGCTTCCATCCAAGTATAGCCCAGTATTTAACAATCTTTTGTTTTGATTCCTCTTATGCTGTAAGTATTTTAAGATGTGCCTATGTTTATATGTGCATTATGAGACTTCCTTCCTTCAGCTTTCCCCGCCTCCATACTTTCTCCAGTCCCAGGAGGCGTCCCTCATCCTACATCTGATAGAAACTTCAGAACTCTCTGTTTCAACTTGTGTTGTTATCAGATCATAAAAATGAGGCTTTGAGGCTGGGCAGTGGTGGCACACACCTTTAGTCCCAGCACTCGGGAGGCAGAGACAGGCGTATTTCTGAGTTCGAGGCCAGCCTGGTCTACAGAGTGAGTTCCAGGACAGCCAGGGCTACACAGAGAAACCCTGTCTCGAAAAACCAACAAAACAAAACAGAGGCTTTAAAACTAGCTTGTTCATATTTACACTGACAAATTTAGAAACACTACCCAGAAACAAACTTTTCTTTTACAGAAGGTACTCCATTCTGAATTTTGGTCATCTATGATAATTTTAAAACCTGACCTTCTGCATGCCACTGATCTCTTAATCTTCTGTTCAAAATTATGTTATAACCAGAGAAAAAAGTATTCAAACATATTGGCTGGTGTGCAATTAGTAATTACTTCTCATATCTAAACTCACATATTCAATATCTATTCAATTAAAAAAAATGTTAGCTGTAAAGGAGATTTAATGGCTTTCTTATAAAACATTACCTATCACCCTCAACCAGCACAGCATCAGGATACATATTGACAACTCAAATTCCATTGTTTAGAGTGACTCTTGAATAACCTTTCTTCTCCAACTATAACTGCAGGTTATTTGGGGGAGAGGTATTACTGGGGATTGAATCTGGTACTTTCTGCATGGCTGACAAGTGTTCTAACAGTTAGCTCCAGCCTCCTCCCTCCACTAGTTAAGAACTTCATGGTTTTTTATAGTTTAAAAACATTTATTCATGTTTTTCTTTGTGGTTATGTATGTGTGTGCGCGCACATTTAAGTCCAGTACCTGTGACAGCCAGAAGAGCCTGATCTCCTGGGGCTGGAATTACAGGTAATTGTGTACCACCAAACTGTGTACCACCAAACTGTGCACCACCAAACTGTGCACCACCAAACTGTGTACTACCAAACTGGTGCTGGGCACCAAGTCACGTCCCTACAAGAGCTACAAGTACTCTTGACTGCGGAGCCATCTCTCCACTCCCTTAATTTTGTTTTTGAGACAGGGTCTTACTAAATTGCCTAGGTTGGCCTCAAACTTGAAGTTCCTTCTTCCTGCCTCAATTTCTTGAGAAACTGGTATTAATTACATGACTGAAACACCAAGCCTAGGAACTGGCTTAATTAAAAAGCCTGCTCTAAATAGTGAGCTTCAGGGCAACCCAGCTACACAATGAGACCCTGACTTGGGTAGAAGAGACACAGAAACAGAGCTTCTGTCAAATAGGAATGGATCAGTTACGGTTTTAGGAAGCAGTAACAAAAACGTATTCTTTAAAAACAAAATAAAACAAAACAAACCAGAAACAAATACTTGACAAATTTACATTTTTATTTGAGCAGTCTAACTGGATGCAAAGGATAGATACTATAGCCAGAGGACAAATAACTTATGCCAAACTTTTAAAACAATGGCAGATTGAAAGTTGCCTTTAAAAGCTGTCAAAAAGGGAAAGCCTGTTTAGTATGGCATCATAATTCCTTATAACAGTGGTCTATCAACTATATATAGCAGGGCTGCAGAATTCAACAGAACCTGTCTATGGTTCCTTTTATTTATAAAATAATAAATTAGAGTAGAGGTTTCGAAAACAGACAAACATATAGTAAAAAATTTAAGAAAAAATACCAGAAGAAAAAGCACTTAAAACATAAAAACATGTAAAACAGTTTGAATAACATAATTAAAACAGAGAAGGAACTCTGGCTTGTAATACCAGGCTGCATGATGTAATACCAAAGTTTTCATTCTGGTCTCCGCCAATCCACACTCTTAACTCCAGCCTCTTACCTCTCCTCATTTAAGGGCTTTTTAAAATTTTATTTAAAATCTACTTGACACATGATTACTAAGGTAAACAGACTTGGATGTTCAAGAGACTACGCTTTATATACTTTAATATTACAAACAAAATTTATAAATGCATACACAGGCAAAATAATTGCACTTGTAAGCTGTAATTCTGAGGAATGCTTTATAGGATGTTTACCTTGCATTCAAACATAAGACATCTTTGGGAAACAAGTCTGCATTCCCTTATTACAAAGAAAATAGTCATCAAATGAGAATATAAGTATATTCTGCTTGATGGTAAAATTCCTGCAGATCATTTTACTATCAGTCAGAATTGGAAAAGTAATAATCTTCCTCTTCTTCATCTGACTCTATATCATCAGGGAAATACTTTGCAACATCAGTGTTTTCACCTAAATCTGTAAAGAAAAATTAAATGAAAATGATTAATAAATCCAGGCATTTTAACAGAACTGAAAACAGCTCCAAGAAACTAAATGGTAGGTTTGTCGACTTGAGAACTAGTTAGATTTAATACCATCAAATAAAGATCATATTATAATGGAACTAAGCTACAAAAATACAATACCTTTGTTAAACAGGGCTTTTCGTGTCAGTGTTGGAGATGAGCGATCAGTTTCACCCTACAAAAAAGTGCATGTTAATAGCAAAGTTGTATGTCCTATGATACCTCATAGATGAAATCAAGTATGCTTTCTCCCATAACCTTAAACATGAGCCAGTTATATCACTTTTAGTCACTAAATAAAACAAATTCTTGAGTATATCCAGAGCAGAATCTATAATTTAGTGTTGTTTTCCACTGTTGGCAAACATTTATATATAAGAAAATGTTATAAACTAATGCTACATAAAAGGCAAAGTATATCTACAACTTATAAAAGTTGCCCAAATGTACTTATTTAGCATCTTAGCTTAAAATGCTTTATTATTACCTGTGTGATGAGAAAATCACAGAACTACTACATCATTTACTTCTCATAACTACTTAATCACAAGCCGTTGACATTATCCAAATTTGCATAGAATAGAAAAGTCTAGTCACTTGCTTAGTGTGATGAGGCTGCTACCGGTTAGACTGTGAAATGGGTATATAAAACTGTTTACTCTTCCCGTGCTATAGATACCAGACTATGAAAAGAAATGGATAAATCACAATTTTGTACATTTTAACATATTAAGAAAAATAACCAAGGAAGTGTGGTGGCTCATGCCTTTAATGCCAGTACTTGGGAGGTAGGGGCAGGCAGATCTTGATTTCAAGGCCAGTGTGGCCGACAAAGGGAGTTCCTGGACAACCACAACTACACAGACACCCTATCTCAAAAACAGCAAGGAAGGAGGGAGGGAGGGAGGATAAATGGGTGTTTCTAATAGAAAGGACCCTAAGATATATCAAAATTTACCTCTTCTCATTTAGTAGAGAGAACAATCAAGTATATTAATTTCTGTGCTGATCCATGGTCCATGCACAGACTAACAGAGTGGACACCACCTAGTGATTATTAGAAATACAAATCTCTCAAGTCTACTGCATCATAATCTTAAGAACCTCAAATAACTTCAATGAATATTTAAATCCAGGGAACACTGACTTAGGGTACTTTCTGAATGCAAGCAACCAAAAATAAAACAAAACAAAAAACAGACTAGAATTCTAATCTTGGTCTAGGGGTCTCCAAGGCCCCCTAAAATGTTAACTGGTCTTTTGCAAGAACCGAAGTTTCAGTCTCCTTAAGGCATATGAAACTGGAGAAAACAAGAATCTGAAGATACTGAAAAGTGATCTGCTATTTTACCTCCGAAACAGATTTCTTAAGAAATGAGCAACTAGGTTCATTTTAAACCAAGGTCTCCTTTAAGTATTTACTATTTCTTGTGCCTAAACTCATGAGGATGGATATGATTATATAATTCTAATCTAAGAGGAATTTTATTTAAGCAAATTTGTAGTATAAAGATTTCAAAGAAAGGAGGAGATGGCCATGTCTGGTCTGAAGAATTACTTCCATAAGTCATCTCGTAATTCATCTACATAAATTATTCAAGATTACCTACTTTGAAAAAAATCTTAAGTGAATTACCTTTCTTAGAATCTAAACACTTGGTTACGTACTACTCAAATGTCCAGATATTTAAAGTTTAAAGTAGAAAACTAAAAAATTCAAAGAACTAAGAGCTAAATAAATGAATAGGCCATGGATTTGAAAAGGGGCAACAGGGGAGAAAAGGTCTGGAGGAAAGAACGAGAAAGGGGAAATAATATAATTATATTATAATCTCAAAATATAAAAGAATTTCCAAAAAGACTTGTTCTTTAAGACTACAGACTCCTGGAGCCCTAAGTGGGCTTCATCTCCTGATCTCTCCCTCCACCTCCCAAGTGCTGGGATTCCTGGTCTGTGCCATAATCCCAGCTAAAGTGTTTGTTTTTGAGATTAGTACTGGGCACTGGACTCAGGCTCTATGGACATGGCAGACAAATGCTCTATCACCACTACAAAAAGACGTGGTTTCGTCCAAGGTCTATTCATTTAAGGCAACCTTCAATTAAAGTTTTCCTGTTTTTGGATTTTAAATACTAAATGTTAAAACAAAATTTGAGTCACTAAATCTAAAAGAATCTGGAATTGTTTCAAAGCTATAAAAGATTGGATGAAATCTTTATTCTTTAAAAGCCATAAATCAAGCCTGGAATCAGTTGTCGAATAGGTACACTATTTTTATATATTGCTTAAAATGTTCCTTCTGGACTGATATTTTCCAAACAGTTTTCAAATGAGAATTTTCACCATTCTCATCTTGGCTCAGTTAGTTCAGTCTAGGAGCTGTCATCTATAACACAGTGCTTATGCACTTATATCACTAATTGCTTCATACTAGAATTAGCTTAGGTTGTAAGTTCCTGGCGGGCAGAGACGGTTATACAGCTTACAATTACCACAATTTATCAGCATTATAACTGTCCTACATATAGTATAGGATAAATAATAAACAGACTTACTGGTTTTTTCCTAACGTTGCCCCACACAATGCCACCATTTCTCTTGCCATATTTTTTAGCATTTTTTTGTATATGGAAAACATATTTATCACAATCATTCCTGTGTGAATATAAAATAAAACTAAGATGTCAAATCAACATTATCATAGTTCTACCCATATGTTAAACAGCAACTAATAAAAGTCTAAAATTTTCTTACTCAAAAGACTATTCTAAGGAACTATGTTTTGCAAACCGGTCACTGTCTTATTGTGGTTGTTTGAAGAACAATGGCCCCCATCTTCTCACAGGTTTGAAAGCTTAGTCATCAGGGGCGGCATTACATGGGAAGGGTAGGAGGCACGGCCTTGTTGGAGGAAGTATGTGACTTTGGGCTTTGAGGTTTCAAAAGCCCAAGCCAAGCCCAGGATCTTTCTCTTGCTGCTGCCTGCTGATCTAGATGTACAACTCTAGCTACTTCTCCAGCCTGTCTGCCTGCAAGCCGCCATGCTCCTGCCATGATAATGAACTAATAAACATCTGAAACAATAAGCAAGCCCCAATTAACTGCTTTCTTTTATAAGAGTTGCTGTAGTCATAATATCTCTTTATAGCCAAAGAGCAATAACTAAGATACCATCTAGGTTTATTCCTAAAACTGTTCACTTCCTATCTTTACTACTTCTGTTGTTCACTGCCATTAATCGAAACCAAGTATCACAGTTGATCTCTCTTAGATTATGCCTGGTATAAAAACTATCAATTTGCATCTTCCAATTTTATCAAGTTCCAATCTAACTTAGCAAGTCTTTTCTTTCTATATAATTCTGTTTCTTGTTTGATTATATATTAAGATGCATAACTTAATCACAAACATTGTTGTACAAATGAATAAATCCACAGTTGCTAATACTTTGCTTAGTAAATGATAGGTCCACCCAGATTAGCACACTATAGGTCTACTTTCCAAGCGATTGTTTTGTCTAACAGAAGTTAAGTTTTTCACTTTATAATAGTCCTCAAATTGTCATTAAAAAGTAGCCCTGTACACACGCATATCCCTTTTCAGTTTTTGAGACAGTATCTTACTATGTAGTACTGGCTGTTCCCAAACTAAATCATCTATCTGTCTCGATTCCAAAATGTTGGGATTAAAGGCATGCTCAGCAAACTAACTTCTAGTTTCTTTGAACACTGCACTACAAAAGTAGGATTCCTCAGTCAAAGTTCATGGTTACAGTAATAGATGCCAACAAATTGCACCTGCACAGATAATACTGACTTACAGATTTTTGTTAACATGTTGTAAAAAAGGTTAGTTTCACTGTTAATTTGCAATAATGATAAATATATTAAAGGGAACATTTTTTGTATTATATTTCTTTTAAAGGGGTTTTATAGTATTAGTTTTAATTATGTGTGCATGTGGGAGTTGGGGCGGGGGTTATTATGCACATAAGTGCACTGTTCACGGTGGCCAGAAGAGGAAGTCCTATCTCCTAGAGCTGCAATGAATTCAGAACTGCCTTACTTGGGTGCTAGGATCCTATCTCAAGTTCTTTGTAAGAGCACCAAGTACTCTTTACTACCAAGCCATTTCTCCAGACCCAGCAGAGCAGTCTTTTCTCTGATTGTCTTAATATTATAGACAGTGATTGGTGGCAGATAAAACATAATATTAAATCTTTTCATTAGTGATTTATGGGTTTTGCATTTGAGTTAGAAAGACTGTTAACTAACAGTATAATACTACAAAGGATCACTAGGGATATATATCAATATATATGTGATTTTAGTTGAAATTTATATTTTTTGAAAAATTTCAACTAAAATTATTCCACTTCCAATATTGTATATTGAGATAACCCATAACTTGCTGAAACTAACCATGCTCAATTTTTAGGAACAACTTATTCTTCATTTTTTAAAATGGTAACTTTCCCTTGATGCTTTTAAGTTCATCATTTCACAAAATGTTTCAATGTTCTTGAATATTAAATTAACTTGAATATAAAATTAACATAACAATCAAATTTACCTTTCTATAGAGGCTAGCATACCAGGACTGACATGCTGACATTGAGGAGTAGTGCTTCTCAGTGGCGAAGTAACTGATGATGGAGATGCTGAATTCCTGTCCATATCTAGCAGAAAATCATCATCTTGACTGTATTGAAAACTTGGCAACTAGAAAACAAATATTTTCACCAAGTTCTCAAATTTTTCTCATCACAAAATAATTTTGTGTTAGGTTCCTCTATAATTTTTTTTCAAGTTCTATAATTAAAACTAAGAGAACACAGAATAGTCACTACAAAAACAATTTTCTCTTGTACAAAATAAAGACAATTACACCTAGTTCTAAATGCTGTGGAGAACAGAGGTAGTTAAGTATTTTCTAAGTATGTTAAAAGCTTTTAGTCTTTATGACCCATATAGTCCCAATTATTCAAGTCTGTTACTGCAGTATGAAGGCTGTAATTAATATACAATACGAAAGCAAACGAGTATGGTTATGTTCCACTAAAACTTTGTCTATAAAACAGGTGAAAGGCCACCAACATGGCAGTCAGTAAAGGTCCTATGTAGAGCTGAGTGACCTGTGTGACCTGCACCCAGGTAAGGGCTAAACTCACTGAGAAGTGGTGGAGATAGAACTTAGGGCCTGGCACAGGTAATCACTAAGATGCATCCTGTACTGGCTGGTTTTGTGTGTCAACTTGACACAAGCTGGAGTTATCACAGAGAAAGCCTCCCTTGAGGCTTTCTCCATGAGATCCAGCTGTAAGGCATTTTCTCAGTTAGTGATCAAGGGAGGAGGGCCCCTTGTGTGCTGGTAGTCTTGGGTTCTATAAGAAAGCCAGCTGAGCAAGCCAGGGGAAGCATGCCAATAAGCAGCACCCCTCAATGGCCTCTGCATCAGCTCCTGCTTCCTGACCTGCTTGAGTTCCAGTCCTGACTTCCTTTAGTGATGAACAGCAGCATGGAAGTGTAAGCTCAATAAACCCTTTCCTTCCCAACTTGCTTCTTGGTCATGATGTTTTGTACAGGAATAGAAACTCTGACTAAGACACATCCCTAGCTTTACATGTTGGCTTTAGATCTGCAATTTTGCTTAATTTCTTCAGTTTTGGAGACTCTTTCTACATATAAAATCAACACTCATCTCATCTAGTATTATGTCAGTTCTTTATGAGAATTATGTAGACTAATTGTATTTGTTGCAGGATATGTGGTCACACTGTGAACCCGGATATTGTGTTGTGTCCTGGAAAAGCCTGTGCCTAGTTGTGTTATGGCTCAGCCCTAGCACACACCTGTTATCCACAGTCTTTCTGCTTACTGTAAACAGGATTAAATAATGTCAATCATAGGTCAAGAGGCAGAGCAAACAACCAGTTGACAGGGAGTGAACATAGGGAAAAAGCAGAGCGGAAGAGGAAGTCAGGAGGACAGACAGATTCCCAGGAGGGAGAAAGGAGACACATTCAATTTAAAAAGGCAAGGAGAAGGAGCTTGCTCTTTCCTTTTGGGACATAGGCAGAGGAAGAAAGTCAGCTGGGTGCTTTCTCTGTCTCTCTGAGCTACTTAGACTTTATTAGTAAAATTGAACACTTGAGATTATCACTTGTTATATGGGAAACTTTTAAGCTCTCACAGCTGAACCACCTGTCTCCTGTAGGGCACTGTCTAGGTGCTGCAGCAACAGTGGCACTGTTGGTCTGGCTTCGTGAGGATGGCATCTGTGAGCAGGAGGCATGGAAGTAGAGGCCTCTGTCTCCTAGAGCTGTATCCATTCCAAGTTTTGGTCTCCGAATGTTCAGCTTGTAAATGTCTAGGCTTTCAATGTGCACCTATCTACCAGTTGCTTTGCTTATTTTTTGTGAAAGAAAAATAATATCCTTGGCACACTTCTAAGTGTTTTTTTAGGTTATAACAGTATTCTCTTTGAAACACTCAAGAGCTGACTAGAAAGTGATAAGAATGGCATATTATCAGCAGATCTCTTCATATTTTTGTTCATGTCTGTAAAGACTACAGATCCTGGACTTTCTTATTAGTGATATATACTAACAATATATAAAAATGCAGATTTTGTGCATTCAACAATCTTACCCGTATTCTTTGTTTCTGCAAGGGTGTTGCAGTAAAAAAATCATCATGGTTGTCTTTTGTCAAGTTTTCCAGACAATCCCTCATTTGCCGTTTCCTTTTAAGAGTTCCCATTTTGGCAGTTATCTTAATAGTCTTCTTGTCATCAGCACTATCTTCCTTACCTAAGAATCAATAAAACATTTTGATAATGATTTGGTTATGTTACCTGCTTTATAAAACTAAATGCCTCTCTTAAGTTTCCTACAGAACAAATAACTTTAAATACATTTTTAAAGATTTATTTCATTTTATGTGTACATGTTTATTGCCTAGATGAACTTATGTGTGCCACATGCCTATTTGGTGCTGCTGAAGGTCAGAAGGGAGCACTGGATCTTCTGGAACTGGCATTATGGATGGTGTGAGTTCCCACCATGTAAGTTGCTGGGAACTAAACCTGGATCCTCTACAAAAGTAACAAGTGCTCTTAAACACTCAAGAATCTCTCCAGTCCCATTCTCACTTTTTCAAAACATGTTTTGTCCTAACAATGACTTAATTCCCACGTATTTCCTTATACAGACCAAGGGTGGCCAGCAAGATAACTCAGCAGGTAGAGGCACCCTTCTCCAAGCCTGACAACCGGAGTTCAATAGATGAGACCTGCATGGTGGAAGAGAACCAACTCCCAAAAGATGTCCTCTGACAGCCATTTTTATGCCTTGGTGCACATACACACACACACACACCAACAAGCACACAAGCATACACATACACAAATAAACACTAATAAAATTTTAAATTAAAAATAAAGAGAGAGAGAAAAGAAAAGACCAAAGGTAAGAGGCAACCTCCCATCTAAAACTTTTATTCCTGAGGCCAAAACCCCCAACAGAGCTCACTAGGCACAGCTCAGACAAAAAATGTGAACATGGTACCATGACACAGGCCTATTGTACCTTGAGCTCAGTCTGGACAAAAAAATGAGATCTTTACCCCTCAGAAGGTACTAAGCCTGGTAGCATACACATCACAAATAATTCTTCCTAAGTTGGAATGGATGCTGTATTAGCTCATGTGATACTCCTAGAGCATACACAAAAAGATTAAAAGACTAAAAGGAGCCAGAGTGGTCTACATAGTTAGTGTGTTCCAGGATAGCAGAGACCATAGTAAGGACGTCTTAGACCTACAACCAAACATTAAATGGAGCTTCAGGGATCCTGTGGAAAAGGAGGAGGAAGGATTGAAGGGGCCAGAGGTGGTAAAGGATGCCAAAGGAAACAGAATCAACTAACCTGGGTCCATAGGGGTTCATAGAGACCAAACTATCAACAAGAGAGTATGCACGGGAAGGACCTAGGCCCTCTGCACATATGTAACAGTTGTGCAGCTGGGTCTCCATGTGGGACTCCTAAAGGAGGAGCAGAGGCTGTCTCTGACTACACTGCCTGCCCTTGGATCCATTTCCCCTAACTGGGTCGCCTTGTCTAGCCTCACACTGCAACTTGATATGCCAAGGCTGGCTGATATCCATGGGAGGCCTCCTCATTTCTGTAGAGAAGGGGAGTGAAGTGGAAAGGGCAGAAGGGAAGGCGAGAGGGAAGGGTTAGGGGGTGAGGAGGGGAAGGAAGCTGTGATTGGGATGTAAAGTAAATAAATAACTTAATAAAAAAGAAAAAACCTCTCCCTCCCCCAACAAAACGTTTTAATGGGACTGGAGAATAGAGCTGAGTCATATAGTATTTGTCTAGCATGTACAAGGCTCTAAGTTCAATTTAAAAATAAAGAAAAACCAGTAAAGTTACTCTGTGAGGTCCACTAGGCTTATTAATTGTTATTATGTCGTGGGCATTAAGTACTCTCTATGCTTACGATAGAACTTCCCCAACAAAGAATGCCTTTTACTAGCAGCCATGGATAACAGTAAGTCTCAGATTACAAAACAGATAGTTACAAAACTGATAGTTTCCATAAAGGATTACAGGGACTGAAAGCAAATGCTCAACTAAAATTATACCCTCAGACATTGAAGTGTTTATCCAATATCAAGCTTCCTAGAACAAATAAAAAAAAAAAAAACCTACTAAACTATTATTGATGGAACTAGCAACATTGGTTAAGGCTTAAAATATTATCTTTTGTGTTCCTGATTTTAAAATTTGAAAGAAACAATTGATATAGATTCATGAATAAATACAACATGTAATTGGTAAACAGTTATGAGTATAAATTAAGCCAGTGGTTCTCAACATGTGGATCACCGCCTTGGGGGTCAGACAACCATTTCAAAAGGGTCACATATCAGCTATCATGCATACCAGATATTTACATTACAATTTTAAAACAGTATCAAAATTACAGTTACGAAATACCAACAAAGAATAATTGTCTGGTTGGAGGTCACCACACATGAAGAACTTTATTAACGAGTCACAGCATTAGGAAGGTTGAGAACTACTGCACTACACATTCTGAGAAAACAATAAAATTTACCATTTTGGACCTTGAAGTTTGCTTGCTTTTTCTTAGAGACATGTTTTCGGGATCCTCTGTCTTGGGGTTCTTCTGTGTATTTTTTCTGGCATTCATCAGCAGTTCGAGAACCTACTGCCATAGCCACATCTGACCAAAAGCCAGGTTTGTGCTTTGGAAGAGATGTAAAAGCACTACAGCAGACCAAAACCAGGTAAGAACAAGAAATTCAAATCAATAAAAATAATCTGAGAACATACTGAGTCAGTGATGCTTACTAAGCTGGAGGATTCTTTCAAACTAAAATCATTCCAGGTAACTATTCAGAAAAGATACTAATCTCTCTCTATTCCATAATTTTATTATTACAATACAATAAACTATGATGATATAGCAGCATATGTCTAGTAAAATGCTTTCAAACTTTTTCTATTAAATACGAAAATTTTTTCTAATTTTTCAACATTTTTTCCCAAGTCCAATTAGTCAATGATTTGATCTCTGAGGGAATTCTGGCATATATTAACTTTATATATTGTCTACCAAGCATTACTAATACTAAATCTACAAGAAGATAAACTCCTAGTTCTTCCATAGTCTTATGATTAGGTGTGCATGGGCATGACCAACGCATGACATGTGCAAAAATGGAACTATCACAGGGAAACCCTTTAATACATACAATTAATGTTTTAAGACTATTTATAATAAAAATGAAGCTGGGCATGGTGACATACACCTGTGATCCCTGCACTAGAGAAAGTTGAGGCAAGAGATAAAAAGTTAAAATTTAAGGATAATAATACTAGGTCTCAAAACCTAGTAAAAGTATAAATACGAAGTGGTTCCAATACAACCTATAAATGAAACCCTAAAAGTTCACTTAAGTCACTGTCTTAAAGCCTACTGTAATATTTCCACCTCCTCATACTCCCATCAAGACTTGTTATGTTATGGTTAAGGTGACAGTTCGGCCAGATAACTAATTCAGCAATTACCCTAAAATGGCACAGGGTAAATACTCCTTATCTCATATACTTTAGACAAAAGTGTTTCAGGACCCAGTCAGAACATGAAATTCATGTTTCATATATATCTTCATACAGACAGACCAAAGGTAATTACAGAGGTTTGTTTCTTTGATAGCTTGGAAGCATGTTACTATTAAGCCATACCAACCTCTAGAAGATGATTTCATGTAGTCTTTTTAATGTACCTTATGTTCGGTGACTCATTGTCCCAGGAGGTTAAGTATGGATTTTCTACTGGTGTTATTTGTTAAGACAAAGACTTTTAGATTTTGGAGTTTTCAGATTAAGGATAACTAGTATGACAACATTACTTCAACTTTATCAAGTTCCCTAGTACTGTATAAAACTACTGGCAAATCTACAACTGTCTAAAAGAACTATTTTTCATTAAAAATAATTCTTAATGTATTTAATAAAAGTCAGTAATTATCACTATCTTCCATGATATTCCAGGTAAATAATGAGGCAAATTTAACATATAATCATAGCCATTAAAAATCCTTGCTCTAACTTATGGTGATATGCCGACTGGCATTAGTCCCATCACTCATGAGTTCTTTCCTTTGGTATTTGATTCATTCCAGCCTCCTTTCAAGATTTCTCAATATGCCCTCTCCCGTTCTATATGAAACACACTCACACTGAAGCTTTGGCTAACTTTTGATCTCTTTCACCTTAGTTCCCATATCATCTAAAGTAGGTCAGACTGTGCTTATAGACTCATTAGCACATATACTTATAAACTTGTTACAGTGTTTACTGCCTTCTCGGGTATAAACACAATAGAAAATACAAAGCTATTGAAGATTTCAATTCACTAAGTAAGACTGGGCAGCAATTTTGCATTTTCCAGATGCTCATCAAATGATTATATCACTAGAATGGGTTTTTGTTCACAAAAAAACAGACATCACATCTAATGGAGTCAGAACAGGTGATAAGAAATAGTTGCAGTGAAGTGTGGTCTTCATCTGGGTTTTAGGTATGTCTAACCATAAGATGTGCTGTGATAATAGCACTTGTGGGATCACAAGTGGACTAGATCACCAAAAAAGAAGAATAGCAAGGGAATTAGAATGGGTAAACTTCTGTTTGTCTGAGGCCCATTTCCTGATTGCTTTTAGCCTTAAGTCTAGCTTAGGTGAAGCTATAAAAGGGGGGAAAAAAACCCCCAGGTTTGGTGATATGTGATATTACAGACTTTTTCAATTAAAGAAGGAAGGAGGGAGGGAGGCATATGCTGGTATAGGTCTGGGAAACTCAGATCAATAGTTGAAGAATAGTAGGCCAGCCTTGTCTCGTTCCAGAATACCCACATCTACACAAAGAAACCCTGTCTTCAAGCAAGCAAATAAATAAATAGATTCTAGAAAAAAATTAAATATAAAGGTTAAAAAGTTGCATTATTATATTGTTATATTATAAGGCAATGCTGAGATACAGCTAGAAAAGGTAAAACTGTTAGCATGGTCTGCCTCTGACCTAAAGCAGGGGAATATAAAATATTAAATGTGATGAAAATTTCTGATAGTTCAGAATCTCAGTTACATTCTTCTTTTTTCCTCTCTCTCTCTCTCTCTCTCTCTCAAGACAGAGTTTCTCTGTATAACAGACCTGACTCACTCTGTAAACCAGGCTGGCCTTGAATTTAGAGTTCTACCTGCTTCTACTTCCCAATTGCTGGGATTAAAGGTGTGTGTTGCCACCACCCAGGTCTCAGGGACATTTTCAAGGCTAACCTAAAGATACCTGAGTTGATTACCCAAATGGAAAGTACAAACTACGAGCACAAAGCTCTTTCTACAATTCGGGCACTAACAGGTGAGGTCTGAATAGTAAGAAAATAGGCCAAACACAGATGGTCCTATGGAATAGCTATTTAGCAACTGATAACATTTTTTTTTTTTAAACCAAAAATGGCAGAGTTTAAATATATTTGATGGAAAGAACTTCATCTTCAGAAATAAAAACTTACCACCTAGATCTCCCCACTCATATGTAGCAAATGTATAGGTTCTAAACAAGTGGAACAAAGGCTATCCCCAAAGCTGTTGTCTGCATGTGTGATATGTTCTACTAGCTGGGCTGCCTTGTCTGGTCTCAGTGGGAAAGAAAGCACCTTGGCCTGGGTGGCAGGGAGGACACACAGTGTCCTCAGCAGCTCAGAGGAAAAGGGGAGAGGAAAAAGGATTGTGGGAGGTGGTGACCTGGAGGGGGGTCAGTGAGCAGGATGTACAGTGAATAAGTAAACAAACAAACAAAATACAATTTTAAAAATTACCAAGGGCATGAAAAATGATTATCAATAAAAATATTTTTTCAATTTTTAGTAGTCAGTTCTATAGGCAAGATTTATATAGTTACATTCACCACTAAATGTAAATACAAATCTAAATAAAACAATTCAGGGCCACAGATAAATCTGAGGTTCATTGTACAAAGAAGAAAGTCAGAACTGTGGGAGATAAACGATCACTAAGGAACATACCACAGCAAGAAAGCAGACAAAAATAAGAATTTGAAGAAGTAAAAAAGAATTATTTGCCTGAAAAACAATCAAAAAGGATCATGTAGGGAACTGAAAATATCAGTGATGGTTGTACAGTGTCCCCGAAATGTCTCAGAAAGAACTTTCAAAAAGACTTGAAATGTATTCCAAAGCTATGTACTTTTAAGGACATACAGTAAACAGAACGCTAAATACAGCATGTTCCCTTGTCAGCCTCTCCTTTGCGATATCTTCCTTCTTTTGACTGCATCATTTCCATCAGCTACTCCTCTACCCTAGCCTCAACCCTCTGACACAAAAGCAACCAAATTATCTTCCCTTGTTTCACACTCCCTTGTCTTACACATGGATTTCTAGTCCTCATCTTTGCCCATTTTCCTGACTTGTCTACCTATGCTGTCATATCTCTTTAATTTTCCTATTTAGGCTTCATAAGTCAATTATGATCTGGTCTCCATACTACCACACTATTGAAACTCTTAATAAGTCTCAATAGTCAAATTCAATTTTTTTTTTAATGAAATCTTTTATGTGTATGGGTGTTTTGCCTGAACTTATATCTGTGCAGAGGTCTGAAAGGCATAAAATCCGCTGGAATTGAACTTATAGATTGTAAATCACTATGTGAGTATTGGGAATCAATCTCAGGTCCTATGGAAGAGCTGCCAGTGAGTGCTCTTAACTGCTGAGCCATCTCTCCAGCCAAACTCAACTTCAGTTTTTAATGTGATTTATCACCAGTTACAAGCAGGGTAATTACTCACATCTTCTGAAAAGCTTGCTAACATCACTAGTATATCTTTAAGTCAGGCCTTTTCTGCTGTTTTGTAACCATTCTGCAGATATTCCAGAGACAAAAATTACTTACTGATGAAGCCTCTGTAACTCTTGCTCATTCCATTCTCCATCATCAATTAAAGCAGGTAGATGGTCTAACAGTTGCCTGTTAGTTGTATCAGATGCCTTAACTTCAATTAGAACGTCCTTGCTCACACCAGATTTGTAATGTGATTCTTTAGCAGAAGATCTAGGTCTTTTTGGTGTGATAAAAGAATCACTCTGATCTTTAGATTCTGAAATGAGGAGGATATCTTTTGTGATGTTGCTTGTGTTTTTTCTCTCCTGATTCAGCTTTTTTGTATTTCTTGCTCTGGTTTTACTTTTAATTTCTATTTCATCCTCTACACTTGACAAATGTGATGAGGACTGGCTATACAGTGATACATCTATTTGATTTTCAGTTTTCCGCAGTTTCCAGGGCAACTTGTTCTTTTTCTTGAAATCATTGGTTAGCCCTTGTTTACTTTTTGGGCAAGGTATTTGAATTCTACGATTGACAGTGATTATGTCACATTCATCGCAGTCCTTGGTATTGCCCTCATAACCCACTCTACGTTCAAGGGTCTCTAAGGACGTACTGGCAGGACTTGGAGTTCCATGTACATCTGACTCACTTTCTTCTTGATGCTTTGCTTTGAAAAAATCCATTACTCCTTCAATAGAGAGACTGTGCTCCATACATCTTTGCTCTATCAACTTTGTGGTTCTGAGTGGTGTCATTAAAACATAAGCTTTCTTCTGACCGAGCAGGTGTCTTCTTCCTTTGTTGGAGGCAGGCTGTTCCAGTAAGTTCAAGGAATCAATGGGTACATTTAATACTTCAGTTCTCTCTTCATTTCATTGGAAATCAGAAAAAAATCTCATGAGTAAAGAAGAAAATACTTTTACAAAATAAGATAATTTTTCCTGACAGGTTACACAAAACACTGATCTATTTAGATCACTGTCACTTCAAATGTAAACATGTACTTTTGTACCCAATTCTGCTAATGACTTTCCAGTTGGCTGGCATACATACAGCTTTTCTACCTGTCCTTCAATGTAGTTCCAATCTTTTACTGACCTCAGATTAGAACCATACTCTATGGGAATTAGACCTCATATTTCTCAAAACTGCTTGGGATTGAACTTCCATTGTTTACTCTCCCTTAACGTTTCCTTTACTTTCTGCAAGACCCTCAAGTGCTTGCTCAGAACTTATTCTTCAGCCCACTGTATCCAAACTCTCCCATTAAGTTCCCACAATACTTTTAAAATACCATTTTGGTGTCCTACATTTTAGTTGTACACCAGTCTTATCTTTCAGTTAGACTGAGAAAATCATTAATGTCAGAACTTAATTTTCATAAACTTTTTTTTTCCTAAGTGTTAGTGTAGACACTCAAGAATTGTAGATATTAAACAAATGTTTTAAAAGTCAATTCTTGGGGCTGGAGAGATGGCTCAGTGGTTAAGAGCACTGACTGCTCTTCCAGAGGATCTGAGTTCAATTCCCAGCAGCCACATGTTAGCTCACAACCACCTGTAATGAGATTTGATGCCCTCTTCAGATGTGTCTGAAGACAGTGACAGTGTACTCATATAAATAAAATAAATAAATCTTAAAAAAGGAAAATCGACAAAGAAATCTACTAGGGTCATTAATCCTAAGCAGTCATGTAAGATACAAACATTGTGCTAGTTAAGGATGTAATTAGGAAAATGGGAAACTATCCATACAGCTCTTCTTTCTTTCTTTTTTTTTTTTTTTTTTTTGAGACAGGGTTTCTCTGTATAGTCCTGTCCTGGAACTCATTGTATAGACCAGGCTGGCCTCAAACTCAGAAATCTGCCTGCCTCTGCCTCCTGAGTGCTGGGATTAAAGGTGTGCCACCACTGCCCGGCCACAGCTCTACTTTCATCCCCAATGTAGCCAAAGCAGCACATCTTCGAAATCTCTCCCCATCTCCAAGAATTATCATGGGAAATAACTAAAGCTACAGAACTTGATATCTATTCCACCATTATATGCATAGGTGAAGAAAGCAAATGAGATCAGCAATCTGATCTAAAACAGGAGAATCCAGAGGCAAATCTACCTGAAATTCTAACTGTATTAACTCCTATTTATGCTTATTGTAGTTGTTTGAACCAAAATGGTCAGCACAGGCTCACATGTTTGAATCCTTGGTCCCAAGATAGTGGAACTGTTTGGGAAGGATTAGGAGGTTGACTGTATTGTAGGAAGGGTGTCACAGAGGAGCAAGCTTTGAGGTTTCAAAAGCCCATGCTATTACCAGTTAGCTCTCTGTCTCATGCTTTTGGGTCACACATGAACTATCAGCTATTGCTCCAGCACCATCCCTACCTACTGTCATGTTAGCCACGGATTATAAGAAAGCTCCAGGTACATGCTTCTTTCTATAAGTTGCCTTGATCACTGAGTTTCTTCACTGCAACAGAACAGTAACTAAGACATATTTATGATTTTCAAACCATCACACCATCAGGATAAAATACTACAATTATGTACACATATCAAGCCATAAAACATAAACCAAAAACTGAAAGGTTAACAGTTAATAATGATGAAGAAACTTCAAAATTATAATTTATCAATAATTTATTTGATTAGTACAACTATCCTAATGAAAAGAAACCAAAGAAATCTCTCCACAATATTTTTCACAGAAATTATACATTTATAAAATATTTTCTTGTAATTCCTTACATAAATCAAATCAAGAATTCAGTTAGATATTTTTAAAAATTTGAACATTCTCATTTTGAACAAAATACTTCTAGTGAGAATGTTTTTGGTCATTCCACATTATTTAATAACCTTAACGACCATCCAGCCTCCTTTAGGTACTTTAAATTAACTTGTTCAAATCCGGTAGCACAGAAGTACTGTATTTGAATTTTGATGATTGTTCTCACTTTTACTTTTCAGTTTTAGTAAAAAATACTACTAGGCCCATGCATTTATCATATCATGAAATCTTGAACTTGTTAGTATTTAGACAAAAAGCACTTTAAATTTTGGTACACAAGACCTTAATTACTCTGAAATTCAACACTTATCAAACCTTAATTATGGCATTAATTTCATAAAAGGAAACAATCATATGAGCACATTTGAAGTAATAGAAAACTTTGTGAAACAAAGTTACTTGGGCATCACATTAAAGTCAAACCTGCAAATAATACTTAACATAGCAGGTTAATTCATTAAATAATGATTCTATGCATAAGTAACTACTTTAAATCATTAACATATTTTTCCACTGTATATCAAGAAACTTAAAAAATTATATTAAAAAATATTTTAAGCAATTATTATCCTAGCCATTACATAACCACTAAAGATATTACCTTGCTTCTGACTTTGAATTTTCTTTTCATTGATTTCTTGACAATTATCTAAGTTTTCTAATGGCAATTTTCTGCAACTTTTCTTCCCAGTTAATTCCTTCAAAATAAACAATATACTTTTAATAACTACAATCTCGACATTATCTTGAGCAATTACATAGCATTAATCAAGTATAAAAAAAATTCTACGTACTTACTACTTTACAAACTTCATTAACGAATCATTCAGAAAATCTTGTTGGAACTGTAGATTTAGAAGTACTACATACGTTTGCATGATCCTACAAAAGTCTTCTATTATTTGCAATTTTACTTTTTAAAAAGTATTTAGTTATTAAACTATGTGTAATCTATGTATCTGAGTATATGCTAGGTATCTAAAAGTGTACAATGCAGGCCAGAAGAGAGTGTCAGATCCTCTGGAGCTGGAGTTAGACAACCTGTGAACTAACTAATGTAGGTTCTGGAAACTGAACTATGGTCCTCTAGAAAACCAAGAAGCACTCTTGATCACTAAGCCTTCTCTCTGGCCCAGATTTGTAGTTTTTCAAATGCTTTATTTAAGGCTTTACTCTACATAGCTTTACTCTACTTTTATTATTGTTGCCTGTATATTTTCATTAAAAAATGGAAAATAAGTATCATTTACTTATAGTTGCAAACATAATACAGAAATCTCTATGGGCTGGAGAGATGGCTGAGCAAGAAAAGATCTTCAGAATTCACATGACGGAAGATGAAAACTGACTTGTATAAGTTGATTTTTGCCTGCCACATGTTTCAGGTAACACACATATGCCCCCTCACCAAATAAATAAATAAATGTAAATTTTAAAACAAAAAACAATAAACAAACCTATGAGAATTAAAGTTAAATTTAACAGATTTTTTTTTTTCCAAAATGCAGTTAGGAGTCTCTCAAAAAAAAAAAAGACTTACACAAAATTTTTCCTTCAGTCTAGAGATGTGTACTATGGTTATTTGAGACGTGTACTGTGGTTATTTGACTGAAGGCAGCTCTAACAAATAATGACATCTCATTTAGACATTTAAGAGGCATAAAACATTATTGAAATTTTATCCTATAGACATTTATGCAAATTACAAACCTTAAAATTTTAGGAGTACTGTGTATCTCTCACACACAGCAAATACTCTAACACAAGTGCATTCTCATCCCTATGGTTTTGTTCTTTATCATTTATTAGGCATATAATCCCTCTGACAAATACCTATTTAACTTCAACAGCACTTTCAACAAATTCTAACTCATACTCACCAAAAAGAACTTGCATCCTCTGATGCAGTCCTAAACTTTTCAGATACCATATTACATTCCTAAACATCAGTACTTTACCCAAATGACTACTCCACCTGAACAGTGTGCTGGGTTAAATATGCTTGGCCCATGGGAAGTGTCACTATTAGGAGGTGTGGACTTGTTAGACAAAGTATGTACTGTGGGGGTGGGCTTTGAGGTCTCAATGTTCAAGCTCTACTCAGTGCAGAAGACAGCATCCTCCTGGCTGGCTGCAGAAGACAGTATCCTAGCTGCCTTTGGATCAAGATGTAAAACTCTCAGCTCCTCTATCACCATGTCTGCCTACACAATGTCATACTTCCCCCCATGATCGTAATGGATTGAACCTCTA
This sequence comes from Rhynchomys soricoides, assembly GCA_019843965.1. Taxonomy (NCBI): domain Eukaryota; kingdom Metazoa; phylum Chordata; class Mammalia; order Rodentia; family Muridae; genus Rhynchomys; species Rhynchomys soricoides. The sequence goes on along the minus strand of JADRCH010000040.1, from coordinate 9,205,486 downwards.
AAATTGTAAGCCAGCTCCAATTAAATATTTTCATTTATAATCTCATGATGTTTCTTTACAGCAATAAAAGCCTACCAAGAAAGAAGTTGGTCTAGTATATACAAAAGATGTGGCAAAGGTCAACAATGGACTAATGAATGTATAATAGACAAATGGGGTAACTTATCAAAAAATGTCCAGGGGGACCTCTCATAGGCCAAACAGCAATACCAAATATCAAACAGCAGAAACACAAAAAAATTAAATGAGGTTAGAACAACTCCTATAAGTGAAAAAGAAAAACCAGAAGGGGCCAAAAAATGAATACTTTCACAAACTTCAATAGATGATCAGAGGCCAAATGTAAAGTTATTTATAAGTAATATTTAAATGTAAGGAATAGCAGACAATGGAGCTAATGTAACTATAATCTCTCCAAAATCTAGGCCTCCAAATCAGTTTCTTCAAAAGATAAATATCCAATTTTAAGAGGTTGGAACTTTATCCTCGGTAAATCAAAGTATCAGATGGCTTGAATGTATAAGCCCAGAAGGTCAAATTGGAAAGTTAAGGCCATGTGTGGTTAATATAGCCATAAACTTATGGGGAAGGGATTTGTTATAGCAATGAAAAACACAGATTAGCATCACTCCAACTTCAGGAACAAACCATAAAATGGGTGATGCTCCTGATAAAATTTTAAAAAATGTAATCAAAGACAGATACAGAGAGTACAGGCTATTCATTAAGACAATACAACATAGGCTGACTCTTCAACTTTAGTTGGGGGAGCCACTGCCGATAAAACACCAACAGCCTAACCACTAAGGTGATTAACTGACCAACCTGTTTAGATTGAGCAAAGGTCTATGATAAAGAAAGAATTACAGGGACTCAAACAGCTAGTCTAAGAGCAGTTGGAGGCTCAACATATAGAAGAGTCTACCAACCTTTGGAATTCTCCTATTTGTCATTATAAAGAAATCTGGCAAAAGGAGGATGTTGACAGATCTGAATGCAATTAATAAAATTATTTAGCCAATGGGTTCTTTACAGCCTTAAATCTTATTATCTTCTTTGTTACCTAAAGAAAGGCCTTAGTAATTGATTTAAAAGATGGCTCATTCACAATTATTTTATAAGAACAAGATAAAGATTTGCTTTCACAATGACCACATTTAGCTGTTCAATGTCAAAATAAATAAATAAATAAAAAGTATACCAATGCCAAACAAAAGATACAAAACAAAAATGAAAACTAAAAAAAAACCAAGAGTCTTGCCACAAGGAATGTTGAAGGACCCAACTTATGCTACTATTTTGTACAACAGTCATTGGAAATAATTCATAAACAATTTTCTCAAACCATAATTTACCACTATATGGATGATATTTTGCTGGATGATTCAAATCAACATATGTTAGAATATTTAATGAAGCAAAGAAAATTTTGCCATACTGAGGATTACAAATTGCTGCTAAAAATAAAATAAAGAGGAGATTATCTATTATCTATTAATTATCTAGGATATAAGAAAAGTCTGCAGGAAATCTGACTACACAAGGTATAAATCCGGAGAGACCAATTAAGAACTCTTAATGATTTTCAAAAATTACTGGGAGATATTAACTGGCTACTGTCTATAGTTGGTTTGACTATTCAAGAGCTGAGAATTTTATTTCAAACTTTACAAGGTGATAAAAATTAAACAGTCCCAGAAGATTTTGAGCTGAAGCCAAAAAAGAATTGGCTCTGGCAGAAAAGAAACTACAAAATGTCCATTTCAATCATATCGATCCAAAGGTGAGCTGTATTTTAGTTATCTTGTCTTCTTCTCATTCTCCCACTATCAATAAATCTAAGCATAGCAATCCCACTATGAGCAGGAGCTGTAATCCTAGGATTCCGACATAAACTTAAAAATTCCCTAGCACACTTCTTACCACAGGGCACCCCCATCTCACTAATCCCAATACTCATTATCATCGAAACAATCAGCCTATTTATTCAACCTATAGCATTGGCAGTTCGACTCACAGCCAACATCACCGCAGGACACCTACTTATTCACCTAATCGGAGGGGCCACTCTAGTACTAATAAACATTAGCCCACCAACAGCCATAATTACATTCATTATTTTACTCCTACTCACAATCCTTGAGTTCGCTGTCGCTCTAATTCAAGCCTACGTATTTACCCTTTTAGTCAGCCTTTATCTACATGATAACACATAATGACCCACCAAACCCACGCATACCATATAGTTAACCCAAGTCCTTGACCACTGACAGGAGCTCTCTCCGCTTTACTATTAACCTCAGGATTAATCATATGATTCCATTATAACTCAACCATCCTACTCACCCTAGGCCTCCTAACAAACATCCTAACAATATACCAATGATGACGAGACATCATCCGTGAAAGTACCTTTCAAGGACACCACACCCCTATCGTACAGAAAGGACTTCGATACGGAATAATCTTGTTCATCATCTCAGAAGTCCTATTCTTTACAGGCTTCTTCTGAGCATTTTACCACTCTAGCCTAGCCCCAACACACGATCTAGGAAACTGCTGACCACCAACAGGAATTACCCCATTAAACCCACTTGAAGTCCCTCTACTAAATACATCGGTACTCCTAGCATCAGGCGTCTCAATTACATGAGCTCACCACAGTCTAATAGAAGGGAAACGAGATCAAATAAATCAAGCCCTACTAATTACAATTATACTAGGCCTTTACTTCACCGCACTCCAAGCCTCAGAATATTTCGAAACATCCTTCTCCATCTCAGATGGTATCTACGGATCAACATTTTTTATAGCAACAGGTTTCCATGGACTCCACGTAATCATCGGATCCTCATTCCTTATCGTATGCCTCCTACGACAACTAAAATTCCACTTTACATCCAAACACCACTTTGGATTTGAAGCAGCAGCATGATATTGACACTTCGTAGATGTAGTCTGACTGTTCCTTTACGTATCAATTTATTGATGAGGATCGTACTCCCTTAGTATAACTATTATAACTGACTTCCAATCAGTAGATTCTGAATAAACCCAGAAGAGAGTAATTAACCTCCTAATTATCATTGCAATCAACAGTCTGCTATCCCTTATCCTTATCTCAATTGCATTCTGACTACCACAAATTAACCTATACTCAGAAAAAGCAAACCCATATGAATGCGGATTTGACCCAACAAGTTCTGCACGACTACCATTCTCAATAAAATTTTTCCTAGTAGC
>JADRCH010000040.1:9131220-9201357 GCA_019843965.1 Rhynchomys soricoides | reverse complement strand
AAGCCCATGTCGAAGCCCCAATTGCAGGATCTATAATCTTAGCAGCTATCCTACTAAAATTAGGAGGATACGGCATAATACGAATCTCCATTATCCTAGATCCACTCACAAAACACATAGCCTATCCATTTATCCTTCTATCGCTATGAGGAATAATTATAACAAGCTCAATCTGCCTACGCCAAACAGACCTAAAATCATTAATCGCCTACTCCTCAGTAAGCCACATAGCCCTAGTTATTGCATCAATCATAATCCAAACCCCATGAAGCTTCACAGGAGCCACAATACTCATAATCGCCCATGGTCTAACCTCATCTCTTCTATTCTGCCTAGCAAACTCCAACTACGAACGCATCCATAGCCGAACTATAATACTAGCCCGAGGCCTACAAACAATTTTCCCACTAATAGCAACACTATGACTAATAACCAGCCTAGCCAACCTAGCCCTACCACCATCAATTAATCTAATCGGCGAACTATACGTCATAATATCACTATTCTCATGATCCAACACTTCCATTATCCTAATAGGAGTAAACGTAATCATTACGGCCCTATACACAATATATATAGTCATCACAACCCAACGAGGAAAACTAACCAACCATACAAACAACCTACAACCATCGCACACACGAGAACTAACCCTCATAACCCTACACATCATCCCATTAATTATACTAACCATTAACCCAAAACTAATTACAGGACTAACAATATGTAAATATAGTTTACAAAAAACATTAGACTGTGAATCTAATAACAGGAAATTAAACTCCTTATTTACCAAGAAAGTATGCAAGAACTGCTAATTCATGCTCCCATGCCTAAACCCATGGCTTTCTTACTTTTATAGGATAAAAGTAATCCACTGGTCTTAGGAACCAAAAACATTGGTGCAAATCCAAATAAAAGTAATTAACATAATTTCATCCTCAATCTTAACAATTTTTATCCTACTCACACTACCAATCCTCCTATCAATAACCAAATTCACCAAATCCATTAACTTTCCACTATACGCTACAATATCAATCAAATACTCATTCATTTTAAGCCTACTACCACTACTAGCATTCTTCTACTCCAATACAGAATACATAATCACCAGCTGACATTGAACTACAATAGGCTCAATAAAACTCTCCATAAACTTCAAAATAGACTACTTCTCCACCTTATTCCTATCAGTAGCTTTATTTGTAACTTGATCTATCATACAATTCTCCTCATGATATATACACTCAGATATCAACATTAATCGATTTATCAAATATCTAATGATATTCCTAATTACAATACTAATTCTAACCTCAGCCAACAATCTATTCCAACTATTCATTGGCTGAGAAGGAGTAGGAATCATATCATTCCTACTTATTGGATGATGGTATGGCCGTACAGATGCAAACACTGCAGCTCTCCAAGCAATCCTCTACAACCGAATCGGAGATATCGGGTTTATCCTAGCTATAGTATGATTCTCCACTAACTCAAACTCCTGAGAATTACAACAAATCATAATAACCAACAACAACAACCTCATTCCACTACTAGGACTCTTAATCGCAGCCACAGGCAAATCAGCCCAATTCGGACTACACCCCTGACTTCCATCAGCCATAGAAGGCCCAACCCCAGTATCAGCCCTACTCCATTCAAGCACTATAGTAGTGGCAGGCATTTTCCTAATAATTCGATTTCACCCCCTAACATCAAACAACAACACCATCCTAACAATAATATTATGCCTAGGAGCCCTGACCACCCTATTTACAGCCATCTGCGCTCTCACTCAAAATGACATCAAAAAAATCGTAGCATTCTCCACATCCAGCCAACTAGGACTAATAATAGTTACACTAGGTATTAATCAACCACACCTGGCCTTCCTACACATCTGCACACACGCATTCTTTAAAGCCATGCTATTTCTATGTTCCGGATCAATCATCCACAGCCTAAATGACGAACAGGACATCCGCAAAATAGGAAACATTATAAAAACATTACCAATCACCTCATCCTGCCTAATCATCGGAAGTCTGGCCTTAACAGGAATACCATTTCTAACGGGCTTCTATTCAAAAGACCTAATCATTGAATCTATCAATACATGTAACACAAACGCCTGAGCCCTACTAATTACATTAGTTGCCACATCAATAACAGCTATATACAGTATACGAATTATATACTTCGTAACAATAACAAAACCACGCTACCCTCCAATAATTATTATCAACGAAAACAACCCAGACGTCATCAACCCAATCAAACGACTAGCACTAGGAAGCATCCTAGCCGGATTCTTCATATCACAAAACATCCCCCAAACTAACACTCAAATCCTTACAATACCATGACAACTAAAAACTACAGCCTTAATTATTTCAATTATAGGATTTATCATTGCCCTAGAACTTAACAACCTGACCCAAAACTTTTTCTCAATCAAAAACAATCCTTACTCCTTATTCTCAACATCCCTAGGATATTACCCCTCAATTATCCACCGAATAATTCCACTAAAAACCCTAAATCCAAGCCTCAAATGAGCATCAAACATAATAGACCTCACCTGAATAGAAAGTTCCCTTCCAAAATCTACATCCAAAATACACATAAAAACATCCAAAATACTAACCAATCAAAAAGGACTAGTAAAACTATATTTCCTCTCATTCCTTATCTCAATTTCACTCATAACCACCCTCTACATCTTTAGTCCCGAGTGATCTCAATAACAATAAAAATCCCAATAAATAAAGACCACCCAGCCACCACCATCATTCAAATAGTATCACTATACATAGATGCAACTCCAACACCTCCTTCTAACATTACCCCAACCTCATCAATATTATACACTAACCAATCACCTACATACTCCGAACCAACTAACCCTGCTTGACCACTCAAAAGCACATACACATAAATCACTTCCACCAAAAACCCAAAAACCAAAAAACTAAAAACTAATCAATTAGAACCTCACGTCTCAGGATACTCTTCAGTCGCTATCGCAGTGGTATAGCCAAAAACAACCAACATCCCACCTAAATAAATTAAAAACACTATAAGCCCTAAAAAAGAACCCCCAAACCCCAACACCATTAAACAACCCACACACCCACAAACAACCAACCCAAATCCCCCGTAAATAGGTGAAGGCTTCAAAGCCAACCCAAGACAACCAGTTAAAAATATTAGACTTAAAACAAAAACATAATTAGTCATTATTTCCACACAACATCAAATTGTGACCTATGACATGAAAAATCATCGTTGTAATTCAACTATAGAAACAAAATGACAAACATCCGAAAAACACATCCCCTTATTAAAATTATTAACCACTCTTTCATTGATCTTCCAGCCCCATCCAACATCTCATCATGATGAAATTTTGGCTCCCTATTAGGACTATGCCTCACTATCCAAATTATCACAGGACTATTTCTAGCCATACATTACACAGCAGATACAACTACAGCATTCTCATCAGTAGCCCACATCTGTCGAGACGTAAATTACGGTTGACTAATCCGCTACCTCCATGCAAACGGAGCATCCATATTTTTCATCTGCCTATTCCTCCACGTAGGACGAGGTCTATACTACGGATCTTACACCCTTATAGAAACATGAAACATTGGAGTGCTTCTCCTCTTCGCCGTAATAGCCACTGCATTCATAGGTTACGTACTTCCATGAGGACAAATATCATTCTGAGGAGCAACAGTAATTACAAACCTCCTATCAGCTATCCCATATGTCGGAACAACCCTAGTAGAGTGAATCTGAGGAGGATTCTCAGTTGACAAGGCTACCCTGACCCGATTCTTCGCATTTCACTTCATCCTGCCATTCATCATCACAGCACTAGTCATCGTGCACCTACTATTTTTACACGAAACAGGCTCCAATAACCCAACAGGCCTCAACTCAAATGCTGATAAAATTCCATTCCACCCATACTATACAATCAAAGACCTACTAGGAGTAATCTTACTAATTCTATCTACCATAAGCCTAGTACTATTCTTCCCAGATTTATTAAGCGACCCTGACAACTACACACCAGCGAATCCATTAAACACCCCACCCCATATCAAACCAGAATGGTACTTCCTATTCGCCTACGCCATCCTACGCTCAATTCCTAATAAACTAGGAGGAGTATTAGCTTTAATCCTATCAATCCTTGTTCTAGCCCTCCTACCCTTCCTACACACATCAAAACAACGAAGCCTAATATTCCGCCCAATCACTCAAACACTTTACTGAATACTGGTCGCCAACCTACTAGTACTAACCTGAATTGGAGGACAACCAGTAGAACACCCATTCATCATTATTGGCCAACTAGCCTCAATCAGCTACTTCTCCATTATCCTAGTCTTAATACCAATCTCAGGAATCATTGAAAACAAACTATTAAAATGAAGCCTATGTCCCGATAGTATAAATATTACCCTGGTCTTGTAAACCAAAAATGAAGAATAATCTTCTCTGGACATCAAGAAGAAGGAAAACTTCCCCACCATCAACACCCAAAGCTGACATTCTAATTAAACTACTTCTTGCACACATAAATTATACAATAAATACCTATGTATATCGTGCATAAAATTATCTTCCCCAAGCATATAAGCATGTCAATAAAATCAATGATCTAGGATATAAAATCAACACCCCATAAAATTTACAAAAACATGTCTATTGAACAGTTACATACAATTAATGCTTTACGGACATACCTGTGTTATGCAGAGGGAAGATTATATCTTACAATGGATATTTGTAGCACACAATCAGAATAAAAAAATTAAAAATTCCTACAAACTCTCTGAATTAATCCTTAAAGGAAAAATGAGACTTTGTCAATTAGCTGAAATAGATCCAGCTCAGATTGTGGTTCTTATGAATGATGATATTGCCTCATTATGGGCAGAAAATGATCATTGATAAACAGCTTGCAATAAATTTTTGGAGGAGAAATTAACAACAAATACGCAAAAATCATGGGACTTCAGTTTATAAAAAGAACTAATTGAATTCTCCCTTGTATAACAAAAGGGACACCAATTTCTGGAGCCTTTACATTTTACTCTGATGCAAATAAATTTGGAAAGCCAGGATATAAGTCAGAAATTATGAGTAAGGTAGTTGACAGTCCTTATGATTCAGTTAAAAAAAAATAGAATTATATGCAATTCTACTGGTGTTATTAGGATTTCAAGAATCTCATAGTAACTCTCAATATACTGAAAGAGTTGTTTTGCATCTAGAAATTCCTGAACTATTCAAAATGATTCCAAATTAACTTCACTGTATATTAAACAAGTGATTAGAAATAGAAATCATTCATTGTATACAATACATATCATCACATACAAGTCTGCCAGGCCCTCTGGCACAAGTTAATGATGAAATTGACCAGCTATTGATAGGAAATGTTCTAGAAGCTTCATAATATCATTTAAGAAACACTATCTTAAAAGCAAAGGTTTAAAGAAAGAGTTTTCTATACCTTGGCAACAAGCCAAGTAATATAACCAAACTATATTACCTGTAGGAAGTAACCCTAAAGGTACCCAAAGAAATGAAATTGGGCAAATAAACGTTTTCATTTTACAGAGTTTGGTAAAATGAAATATGTGCACACTATAGACATATTTGGGATTTCAATGGGCAACTGCTTTAACTTCTGAAAAGGCAGCTGGGCAATGGTGGCTCAAGCCTTTAATTCCAGCACTTGGGAGGCAGAGGCTGGTGGATTTCTGAGTTCGAGGCCAGCCTGGTCTACAGAGTGAGTTCCAGGGCAGTTAGGGCTTCACAGAGAAACCCTGTCTCAAAAAAAACAAAACAAAACAAAACAAAACAAAAAATACCTTCTGAAAAGGCTAATTCTGTAATTGCACGTTTATTAGAAGTTATGGCAATTATTGAAATACCTGTACAAATTAAGACAATGCTCCAGCATATGTCTCCAGTAAAATGAAGCAACTTTTACTTATAAAGTATATTACAAGTATACCACACAGTCCTACAGGACAAGCAATTTGTAAAGAAATCTAATCATACTTTAACAAAGAACCCCCCCCGAGATAAATTATATAGTGCTTTATTAAACATAAAATTTGAATGCTAACAAACAAAAAACTACAGCTGCTGAGAGACATTGCGTTAAAGATGTCCTAACCTCAGAATGGAAAACAGGAGAGGTTTTGTGTATGATCACACAGGAAAGGAGGAAACTGAGGAATCAGTCCAAAGTGATAAAAATCAGATGTGACAGAGGGAGACCCTTTGAAGATCATGACTACAGACAGGAAGAAGAAAAATCAATAAGACTATGACAGGTAATGTATATGCTGATCTCTCTATATGGGAACAGCTCTGAAACTGGCTGAGAAATGAATATATTAATTACAAAGTCCTTAGGACTTAGCATATCATTCTTTTGAATGGCATAGATGAAAATTTATATTACACTTTGTTTTTTTTATAAGTTAACTTATACATTACTTATAAGAAAGTTAACTTGTAAGTTTACTTCTCAGTAACTTATAAGAAGACAGATGTCTTCCACCTGCTCAAAGAGAAAAGAATCTTTCTTAACTAATCTGTGTACCTTGCACATTCTATACATATGTTAATGCAGAACTGTATATTATTTATGGGAGCTTATATATTTACAGAGAAAATAACCAGAAAAGCTGCCCTGAGAATGTTCACCTTAGAAGACACTTTAACACTAAGGCATATTGTTCCAGCATCCTGCCTGATCCTACCTGAGACTGCTTCAATGTTGTTTCCGCATAAGACTTGCTTCCAAGACAACTTCAAAAGAGCTAAGTCAATTTGTCCAGCTTTACAGATTGATTCAGTCAGGACTTCACTTAGGCCTGAACTTTCTCAGCATGCAGAGACTGGACAACAAATGCTAAAGCTAACTTTCTTAAGACTAACAATTTTCCCAATTTTCTTGCCCCACTCCCCAAAAATACTTTGCCCCAAATCAGCAGGAAGCAATTTTAAGAAAGCAGGGTGGGTAGTTTTTGGTCATTGCATTGGGTGATAGATGCTTGTCATTATAAAGGGGTTGGTTACAATTTATCAAATGGTCTTGATCAAGGAGAAAAGAGGTATAGGAGGTTAGACTCAGGGATTTCTCTCCGTTTCTTTTCTCTATCCTTATTTTTCTTATGTAGAAGAGGGGTTAGGAAGAAAAACGGACAGTATAGGAATATTATAGGAATAATAGGAAAGGGGGTAGATTATTAAATCTACTCTTAAATCAAAATTAATCTTACATTGGTATAGATCTTTTAATATTGATACATATTAAGGTAATATTTTGTTATATTGGCATAAATCTTTGTACACTGATGTGAAAATTAAATTTATTTTCAGTACAACAAACAATGAATACATGTTTTCAACTCTTATTTGAGGTATTTGAACCTAGATAACTCTTAATAATGTGAAGTTCTAGTCCCTTTTAAAGCTGGTATTACAAACTGTTTAGGATAATTAAGAAATGCAAGTTAAAAGTCAGACAAGCAAACTCATGATCACATTAGACACTAGTCCAGTTTATCACAATATTGTTTCCAAATAGCTAGAAACAAAGTTTGCCTATTCAGATATACTATGAATAGATAAATGGTTCTCAAAAAAAAAAAGCCCTCAGAGACTTACAGAATATGCAATTTAAGGGATTTTTATTATTTTAAAGATTTTATTTTTTACTATGAGACATGTTATCTCCTAACAGCACCCCCAATTCTACTTCAAAAAAATGTGATGAACATCAGAAAACCTTCTTATGGAGTTCATTTCAAATGTGGCAAGCTTCCAGTGGGCAAATTCCCCTTTCTTAAAATAGACAAAATGCTGTCCAAAACGGAAAACATGAATGCCGGGAAGTCAACTGCCAAGCTTTGCAAGAGTAAGGTAGGCTAGCCCTTCATAATTCCTGCTCCAAAGAAGTCTGTCAGGTATTCTGGGGCCAGAAAGCTAAAGATGGATGTTTCAGCATTTTAGAGGCAATTCTGGAGGACTGTCCAGGCAACCAACTCCTCTGTCATTTCTATAATTTTGGAAACTGCTTGCTCTGTACTTCCTGCATACTCAGGTAATACTTATTCCTTCTCATGTCTCTGATGAGGTTGAAGACTAGATACTTGCTCTCACAATTAAACTTAAGTTGATTCGGATTTAAAAAGATGTTTTATGTTGGTAATGCAAGTTATGATTAAAAAAAAAAAAAAAGGATCTAGGTACAGAACTCTAAACACACCAAGATAATAGAATACTTTATCCAAAGTTGTCAAATACAGATAGACTGGATTTTATAAATTTAACTCTGACCTAATTGTTTTCATAAATTGTTTCATATTTGTTCTTATGGTATGTCATTTATTAGTATAAGAGAAAGAGCCTTTTTAGGTAGACAAAAAGGGGGAAATGTTGGGGGTTAGCCTGCTACTATGTATTCAAATGCTGAACACCAAGATCTGGTTGCCCCTGACCAGCATATTCTTACACACACCAAATGATGTTATGTAAACTTTATTCTCTGACTGGTTAAATAAATTGGGAGAATAGAGGTAGACAGTTTGGGTTATGAAGCTGGGGTCACTGGTAGGGACCATATGGAAAGAGAAAGAAGACGGGAGAACAGTTCTCTATTAGATGGGGTGGACCCGAAGAACATGGCTGGGTGATATGTCCACTAAGGACACACTGATGGAGCAGAAATAACCCAGGTGAGACTCAATCAGCAAACATTTGGAGAGCTCATCTGGGAATTAACAGTCAAGCATATAGAAAAATAGATTAGGAGTAATTTGCCCAGTAATTGTGCTAACGCTGTTTAAATAAAGCCTTAGGACTTTGCCTTGATTACTGATAAGTGGGGGAGACGGGCTGGCTGGGTCATATTAAGAACTCTGAAGTCAATTCATAACTTTTAATGCAACATGTAAGAATCACCCAGGTGAAACTGGTTTTGAAGGCATGAAGGGGTCATGGAAACCAGGTAAGTCTTGGCACTTGGAGAGGCCAGGAAAGGCCATTGCTGAAAGTGCAGCCTCGGTTGCAGTTGATGGCCCAGGACTAAAGGAGTCATGCAAAGAAGTTGAGGCTTGTAACCATGAAGAAAGCCGATGAGAAGCTAATGGTGAAGCCTAGTTGCCATGGAAGAATCAGGATATTGGACATGCTGGAACCATAGGATGACTACCAAGAACAGCAGTACCAGTGGGATAGTCAACTGAGCCTAGAGTATTACAGAGGCAGAGCTGGAGAAGTGACCCAAGATCTTGGATGAGCCCAGAAGATCATGTGTGGATCCCAGACATTGGAACAAGAAACTGTAAAAAGTTGAAGTTGCCTTGGAGATTCCAAGATGTTAGAGATGCCAGAGCCATGGAATACCTGCTGAGGAAAGCTGCTAACAGGGAGTGGAACTTGCCCAAGAGAAAGAATTGTGTTGCAATCAACAAAGCTGAACATAGTTAGACATAGAGATGCAGAAATTAGAGTTTGCCCAGCTGATTTTTGGTCTGGCTATGGCCCAGTATTTCCTCACTATGACATTTTGGAATGGTAATATATATCCTGTGATATAGGAAGTAAGTGATATACCTTTTGATTTTGATTTTAAAGCAGGCTACAAGAGATTGCATGAATCTCAGAAAAGACTTTGAACTTTGGACTTTTAAACATTACTGAGACTTTTGAATTTGGATTAAATGTATCTTGCATTATGCTATGACTAGGTATGACCCCCATAGACTCATGCGTTTGAACAAGCCTACAGAGGCCAGAATGTGGAATGTGGTGGTTTGGATATGCTTGGCCAGGAGAAATGGCACTATTAAGAGGTGTGACCTTGTTGGAGGAAGTGTGTCACTATGGGCATGACCTTTGAGGTCTCTATTTTTAAGTTCTACCCAGTGTGAAACAGAGTCCTCTCCTGGCTGCCTGCACAAGACAGAATCCTTCTGACTACCTTCAGACCAAGATGCAGAACTCTCGGCTTTTCCAGCACCAAGTCTGCCTAAACAATGCCATGCTTTCTACCATGACAAAGCTCTACAGAGCTTCAGTAAAGCTCTGAAACTGTAAGCCAGACACAATTAAATGTTTTTATTTATGAATCACCATGGTCATGGTATCTCTTCACAGTAATGAAACCCTAACTAAGACAAATAGCATAACTTACTTGGTTATGGAGGAGTCTTAACTGTGGCTTATTTTGACAATTGTTATATCTGATGCTTATTTCTGCAGCTCTTGGCAACCCACTGTTCTCATTTTTCTTCATTTCTGTGAATTCAAAGATGGAACATTAAATAATTACACAAAAGATTAGCTGTTTTTCAACAGAGTATGGTGGTCTATGCCTGTATTCTCAACATCCTGGAGACTAAAGAAGATGGAGTATTGACAATATAGGGACTATCTCAGGGATAGAAGGGGATGGGGACGGAAAGAAAGAAAATAAAGGAATAGAAAATAATATGAAAGAATGAAGGGCAGAGAGGGAGAAAACAATGGAAGGAGGACAAAAAGATACATGACTTTTCCACATTAAAGAACTATGAAAAAAACAATCTAATGAAATGTCACATATATTCATTGTAACTTGATTATAATTTTTGTACCACAGACCACTCTCTCATAGTACGGGTCAGTTCAAATCACTTTTATTATCTTTAAAAAAAGGTACAATCATATTGTTTATACCTGCATTGAACCTCTCGTTATATCTGAAAACAGAGTAGTATAGTATAAATAATTTTACGAATTCACACACCCTGTACAACCTAACTGCATATCAACTAAATAGAAAGCTAGTGGATATTTCTCTTATTTCATTATGTGTATGAAATTATGTTTCAGTTAACTTATATACTTCAATCCACACTATTTTCAGCAAAATCATGTTTTACATTATTTTGTGGAGAATTTTCACTTTTTCTTCCATAGGAGCACTGTGGCTCATGGGCACCCACACTCACACACATTATACACACACAAACACTAATTTAAAAATTAGTTTAAAAGATTCATAGAAAGTATAAGGACATTTTTTGAGTTGCTATTATTGTTTTTTGAGATTTGAGTTTTATTCTATAGACCAGGCTGACCTTAGTATCCAAATTTTAATTCCTGCTTCATTCTCCTAAGTGCTAGGATTGCAAGTATGTACCAGAATACCTGGCCTGAAAGGTATTTTATTATTCTTTTAGGAACTGTAAGACACAACATGGATGCCCTAACCCTGGAGATTACTGTAGAGTATCAGAAGCTGATATTCTAATAAATCCTTCCTAATGTGCTTATATTATAGCAGAGATAGTTGTTAAACTGCAATGCTATGATATAATGGTTATAGCACTAAATATGAAAAATTACATGTTAGATAATTAAAATATAATCATGTCATCTTAAAGCATCATGGGTTAGCACATTCATATAATTTTATTGTTTAAGGTTAAGCATAGTTAAAGGTTGCATTTCTTTTTTTTTTTTTTCTTTTTTGGTTTTTCGAGACAGGGTTTCTCTCTATAGCCCTGGCTGTCCTGGAACTCACTCTGTAGACCAGGCTGGCCTCGAACTCAGAAATCCGCCTGCCTTTGCCTCCCGAGTGCTGGGACTAAAGGTGTGTGCCACCACTGACTGCGGTTGCACTTTTTTTTTAAAACTTTTATTTGTATATATGTGTCTCTGTGTGGATTTGTGCATATATAATGCCTGCAGAGGTCAGAAAAGGGTGATGGGTTCCCTGGAGCTAGAGACTCAGGCACCTGTGAGCTGCTTAATAAGGGTGCTGGGAACTGAACAAAAGCAGGTTCTCAGCAAGAGCTGTCCATGCTCTTAGCCACTGAACCATCTTTTTAGCAAGTAGTTTTTGTTATTTTCTCATAGAAAGTATAATAATACACTGATGACGACAAAAATAATCACTAAAGCATCACTGATCAAAATTTGTTATAATGTAATTAATACTAAAACTTCATTAAATAAATCTGTATCTAAAAGTATCATAAACCATAAGATATAGTACATCATCTTAGAAAAAGGATTCAATTATAATATAGGATGTACCCTCAAACAGCACTTACTAAAAGGAGATGCCAAGCCTTAGTCATGCCTAAATTTCTAGCATGAAGCAAGGTTCATAAAAGATGCTTTAAAATGGTTTGGTTTTTCATATGTGCATAGATAGCATATTAAATAGTTTACCAAACTTTCATCTTTTAAATCTGTATTCTATCCTACTTGCCACATGTTTTCTATAACATTTGCAATAATCATAGTTATAAGTCAGATCACATTTCTAAAAAAGCAGCCCAGGATTATTTTTCATTTAAAGGCAATAGGGTGGAGGTAATAGCAAGTAATAATAGTCCCAAGATTCTAGAAGATTCAAAATGTTCTAAAAATGACAATAAGCAACCAGTCAAACTAAAGAAAAATTGATGAAATTTGTAAAAAGGGTTGATAAAGAACTAAAGCTCTGGTAAGTGAAATTTCTGCAATCATTTACACTTTTTAATTATTGCTTTCTTTGAACTAAAAATGATACATAAATTTCAAGAAGAAAGGGAGTTTAGATGACATAACACCATTAGAGAGAGCATATTTATATCTAATATGATGCCACAGCTTTAGCAAAACCAATGTGCAATTCTCAGAAATTTTAAAAATTTGTATACCTCTTAGCTACAAAGTCAAGGTAAAATTCTAAGAAATGTACACAAAGGATTTTAGTAAATCATCATCATACATTATTTGTGAAAGTCGGTAGTGTGAGATGTAGATTATAATGTTAAAAAGAAAGAGCGGACACAGACCAGTTCTACCAACCTTCATAGCACTTGCCACTCAAGCATATATGCAAGTTCCTCCACAAAAGCAAATATAGAGATCTCTACTACAAAATTGCTGGTAGCCTAAATATAACCTTTCATTAATATATTTATCGGGGGGTTGGGATTGTGATTAAAGATTTACTCCATGAAATAAAAAGAACGATGAAGTAGCAGTCACCTTACAATGAAAAAGAGTAGGAATTTTAAGGTCCTAATCAGTCAAAGAGCACCACACATCACATACTAAGTTTATGTTAGACTCTACCACTGTAGCAACAAAGAAAAATTCAAACATACCTAAGCTAGCATCATTAAGGTCGTAAGTGATGCTGGCCTTCTGGAGGACATCTATTTGCTTATCTTCTGAATCATTTTTTATTGATTTTTGTTTATCTTGGAATCTTGCAGGTTTCTGTCTGGTTTTATTCTTGTTCTTTTCTCCAGCCCTAAAACAATTGTGTTATTGTTTTCTCAATTATTAGGTCTCAAAAGAAAAGAGTAGAAAAGAAGAACCCGCCATGGTGGCCCACACCTTTAATCCCAGCACTCGGGAGGCAGAGGCAGGCGGATTTCTGAGTTCGAGGCCAGCCTGGTCTACAGAGTGAGTTCCAGGACAGCCAGGGCTACACAGAGAAACCCTGTCTCAAAAAAAAGAAAAAAAAAAGAAAGAAAAACCCACAAAGAGGATAATCAATGAGTTCAAGGCCAGACTGTGCTACATAGTGAGATTAACCTGTCCCTTGAGACCTTTCTCAAAACAAAAAAGTACTTTAAAAATACCAAACAAAAATATGTAATCTAATTTAAGAAAACTATATGACAAAGAGCTTCCAGAAATAAAATACTTACCTAGCAGATGTGAGGCCAGGATTTAAAAGCACTATTGGGAAGTTGTCTATTTTTGTAAGTAAGGTTTACTGAAGCACAGCCATGCTCGTTCAATTTACACTACCTACAGTTGCTTCTCTGTTGAAAAGACAGAGCTAACTGGTCGAGAAAAGAAGCAACATGTCCAGAAAAATACCATCTGGTACTTTACGGGAAGAAACAGTCACCAATGCCTATGATAAGTTACCTGCACGCAGATCAAGTTTAAAGATCTGTATCTCCTACTAGCTCCTAAAGAACAAGAATTAATAAATTTTTCTCTCAGTGTCTGCTAAGTACCTGGTAGGTACTCAAAAACTACAGAAAAATTAATGGAGAAAAATGAATCAAGAACTTTAATCCAATATTTAACAACTATATGTCAGCCACAGGGTAAGCAATTGACAAATTCTCCTTAGAAATGTGTCTCCAATTTTATTTTCTTTTTGAATTTACTAAACATGACAGAAATTCTAATTAAGGTTTATTATTTCTAAAACTCCTAAGATCACAAAAATCTTCAAAACTATCACACAAACACAAACACCCAGCAAACTAAAAACCACTTTATATTGGTTATATAATCATTTACATTTGAAAAAGCACATTATATTTTGTATCTAAAATGAGTACATTTTAGGGACCATAACTTATACCTTGATAAAGCTGATTTTAAAAAATTTAGACAGTTTACCTTAATTGTTCTAGAAAATTATCAATGTGTTTCTTCCAATTTTGGGGGAATCCAAACATAAATTTTCTTGTGAGATAACAGGGATATCCTATTTAACAATGAGCAAAATAAATACAAAGTTATTTTAATTTAAAAAATAAGAAATTGAAATTATCCAAAGCCTAGACTTTTAAAGAGGTCTCTCTAATTCATTGTCAGTCAAGAAATGTGTACTTCTGGTTTACTATATGCTACGTACTGCTGCAGTACTGAGGACCCATCAGTTAGGGAAATAAAACTCCTTATCATTACACACTGGACTTCTAGAGTATAAGAGAAAAAGCAAACCCAGAAAATAAAATTCGTTGCTAGACTGATATCAAAGAAAAAGTAGTTAAACACATTCATGGAAGAAAAGGAGAGAACAGTAATTTCAAAGGAGGATAGTCAGGGAAATTCTGAAATAGAAAGTCAGGTCACGGAACCTGAGGAAATGATGCATGCGGTAAAATGGAGTCCGAATATTAGAAATAGGAACATGAAAAGCCTTGTGACAGACAGCTGGTTTGTTTGTGAAGTAAGACAAGCAAAGCTGAAGTGCACTGAAGAGTCAGTACTAGGAGTTTACTGCAATGAGTAACGTGATTGCGTGGGACATCACAAGGGGGTAGAGTCAATTTATGATCCTGGGATTTATTTCGGAAAGAGGAGAGGCTATGGAAAGATTCAACTGATAATGCTACCCATTTACCTGCTTCTTTCATGGAAACCCGGTCTATCAATCCTTTTAATATATAAATGTTGCCTGATAAGGTCCTAAGTTCATTGTGTTTAATCCGCTCTATAATTACATTACTATGCCAATAAACATTAGTCATATCTCTAGGGAAAAAAAAAGAATAAGTTTAGTAAGGTCAAAATTTTTACACTTTACCAGGAACTATACATACATATAAAGCATACAAGCTTATAATGAAGTACTGATTCTGAGCCAGGTATATGTAATCTCAACATCTTGTATATAAAAGCAGGAAGACTGCTCTAGGTTTGAAACCAGCTTATTCTACATACTAAGTTCCATGCCAACTAGGGCTTCAGAGTGAGATGCAGTCTCAATGTCACCCTCCACTCCAAAAAGGAAGTACTCATTTTGTCCTCTTAGCTGCCACAACGATAACTGCATTATTAATCTAATTACAAAACACCTGAAGGCTAACCAGTACAGAATTCAACTGCTTGTCTAGTGTGATGCTCGGAGTCTATGCTAAGAAACTATACTGTGGTCAATCAATCTATGTATCTGATATAAGACAGAGCATTAGGAAGGAAGGAGAAACTGTCAACAAACATTTGCTGCTGGCAGCATCTGACATTTCATCTTAATAGTTCCTAAGCCTTCAAAGATTTTTGGTGGCCCTTTTCTTCACGTTTTTGTTGGCTTTTTGTAGAAATGTTACTTTTATTTGTTCAGCTGGTGTCTTGCTGGGATGTTTTTTCCACATATTTATTTTGTTTGTATATACTATGAAATTCATATAAAACCAGAAACAAGCTTCTGGGAATCAGTTCTTTACTACCAACATATGGGACCTGGGGATCAAACTAAGGTTGTACAACCTTGCAGCAAGTTCTGCCCTTTGAGCCATCTTGCTGGCCCCCGGGTCTTACTATGTTACCTATGAAAGCTTTGGACTTTTACATCTTCCAACTACCTGAGATTATAGATTACATGTGCACTCAACTCACTCCCTCCTGCTTCATGTTCAAAAATGTTAAGTAGATATATCTAATTTTAAAGGTTTTTTTCATCATTTTAAAATATATACAGGCAAATGTTTTTACCTTCTATTTTGTAGAGAGGGTCTAGTTAAGAAACAACAAAGTAGCAAATCACTGACTCAGAAATCTATTATTCATACATCATTAAATAAAACTAGTAGATAAGTGCTGAACATTTTTCATATAACAGATAATAAACATACTCATGCTATAAAGAAGTGCTCTCAATTAAATCAAATGGGATTAAATATACTATACCTTAATACTTATCTTTGATTTTTTTTTTTTTTTTTTTTTTTTTTTTTTTTTTTTTTTTTGTGTGTTTTTTGTGTTTTTTTTTTTTTTTTTTTTTTTGCTTTATTGTTGTCGGGGGGGGGTATGAGGTTTTTGTTGTTATTGTTTGTTTTTTGGGTTGCTTTTTGGTTTTGGTGTTGTTGAGATATGGTCTCACTATATAGCTCTAGCTGTCCTGGAACTATGTAGATGAAGCTGGCTCAAAACTCAGAGATTCACCAGCCTCTGCCACCGGACTGTTAGGGCTTAAAGGCGTGTGCCACCACAGCCCACAGCTTCATTTAACATTTAAATCATACTCTAAAGGACATGGCTCTTTAATATTGCAAATATTAATTCACTTAATTCCTTACCTACAGCAAAGCTGAACACTAAGCATGAATTAAAAGTCATCTTCAAGTACATATAGTAAAGTATTTATAGTACCTATAGTACCCAAGGCCAGCCTGGGCTACATGATACACTCTCAAAACAAGAAAAGCCTTCCCATAAAATTAATCATATTATTATTATCATTGTACTAATGAAGTTGAGTCTCATAAAGTAGAAGTAATTTGTTCAAGTAACACTGGTAGTAAGCTGTATTACCAGGGTCCTTGCAAAGGCAGTCTATGTTGCATCTTAGACAGGAAAAAGGGTAATACAGTAAGACAGCAGACTAGGAGACTTTATATGTTCAACCTTGAAGCAGTGATCATTGACATTGTGTCAGCACACGTTGTTTACTATGGGGAAGCTGGTTCTCAGAAGTAGAACAGAGTACCAGAGTCTACTGTCTGACAATGCTTTCACTTTTGAGAACCAAAAGTGTTGATTAACATGTAACTGCCTGGGAGCTTTAAATAATTTTGATCCTTTCATGGATCAGTAATTTATATCAAATAACTTTAGCAAGGGATTGATGTCATGTTTTGCTTTTGCCTTCAGTTTATAACCTCATGAGAACATGTTTTGTAAGAAGATGCTATTTGTCACTCATCACTTACATACTTAATACAGCCTACTTAGTCGTTATTAAAAGAACATTTAAATGTTATACTTACACCAGCTTGCCTTCTACACATATAGCAGTATTGTTATTGATGATTTTAATCATCCATTCCTGTAGATGGATTTCCTAATCAAGCATAAAAAAAGGACATATTTCTTGTACTACTTGCACACAGCATTATAGTTAGCATTTAGCATTAGAAAATGTGAATTACAAGAAAAACCTTATGTAATCCTAGTGATTTCTGAGTAGCCATCTGTGTAGGAATCAGCCCATTTAAAGCACCAATTGTTAAAACTACAGGATTGAAAGAAAGAAAAAAATACAGAAACTTAACAGAGGTTGTACTATATGGTTTGCCTGTGATATAGAAGGATCTGCATTTTAAATATTCATACAAAATGGTTTAGCCAAAAGAAAGAGAATCCTAACATACACAGTGAACCAGCAACTTAGAGGGATAAAAATGCTAAATATATTATATATCTTGTCTCCAAAAAAATTTATTTTTGTTAAGCTGAGTTTGAGTGACACTTTCTGTTTCTATCAAGGTCACAGCTAGCAATAAAGATTCAATTCTATTCCTAAGTAAACAGTTGAATTGCTCAGAAAATGACTTTTGTGTAAGTAAAATGCCATTAAAATGTAAAATTTTCTATGAACACTGATAGTAAGAGCATTTATAGTTCATAACAATTTAAGATGAAAGTATTTCTAAGTAGAGCTAAAGTCAAAGTTAATATAACTAATGAGTGACCATTCATTTTAAATAGAAGTATACATTTTTATATAAAGACAAATTCCCCAGAACATGAAAAGATGCTAAATAGGAGGACAGTCTCTGATATTGCATTTCTTAATTATACTTTTAAAATACAGATATTTGGAGATGTAGCTCAATAGTATAGCACAAATCCCTGAGTTTGGGTCCTAGAACTGAAAAAATGACTAGAAGAGTAGGATTAATATTATTTCTTTCGCATCTGGATACACAGGTAGGCAATAGGAAATATGAGAAAGTCTTCCATGTGCCTTAGATTCACTAACTCACGTTATGTTTACAACTCAAGGAGACAAGTACCATCTTCATTTTACAGAAAAATAAATCATAAAATATATATAACTTTCCCGTAATATATGGCTAGTAGCATATATGGGTTAAAAATCAAATTCAGCCTCTACAATATTGTGCTTTAGTACTTATACAAGGATGTTTTAAGACAGATAGTTAAGAAAGGTCTTAGAGCAGTGAACTGAATAAAATGAAGTACAAGCCACCAGGTTTGTAAGACTGTTCTAATCAAAAAACAAGTTTAAAAACCCTAAATAGGTAGCATAAAAAGCACAATTACTTGAAAAGGGTAAGCAAGAAGGAATAAAAAGTAAGTTTAGAGATTCATAAACTAAAGGCTTAATGTTTTCTTCTGTAACTGGAAGTTACTAGAATAGAGTTGAGAGTTAACCTATAATTGTTATAACCAGACAACGGAAATCTGCATGGGATGAAAATGGTAATGAAGGACATGCACATGGCATGAACTAAAGGCTATCTTAGTGATGTAAAAATATTGATCGGGAGGTCTAAAGATTAGTAAAGGGGTAATGATAGTAACATGATTCTCATGCTTCTGCACTGAGAATCTGGTACATGTGCTAGCAATAATGACATCTGATGGGGCTAAAGAGTAGAGGGTAAAGGTAGGGGAGAGATCCTTAAGGAAGAAGAAACCAAAGGTGGTGTTTGTAGAAGGCCCATTTCAGTTAGAGCAAGGTACGTCATAGGACATAAATGACAGCATAGTGATAATATATTTCAGGTGGGAGAGGGAACAATACAATGAAGAAATGAGGATGAGTAAGAGACTAGGTCAGAGTTGTGGAATGTACAGAATATGGATTTGAGTCCTGAAAGGCTTAAAGTGCTTATGGTAACTTGTATAAGCAGGCATGGTAGAGATGAAGAAGTACTAGGAAATATTAGAATAATTTTATTCAAACTTTATACATTTAGGTCAATATCCAAACCTTTTATCATTATGTCAGACACTAAATATTTGTAAATGATACAATTTGTAGCAAGTAACTGAGATTATAAAACTGCAACCATTTCATCATTTCTAAAACTAAGATAGAATTACATACTATCTCAATTGGGTACCCACTAATATCTACTTAAAACTTAATGGATATACTTTTAACAGTTAGGAATTTTATATTGCTTTTTTTTTTTTTTGTTCAGTGCTGAAATATCAAGCCTGTTTCATACATGCTTGTATTTCTTCTTGAACTGATAATACATCTCCTTCAAAAATGTATCTCCATGTAACATAGTTTGATGCTTTCAAGTATTTTACTGTTCATCTTATATAACTTTTATCAAGAAAAAAATCTCAGTCGGGCAGTGGTGGCACGCGCCTTTAATCCCAGCACTCAGGAGGCAGAGGCAGGCGGATTTCTGAGTTTGAGGCCAGCCTGGTCTACAGAGTGAGTTCCAGGACAGCCAGGGCTACACAGAGAAACCCTGTCTTGAAAAAACAAACAAAAAAATCTCAACTCTTTAGCTGTTTTCTTATTTTAAATGTTAATAATTCTTCAAAAGCTAGAATAAAAGCAGGAGCAATGTCAGTGTTCATCTCTTCAAGGCATAAGTTTACAACTAGCAATAGAGCAAAATAAGAATTAACAACTGAGTCACCTTACTTTCAGCCCACCTGTCTTTTCACTAGGCTTATAGTGGTTACCGTCAATAATAAAACAAGAAATAAAGCACATGGAGAGTTTACACCTCTGAGGAACAGAGATAAGGGAGCAATTAAAAGCAGGAATAAATACTTGCCTTAAATGTCTCCCTACCTGATATTTTTTTACTTTATTTACAGTAGTTTCAAGCTTTGTAGGCTTTCTTTGAGATCGGTCAGATAATGTTAAATTAAGTCTGGGACTTGCACGTTTAATTTTAGATGTACTCTTCATGGGATCTTGAAGAACAGTCATTCTAGACATCGTTTTTTCATTTTGTTCTGTAATATCCTCTTTCGCAGTCCTTTCTGTTGTCACATCATTATCAGAAGTAATAGACTGGCTATGATTCTCAATAGGAACACAAATAGTACTAATGGTAACATCAGTATTTTCCAACTTTTCATAAGTAGAATCAATGCCGTCCAAAACAAATGTGTTCTTTTTGGACACAGTGGTTTTAACAGGACTCTCTTTTGAATGAAGAACTTGTCTGACAAACTGGGCTCTAGTTAATGCCTTGCTTGAAATGCATGAAGCTGAAACATTTTTTTGTTCTTGGTTCAGAATTGGAGGATCTGCCAAAAGTAAAATACAATTAACAAGAAATTATAGAAAGGTTCTATGGAAATAAAAAGTCTTAAACTGCTTATATAAAAAAGATATCACATTAAGAATAGTCCATCCTCAAGTTCAATTAAGTGTCTCTAGTTTTTTGTTGTTTTAAGACAATCTTTCTATTTAAGAATACTTTGGTTTTCTCTGACCCTTCTCTCTCCCTCTCTTCTCTCTCAGACATCTTTCTGCCTCTTTCCCATTCCCCCTCCCCCTCTCTTTCCATGTGTTCCTGGCTGAACCCCCCCTTCTCTGCCTCTATTCCCTCTCAACTACCCTTCCCTTGTCTCTAAATAAACTCTATCCTATACAAAAAAAAAAAAAAAAAATACTTTGAACTTGCATAAAAAAACGACAATTGCAAACATAACAAACCAACAATACACAAGAGTCTAACATTTATAACTTTCTGCTTTCTTTTCATGCTGGTGTTGAATCTTTTGTTTGCTGGGTGTGGTGATTTGAATACGAATGACCCCCCTCTTTCCCCTGTAAGCTCATATATTTGAATACTTAGTCACCAGGAAGTGACACTATTTGAAATGATTAGAAGGTATGGCCTTGATGGAGGAAGTATATCCCTGGGGGTGGGCTTCAAGGTTTCAAAAGCCTATGCCAAACCCAGTCTCTATCAGTCTCTTCCTCCCTCCCTCCCTCCCTCCCTCTCTCTCCCCTTGTGGATCAGGAGGTAGATCTTAGCTACTGCTTCAGAGCCTGCCTGAATGCCAACATGCTTCCCCACCATGGGTGATAATGGACTAAGCCTCTGAACTATAAGCAAGCTCTCAATTACATGCTTTCTTTTATATGAGTTGCCATGAGCATGGTGTCATTTCACAGCAAAAGAACAGTCACTAGGACACTGGAAATGTTTGATAATTCTAGAGGAACTTGTAGGTTGGCAATTTAGAAACAGAGAGGGAAAGGTCTTCAGACCAGTATAGTATGCTTTCATAATAAATAACAGTGACATAAAAATCTCCCTTTAGCTGGGCTTCTAATTACAGCACTTGGGAGGCAAGGCAAGCAGATCTCTGTGAGCTGGAGGTCAGCCTGAAGTTCCAGGACAGCCAGGGCTACACAGAGAAACCCTGGGGGGGGGGGGGGGGAGAAGGAGGGAGAGCAGTGGGAGACAAGGAGGGAACTGAGTTAGCTGGAGAGATGGCTCAGTAGTTGAGGGCACTGATCTCTTTTCCAGAGGACCCAGGTTCAAATCCTAGCACTCACATGGCAGCTCACAACTGTCTTTAACTCCAAGATCTGACACCTTCACACAGACATGCATACAGGCAAAACACCAATGCACATAAAATGGAAATAAATTAATTTAAAAACATTTCCTCTTGCCTTCACTTCACCTTCTATACTTACATTATGCTGAGGGGAAAAAAACATTAACAATTTCCAAATTATAATTTGCCTTTTCAAGACAAAAGCATACTATTAAGTCTCTGTAAGCAGTTTTGGGCGGTGATTCCTCCTAGAACAAGCAGCACCAAAGACTAGAATATAGTTCTCATAAGCCATGGGAGCTATCTGCATTACTCAGATTTTAGATTAACAACACATTCCACCCCATGGTGTACCAGAGAATGCCAAGGTACTAAGTGGCTGACCACAGTTTCCGTCAGGGGGTTCTGATTAAGAGCATGAACAAACAATTAACAAGTCTGAACCTACCCTTTAAAATTCAAAATATTGAGACCTAATTACAAATTCAACAAAAATTTATATCCCTTTGACCTTTTTTTCAGTAGAGCCTCATTATGTAGACTAGACTGGCCTCTAGAACACTCCTGAAACTGGGATTACAGGAATATATCACCATGCCCAGTTTTTGACATAATGGTTAGGCCTTTAAAGAAATGAAAGTTTGTAGACTAGATAAATAAGGATTAGTAGTACTATTTGCAATTTTTCTGATTTATATTCTAAAACTTTACATTTAATGCATTTTAAATACAGAAGTGAGCATATATATATGGAGAGAGAGAGAGAGAGAGAGAGAGAGAGAATTAACACTTAAAATTTGTGCCAGAGAAGAAAAAGATCATGTTTATGTGTACACATTAGACAGAGTCATCAGAATCTCAAAGACAAGAACTTATCTGCTCTTAAATCCTATTACTGATTCCCACATTCCCATACACACAGTGTATATTTATATACATACTACATGATATATACATATCAAGTAATGCATTGTATTCATACAAATACAACATGTATTTATACACATATTCCTGTAATCCCAGTATTCAGAAGACTTTCAAAATTGAGGCCAATCTAGACTATGTGACTCCCCAGTGCTGGAGTTTGATACCACGTCTGCAGTTCTCCCTTCTGTCATACCATAAAAATTACTTTCACTGGAATGTGAGAAGACATTTTGGTACCCTGTTCTTATAATAACCAAGATCTTAAAACTGTACTTTAAACAGTTAAAAAGACATTTTAAACCGTTACATAACCAAACTAACCTCCCAGTGAAGGGTTATTAGATTGGAATGATTTTTCTTTTTCCTCACAGATATAGGTATGTTGCAACTGAGTTTTCTTGTCTCTGTTAGGAGAAAAGACTTTATTATGTTCACATTCTGGTGATCCCAACATGCTACTGCTCCTTGATGGTTGTTTTTGTTTGTCACGCTGTACTTTTTCTTTCATTCTTTGAAAGATTTTTTCTGGTGATTCATAAATCATTTCACTTCTTAATCTATCCACATTGGGTTTTATAACACTGACATCAAGAGAGCTGTTTGAAAGGGTAGCCTCTGATAGCATGGTGGACTGAAATATATTTTTATTGTTAGAAGTTGTTATTTCTAATAATTGATTCTTTTTATGACCATTCAAATTCAGAGAGGATTTGTGATATTTCACCAAATCTTTCATAGGTGTAAGTGTGCCTGAAGGGATGCTGTCAATAAAGACTGCATCTAGAGGCATATTTCTTCTTTCCAATGTCCCAGAAGACAAATGAATTCCTGCATGTTTCAAAGGTGTGACAATCATCTTGACAGGACAGTGGCAACAAAATTCTTTTTATCGAAAATTCCAGACAGAACTTCAGAAGGAGTCCAGAGAAACCTGTAATGAAATCAACTTTTATGTTTGGTCCCTTTAAAAAATTTACCAATTTTCCATTAACAACATTGTACCATTAAAAGGCTTAATTGATTCTTATCAACACTAGAGAACATATAGCTTACAAACCAGACTGATATTTAATGTTTTTATTAAGTTATAATTTTCATCATTTTTCAAGAGAAAAATGGCATTCAAAACTGTCTATTTTTTAAAAAAAAGCACCATCCAACAAATAACATAGTTATATCCTTAAGTTCTGAATTATAAATACCTGTTTTCGAGATTTACTTGACAGCTACAGGACTGTGTTCCCCTAAGGGGTTTGACAGCCAATCAGAATGTAGTTTCCTGTCCATTTTTGGTTCTGACACTGGGGATCAATGCAGGACCTTGAGCATGCTGTAAAAGCATTCTACTGCTGCAGTGAAATTTATTCAAACATAACTCTTTAAAGTTCTAATCTAGTGTTTGCATAAAGCAAATGACATCTGCATTAGGCTATATTAGACTACATATTAGGTTAACACGTGTGCTTCCTTTATGAACTTAAAAAGGTTAAGTCAGAAGCCATAATGATCAAAAGGGAATGCTGAAATACTCATTTAATTATTAAAATGACCTGGCTCTATTGTGCTCCAGAATATTTAATTATAAAATGTTAGTTGAAAACTTCTAATAAAGAAGAAAATTATGTTTTTAGCATAATTCTTTATAAGTATTGCTATTTAGAATTTTTGGGAAAAAATTATTAATTTAAATAAATATGGTCTTAAAATTGTTTCGTCCTTTTCTGAGACAGTTTGCTTTATTGTCCAGGCTGGCATAAATCCTGAACTGTTGTTCCTACTCTATTCCTCTTGGTTTTGGGATTGTAAGCATGTATTACCACACCTGGCCTGTTTCTTACACATACATTTTATTTTCCATAACTAGAAATAAAAATTCTAGGTATAGAATTATATTAATACATGGAAAATTAATATTACAATCCTAAGTGCCCAAAGCTTATTAGTCAAGATTTATAACATCTCTTACTACTAGATTTATAGCAATTTCTAGTAGCTTTTTATATCATCTAAATGGAAAAGATCTATCATGAAAAGTACTAATAAATACTGGACATGGTGGCACATACCTGTAATTCTAGTACTCAGGAAGCTGAAACAAAACAGGAAGTTCAAGGCCAGCCTTAGCTATGAAACCTTGACCCAAAAAACAAAAAAAATAATTATTAAAGCAATTAGATCAAAGGATATCAATTTTTTTCAAAAGGCAAATAAGCAACTTAAAAATTCATATACAAAGTCCTGCTTTACCTAATGATTTATTATAAGGAGCATTGCAGAGAAGTATTTTTCAGGATTTCTATGTGTAGTCCTGGCAGGCCTGCCTTTGCTTCCTGAGGACCAGGATTAAAGGTGTTCAACACCATACCCTGCTACTGGAAGTATTTTTCAACAGCAGCTGACAATTGGATATCTTGTAAATCTGGCCCTGTGACAGAAAAAAAACACGTAATTTTTTCACAAACTTTAGCTCAACAGCTATATATTGATGTACTTTATTCATTCATTAATTTATTTAATTTAGCACTGCAAAGGGTTGAACCTAGGGCCTTAAGTATGCATAAGACCAGTGAACTATATGACCATATTGAGCATTAGCACTCCATCGATATGTATTTATCAGGTGAGCAGTGATAGGAGTTAGTAATATCCACTAACAATGCTACACTATCTCAAAAAAAAAAAAAAATAGACTGTACAATGGCAGGAAAAATTGGCAAAAGTATGGATTGTCTACCCTCAGTTCCTCAGTCTGATGAAATACTTCACAAATAAACATTGCAAATAAGGGGCTGTAGAGATGGCTCAGTGATTAAGAGCACTCACTGCTCTTCCAGAGGTCCTGAGTTCAATTCCCAGCAACCATGGTGGCTCACAACCATCTGTAATGGTAACCAATGCCTTCTTCTAGTGTGTCTGCAGACAGTGACAGTGTACTCAGATACATACAATCAATAAATCTTTTTAAAAATGCAAATAAGCTGAAAACAATCCAATATGTACCAACAGACAGAAATTTTCATGACGGATAAAGCTGGCCTAAGGATCAAGGCCCACAAACCCAGCTATTTGGACAGCAAGAGGGTTGTAAGTTCCAGGCCTCCAAGAGGAACGCAAAGCAGTCAACTACAGATCCTACTTCAAAAGAAAAGGTAAACATGAGGTTACAGCCAGTAGCCAATGCTTACTGCCTGCCTAGACTGGAAGGCCCTAGGCTCAAACATTCATCAGAGGAAGAGGAAGAGGAAGAGGAAGAGGAAGAGGAAGAGGAAGAAGAAGAAGAAGAAGCAGCAGCAGCAGCAGCAGCAGCAGCAGCAGCACCCCATCTCCACACGCCAATAGTCACATAGCTTAATAGTCATTTGGTGTAACTCGACATAATGATAGTTAAAGAACTAGGTGTCAGAAGCAAGCCACCCAGAAGCTCAGATAGGAGCCTCAGCCAGACAGGGCCAGTGTGCTAATAAACTAACCCAAGACAGTGCTGATATGGTAATGAACCAACTTCAAGCTGTGGGTCCTAAGAGTGCAAAGCTAAAAACCCCCCAAAATAATCAAATCTGAAACTCTGGGAATGGTGTCTATAGCCACTGGCAAGAGGACTTGAAATCTTGCCTTCAGTGACCAAGGAACTTCAGGTACTGTTGCTGGGCCCACTCAGGACCACCAAATCTCTGTCCTGCTCTCAAGTGTCTCCTGGGACCTCCAGCAATGCAGTATCCCAGCCTGCCACAGCTGAAGGATGTCACAGCAAATGCAGGTCCAGCCCTCAGGCTTTCAAAGCATCATTACCAGAAGATTCCCCATTGGAACCCTGCAGCAACACTTCTACCTAAACACTGTTACCCACTTGGTGAGCTGTATGTTTAACTTCTATATTAGCATGATATCATAAGGAATATTTGTGTGAATAAACCGGGCACATTCAAAAGACAAATCTTGCAGTACATCCTAATTGCAGAGTGCCTTACCCTATGGGTTCCTGCTTCCCCCAGTGACAACACATTTATAAATCTCAATTCAATGTACTCAATAACAAAAACACTAAGAACGACATTAAAAACTGCAGAAGGATTAAATGGCAAAACAGACTTTATAACCACATTTTTAAAAATCCAAATCACATGCTTATGAGCATAAGCACGTAAGAAATCCATGAAACATCAAAAAACATACATACTGGCAACATTACACGGATTCAGCAGGTTTTTAGCTAGGCAAATATATAATATACATATACGTGTGTATATATATGTATACGTGTGTGTATACATACATATACACATATATATGTATATATATACATATACATGTGTGCATACATACATACTTGCAACTGTTATTGGTGAAAATGAACCACTGAATCTGAAGGAGAGTGTAAGGGACGGTTTGGAGGTAGGAAAGGGAGGGGAAAATGTAAGTAAATTATAGTCTCTAAAATAAACAACAACAAATGCACCTGATTGTAAAGTGTTATCCTTCAAGGATAGGATGAAGGAACTTTCTATTTTTCAGACAACGTTTCTAACATCTAACGGTGCCTGCAACAAGCACGGAATCCTAAGAACGCATAAGAGGATGCCTCTATGAATGCTGGGTCCGGAGATGAAGAGTTGGGCACTGGCACGCTACTCCTCACAACAGACTTCTGATTTTAGAACAAATCTCGAGCGCTAGAGCAGCAAAGTCAACGCTCGGCTGAGTGAACACTGCGGAAGTCAGAAGTGCACTAGGCCCGGGATCGCGAACGCGGAAGAGCCAGGCGGGAGGCCCGGACGACCGGTCCGCGAGGCTGAGGGAGCAGAGGACCTACCTCGGTAAGGGCAGCAGCAAGAGGCCGTGGCTATCGCTCACCTCCAAGCCGAGAGGCCTGGCGCCCCAGGGCTCGCGACGCCTCAGACCCACGGTGGCCCGGGCAAGAGCGGCACGCGTGACCTCAGAGGCTCAGACTGGAGGAGCTACGCTCACCTTCCACATCCACTTACCCAACACAACAGCGCTGGATTTCAAATTCCGAGAGCCCGCCCTCCGGGGCCTGGGATTGGCACACTCACAGATTGCGTCACGGAGCGTCTTCCGGGACTCCAGGAAACAGAGGACCACACCCCCGCGCCGCCTAGACAAGGCTGTGTGAGCAGAAAGCGTCTGACCAAGGGCAGCCCCACGGTTGCACGTGGAGTTTGTTTTTTCTTCACAGGACGGGCCCCAATTAGAGCCTCGCCAGGCTTCCGGCAACGCTCGGGGGCGGGATGGGGGGGGGGGACCCACAACGGTTGATGCCCCGCGCGCTTAACGCGGCGCTATTTACTAAGTTTGACCCTTGCGGGCCACACTTGTTTGTTTTAGGCTGCGCTCGCAGAGCAGTTTTCCTTCTCAGTGTAGTCCATTTCTGAGGAGAAAAAGTGCTTTAGAGAGTCTGAAAGAATTTTTCTTTCAGTTTGTCGTTTAGTTTTTCTTTGGGCCAGAAAAAAAAAAAAATGAAGTTGCTCCCGAGAAATAGACTGAACATGAAGTTATATCCGCATTTTAGCGTTTAATTTGAATTATCCCAACTAGAAAGGTAATTTTCTTTTATTTTCAAGAATCTAAGGACCGTAGTAGTAGAATAAAACACTTTTCTCAGTGGATATTGGTTGCAGTGCATTTTGTGGCACTAAAGTGTGTTTTGCCAGTTCGTGGCACATGCCTGTTATCCTAAGGCTGGGAGGTTGAGGCAAGAGGATGGAGAACGGGAGGGCAGCACTTCCATAGTGTAAGTGTTGGGGATCTGAAGGGAAATGCCTCCGCTACAGAAGTCATATCTCTTCCCCAGCTGCCAGGAAAGGCATCCCCAAAGCTGGTCCAAAACCAGTTTTGCTCCAGTGGTTGAGACACAACAAACCTCCCACAGGAGAGTGGTTGCCTCTACTTAGAAGAAGCAGGGAATTGTGCTTGAGGCAGGAATTATATAGGAATTCTTGGAGAGGGTCCAGGAGTGTGGGGACAGAGGGAACTTTCCAGGGTGGCCTGGGATTGGGGATTCAAGGATTGGTGGGATTCTGTTTCTTGACCTTAGTCTTGGGTTTGGGATCAAGTCAAGGTTACGATGATTTTTCCCTTGGCCCTTGTCTTATGGTCAAGTCAGGGGCAGGGTGTTTTTCCTTTGCCCTTTTACCTTACACGTAGTAATTTACTATCCCAACAGGGGGAAGAGGAAGGGGGTTGGAAATCATGAATTTAACATTAAGAATAGGAGTGGGCTAAGAGGATAATGTCGCTCTGCTCCCAGCTACTCCAAAGGTTTAGGTAGCAGATTAAAAATTCAAGGCCATCTTGGGCCACAGAATGAGTTTGAGGCCTGCATGGGTGACTTAACTAGATCCAGCCTCAAAACCTAGAGAATACTAGGATGTGACTTCATGGCAGATTACTTACTGACTATGCACAAGGCTCTAGGTCCTTGTCCTGGGAAAAAGAAATTGAAGTGACTTTTTCAGAATTCTGAATCATAAGGCAACCAACTATTCCAAGTTAAAAGCAGGTGAGGAGAAGAGAGGAAAGCATCCATCGGGGAGAGAGAAAATTCCCTTATAGGGCCATGAGAAAATGACTGAGCGTGGATCTGGCTTAAATTTGTGAATAAAGGTGGTCAAATTCCAGGCTAAATAGTACACTCTCATAAGTACTATAAGATATACTAGCTCAGTGTCAGGTCCAAAGTCCACCCCACCCCAAAAAAACAGTGCTGGTGATGTTTTCCTAAACAGGACATTGGCCATCATATAAAATCCTGCACACCTTTAATCCCAGCACTCAGGAGGCAGAGGCAGGCGGATTTCTGAGTTCGAGGCCAGCCTGGTCTACAGAGTGAGTTCCAGGACAGCCAGAGCTACACAGAGAAACCTCTCTCGAAAAACAAAAAACAAAAACAAAAAAAATCTTGCTTTCTGTGGTTTTGCTCTTCTCTCTGTCTTCCCCACCTCCAAAGAAATAGCCTTTGCAATTTGATCCCCATTAAATCTTAAGCCCATGGAGCAGTCTAGTGCAGTAGTCTCTCTATGCCATTGCTTATATTCAGATTCTACAAGAAACTGATGCTAAGGTGGCATTTATGAGTGGATAAATGCTGTGGAAGATTATAAAGATTTGTGGAAGAATTGAGACTAGTGAACCTTCAGGTATCCATGCACACCTAACCTTTGTAAAAAGAAACGTTAAAGGAAGCTCAATTAGGCAGGGGCAGCGCAGGCGTTGTTGACTCAACAGTTTGAAGGATGAAATGGTTGAGCATTTAGGGGGATAAGTAAAAGAGGCACAGCTCCTCACTGTGACCCTCAGCAGCCTGAAGAAGAGTTCAGTCCTCTAGAGTTTCAGGGACCTTAACTCAGGTCAAATCAGGATTCATGACTGGACTAGTCAGTTTATGAAGAAAAGTCAAAGATATTATTAAAGCTGTTTTAATATAGGCTTAAATGTGATGATAAAAAGAGGTACTCAGAAGAAACGATGGGGATGGGAGAGGGGCACACTCATTGTTTTTACATTAGTCACATATTTGGGTTATTTAAAGTTACTGTCTTAGAACTTCAGGGACACCTGATAGGGAAACACTTGATAAGGCAGCCATCTAGTCCAAAAAGATATATTAAGGAAGACGAACCAGTTTGGTTTGAGCCTCAGTGACTGTCTGAGGAAAGGGATTGCTGCAGAATTTTTAATTTCTTTATTTTCTGTTTTTCCAGACAGGGTTTCTCTATGTATCCCTGGCTGCCCTGGAACTCAGAGATTCTCTTGTCTCCTGTTGTTCTGGGATTAAAGTCATGTACCACCACACCTGGTTCTATTTTTTAAAGATTTATGTGTATGAATTCCTGAATATATGTATTAGTATCATGTGCCCATGGAAGTCAGAAGAAAGTGTTGATTCCCTGGAACTAGAGTTACAGATAGATGGTTGTGTGCCCCCATATCAGTGCTGGGAATTGAAGTCAGGACCTCTTCATGAGAAGCTAGTGCTCTTAGCCACCAATCCGTCTCTCCTGCCAGCTTTTGTCTTACCTGTTATCTGACCTTTCTACTTCATGGATGCTGGTCAAGCACTCAGCCCCTGAGCTACATTCCCTAGAGCAGTAGATCTCAATCTTCCTTAGGCCGAAGCCCTGGAATACAGTTTCCTCACGTTGTGGGAACTTATAAATCATTTTCATTGCTACTCATACCAGTAATTTTGCTACTGTTATGAATTATTATGTAAATGTCTGGGTTTTTGGTGATCTTCGCTGGCCCCTGTAAACCCCCCATGAGGTCGAAGTGTCTTACAGGTTGAAAGCCACTGCCCAAGAGGTTAAGGGAGAGGAGTAAGGCCTCAAGTAAGGTCATAGACATTCAGGCCTTCAGCCTGGGTCTTCACTGTTTTAATATGAACATGGACATGGGAAAGGAATAGTAACTGGCTGTCAGTAGACTTGACCGCAAACATTGTTTCTCAGCTGCCAGAGGCTTTAACCAGATTCTAGGATAAGGGGCTCCTTTGCCTTCTCATGTCCCCCATAGTTTCTCTGTCTTTCCTTGCCACAAAAGGAAGTGCTGTGAAGCCAGTCTAGAACAAAGATGGTTTCTTGATGCTCGAATGACTGGACAAAGTGATGAGCTGAGGGATTCAGTTCCCAGTTCAAACTCCACATAAGTAATCGAAGAGCTTCAGAGAACCCTTAAGGATAATAAATCTCTTAGAATCTCAGTACAGTCACAGAGCTACATATTTGCATATGCTTGGTAAGCTCAAAGTGCAGATACTCTTCCCACTCTCCTTTGGCTCTGACATTCCTCATCACACTATCCTACCATGGGCGTGCTTGGTGCATTCCATGTGACTGACTCGATCTCAGTCTGTACTCTATATGCTTTCCTCCCTATTCTGCTCTGTTCAGCCTCAGAGAGCCTGACTAGGGGCTTTGCTCTGTCTGATATCTTACAAGCTGCTGGGTTCAGGGTGGGAATCCATAGAGAATAAAGAAAGGCATGCATCATCTTGTTTCCGGGATTTCATATTGCCTTTCTTCTGTAGTGCAAGAAAAGAGAAATAGTTGGTGTCTGTTTCTTCATTTATAAGGGACACCAGTGTTAACAAACTAGGGCTCCACCCTTATGATTCCATTTATCCTCAATTACTGTATTAAAGGCTCTAATTATAAATACAGTCACACTTGAGTACTGTAGAAAATTTTTTTTAAAAAATGACTTTATTCTCATATTAGGTACACTGGTGATTTGCCTGCATGTATGTCTGTGTGAGGGCGTCAGATCCCCTAGAACTGAAGTTACAGACAGTGTTGTGAGTTGCCATGTGGGTGCTGAAAATTGAACCCTGGTCCTCCGGCAAAGCAGCCAGTGTTCTAACCACTGAACCACTTCTCCAGTCCTGAAAAATGTTTTTAATAAAAGCATCTAGTTTATAGTATTTTGTTACAATATTCCCGGTAATACAGGGCTTTTACATATGAGCCATAAGTGGGAATGGTCACAATTCAGTCCATAACCTCCCCCCACACACACACACACACTTTATTCTCTCTAGTTGGAGAGTAGCAAGATAGAGCATAATGAGACTGAGGCTAGATAAATGAGGGGGATCATAACGAGCATGAGGAGCCGGGGGAAAATATCCTTTTTGGAAATAGAAAACTTGTTTCACAAGTTCCTGAAGAAATATCTAACTGCTAGAAGTCCTTCTACAGTCTATCTTGAGCTCTTTTCTAATCACAGATTGCCCAAGACCCAACAGCTTGATTGTAAGGTGCTGGAAGATTCTCTTGTCTTGTCCTGCCACAGTGGCATTAGAGTGCTGGGGTAGCAGATGGTAATCTTTTCAAGCTTTGCACTTGTGCTCCAAGGGTTGAATTTAGGTTGCCAGGCCTGAGCTGCAAACACTTTTACCCATTGAGTCATTTCTCCTGCCTGACCTTGAACTTATTTATGATCCTCCTGTGCTGCCTCCCAAATGTTAGGACCCCCAAGTCTGGATGCTTGTATTCTTAATGATTGCCATTTTGACTGGAGTAAGACAGAGAATCTCGGGCTGGTAGTTTTGGTTCCCTATTGTGTATTGCGTAGCATTGTTAAGGGTTCATTGATTAACAGTATCCTGAACAGCTCTGTGATTGTTGGCTTTAGTGTCAGCCTGACAGAATCCAGTTACCTGAGGAATTGGGATGGCCTAAATTGGGATGGCCTATGAGCATGTCTGTGAAGGATTGTCTTGAATATGTTAATTTCTGTAGGAAGACCTATCTTAACTGTGAGTGGGCTAGTCACCTACACTATAAAATGGAGACAGTAAGTTGAGCTCAGATACTTGTTACTCTTCTCCATATCAAAAGGATTCACTGTAGCTGGTGAACCTCTGTATTCTGTAAGCAGCAAACCTCAGGATACTTCTCCAACTCTTATTGT
The DNA here is from genome assembly GCA_019843965.1 of Rhynchomys soricoides. NCBI lineage: Eukaryota > Metazoa > Chordata > Mammalia > Rodentia > Muridae > Rhynchomys > Rhynchomys soricoides. Next base: position 9,167,910 of record JADRCH010000040.1, on the reverse strand, counting down.
GGGTAGCATTAAAGACTGCCAACTGTAAATGGTTTTAAAGTAGAAAAGAACTCTGAAATAAGTTTGAGGTGTAATGCAGGTGGCCTTACCACTTGGCTAGTTCAATGTATAGAGTATATGATACTAGAGTTTTTGTGAGACAAAATGTATGGACTTTGTGGCAAGTTATGGTGAGAAACTTACAATGTTGTCTCCCTAGGTTCTGTAGTAAGCCGAGACATTTTTCAGTAGAAAATTGCACAGGGTTTTGTTGTTGTTGTTCCCAAGCCTGATGAAAACAGAATGACTTGCTATAAAGCATCAAGTGACTATGGATTTAGAAATCTCATTCTGAGATGATCCTATCAGGTCCATTGCCTGATTAGGTTAGGCAGCTCAGTAATAGTACATTGTGTGCACTACTAGGTGTACTGGTGTTGGACCTGAAGGTCGAAACTACTAGTAGTTCCCCCTCGCAAAGACATGGAGATCGAGAGTGATGCAATCAGCAAGAGGTTTATTATTTCCAATGCATTGGGGCCATCCTGCACATGAGGCAGAGGCGACCCCCAATTCTCAAAGCTCACACTTTTCATACATTCTTGAGGCAGATTCTAGTCACAGCCTGAGTTGGTTGTTGACCTTTCACACAATTAGGGGATTCTTAGTGAGTCATCACTGTGGTTATTCTTTACCCCAGGGCCATTGTTGTTCGGGAGAGCCTATGTTGACAGAGAATATCTGCTGGCCAGTTGGCCTTATCTCTAGGGAGGGGAGGAATGCCCCTTTCTTATGTCCCACAGGAAATATCTGCTAGCTAGGTGGCCCTATCTCCAGAGAGGGGAAGAGGGGAGGAAAAGCATTTCTTTCACTGGTACATTTGAGATTAAATATAAGTATGACCAGACAGACACGTTCATCAGTGTCTTTTCTCTTATGTCTGTGGGTCTGTTAAATATCCTACCTGAAAGATAAAAGCAATTAAGCTTAGTTCCAGAGCAGCTCAGTATACAGATGAATGTCAAAAATAGCCTGATTAAAATTGCCTTTTTCCTTTGCACAAACTCGTTTAGACCTTGCTTCACTGGTACATGTTCCTGACTGACCACAATTTCTGACTCATTATATCTTAAACACATTAACCTTTCAAATAATGTTATGGGTTCTCCTTCCTAGCCTTTTTAAAGCATTATTGCTCATAACTTTGTCAAGTTCCCTTCTTTTGTGAACAGGAATCTTTTTCAACATGTAGATTAGTTACCATTCTGACCCAAGAACTGTATATCATTGCCACAGTTCTTAACTCTGCCATAATTTGTTTTTTGAGATCTAGGACATTTACGCTACCTCTTTGGGGATTAAAAGAACTTATTGAGTTCAAATTAATCAAGGTTTATTAACAATAATAATCTGCTAAGAAAGAAAATTGTTTTGGATTTTTTTTTAAAAAAATGTTTTTTTTAAGTGTTTTGGTTTTTGTTTGTTTTAAAAAAAGATTTATTATTTTCTTTATGTATGTGAGTATACTGTCACTCTCTTCAGACACACCAGAAGTGGGCATCAAATCACATTGCAGATGATTGTGAGCCACCACGTGGTTGCTGGGAATTGAACTGAGGGCTTCTGGAGGAGCAGTCAGTGCTCTTAACCACTGAGCCATCGCTCCAGCCCTTAAAAAAAAAAAAAATGGTTTTAAAAGAGACAGAGTATCACTATGTAGCTCATGCTGGCATCAAACTTAATAAACTGCCCAGACTAGTCTGAACCTATAATCCTTTTGCTTTAGCTTCCAGAATGCTAGAATTACAGGCATGTACCACCACATCTGGCTAGCAGTGTGTGTGTGTGTGTGTTATAGAACTTATAGAATGACTATGTATTATTTATATTTCTATTGTATATTAATGTCATGTCATAGATTCTAATGCCAGTGAAGAAATGGAAAGTGAAAGCAACTAGACAAAGGACACAAGCTTCAGTCTTCCATGTCCTTTATATAGGTTGATGGCAGAAGGTGTGGCCTAGATTTAAAGTGGATTTTCCCATCTAAGAAGGTCAGGATTAAAGGTGTATTTTGTATTGGGCATGGTGGTATCAAACACATTATAAATGTAGGTGGTGATGTCCCTTGAGAGCTCTTCTTTTAGTATGTTAGTATGTCGCGAATCGGGATGGTTGAAGATAGAGGTGAGAAGGAAGCCTCGGACTCGGAAGTCAGGTTGCAATAAATTATTTGTCATGGTCCTACGGAAGTGTGTCAGGTAAGGTTCGCGACATGTCCTTCTACTTCTCGGTTCGTCTGGAACTCGTCCACCGCACGAGCTCAATAGGCGATGGGCATCTGGGTTTCAGACCTCAGAGTGAGGGCATCTCCAGGAGTGAGTGAGTTGTGGTGGCCAGACCCGGGTATTTAAGCTGCTCTTAGCCAATCACATTTAGGGCATTTGCTTTAGCTTGTCCATTGCTTTATTGGGCGTTCACTTCACTTCATCCTTATCGCACTCATACACACATTTAGAACATATGTTGTTTCTGTAGTTTACATTGTTTGCATTTTATTCCTTACACTAACCACTGGTGCTCTCTTTATAAATACTGAGTAAAGAAAACAGGAATATTTGTACAAACACATTCCTTACAAAATATGACAGAAACATGTCAGTTGTGATCCTCATTTCTGCAACTGGTCACGTGGCCTTAGCTGGTATGCATAACTACCTCCAGTTACTACCCATTCTGCATTTCCTCTACCCTCAGCGAGCACCTTAATAGGTCTTGGCTCTTTTCCTAGAGTAGTGACCCGTACCTTGATTAGGTTGTTGTAGTTTTCCATTGACTTTAATCACAGGACATGGTAGCACCAAAAAGTGCCCTAAGGATCTTCTGTACCCCAGACATACTCTTTCTTACATGAATTATGGAGACAGTTACTTTGCAAATTTCCCTTTAGTAATCTGGTTCAGTCACCCTTCCTACAACTGTTATTTATTTCTTAGCCTATTGTTGGCTTAAGGGCATCAGAAGCCCAAAGTGGCCAGGAGAATATCAGAGCTTCCAGTTCAATGAAATATTTATTGTGGCAGGGACGCTGTCCACTTTGGAACCAAAACTTCGAGGCCAACAGAAATTAAAGTTTTGGGAAATGAACGTAAAAATTTTCCTAGTGTGTTAATATGGGTGAAAGTAAGTGGAAGCATTCTCTTTTCTACCCTTTGATTCTTGTACCTATGGATCCTAGCTATGAGAGAAACTGTACCATATATTGGAGGAAGATTCAAAACATATACTGCCTTCTGGAGATATTCCAGGCCACTGCCGCCTAATTGGCACTATAACTGTGTCGATTGGCACTATAACTGTGTCGATTGGCACTATAACTGTGTCGCTAAAAGGCCATTCCATCTTTCTGTTAGGACATTTGCTTGAAAATGGTGAGGAACGTGGTAAGACAGGTGGATTCATGGCTGTGGGCCCACTGTCACACTTCTCTGACTGTGAACTAAGTTCCTTGGTCAGAAGCAATATAGTAGGGAAGACCATGATGGCAGATAAGACATTTTGTAATCCCACACATGGTTTTGGCAGAAGCGTTATGAGCAGGAAAGGCAGATCCATATTTATAATAGTAAGTATTCACCGTAGTAAGGACAAAGCATTGTTGTTGCTATGGAGGAAGTAGTACAATGTAGTTGACCTGCCGCCAGGTCTCTGGCTTGTCATCTGACAAATGGTGCTATATTTGGAGTTTCTGATGTTGGCAGATATGGCACTCAGTGGAGACTGTAGCCAAGCCAGCATTGGTGAATTGAACCCCATGCTGCAGAGCCCATGAATAACTCTCATCTCTGCCACCATGGACACTTTGCCCATGAATCCAATGGGCATAACAGAAATGGCTGGGTAAAGAAGCTGACTGTCCACAGAACAGGTCATCCTATGTACTTGATTATTGAATGCCTCTTCTGATAAAGTTACCTTTTTTTAAAAAAATGATTTACTTATTTTATTTATATGAGTACACTATAGTGGTCTTCAGACACACACCAGAAGAGGGCATCAGATCCCATTACAGATGGTTGTGAGCCACCATGTGGTTGCTGGGAATTGAGCTCAGGACTTCTGGAAAAGCAGTCAGTACCCTTAACCACTGAGCCATCTCTCCAGCCCCTTAAGGTTACTTTCTGAAGAGAATTTATATGGCACACAAGTATCTTCCCATCCTTCTCTCATTTAAACTCAACCATTTCCCCTACACTGTCCAGGCAGCAGGTCCCCAGGAGCCACCTGCATCCCTACACTGGGGTTGTACACATGTACTACTTGGATGACAGCACTCAGGGACTCAATTCTTGGTGCCTAAACGGCAAGCACTTTTTAACACTGAGTGATCTCCTCAGACTCAGGATGGTTTTGACAATAAAGTGAAATCTTGCTTTGAAAGATAAATTGGGGAGAATTTAATGAAATTACTTTTATCTACAGATAAATATGTGTAAAGAAAAAGAAGGTAACTTGTAGAAATCAAGAAATGAGTCTCAAAATCAGAAAACAACCTAGATACAGGATTCTATTTATATTGGACCTCTAACAACTCTTAAACAAGTAGATGTCTTTTTGATTGTTTATCATTTTCTGAAATGGATTTTTAATCCTGGCCTGTGAAAGCAATGGTATACATATTCTTTTATAAAGCAGGTGCCCTTTAATCAGAGGAAAATTCAAGGTTATGGTTATTGTTGTTTTTCTTTACTAAAGAACATTTTTTCTCTGATAAATATACACAAAAAGGTATATGAAGGAAGCTTAGCACAAGGATACTACAAAGTGCACTGTTCATTTTTAATCGGAGTGCCAGTTTGTATTAATTCAAGAGCTCAGTGGAGGCACTGAAATGTAACCGGTTTCCACTAGATGGCAAGAACTGTCTTTCAGTTTCTCTGTGGCACCTGAGCTAAAGAATTGCTTCTGTTTACAAGTTGCATCTTTGCATGCAACAGCTGCACTTGTTTAAAAGAGTGATAAAGGCACCAATTCACAAATTTAGAATCAAGTCAATTGAAACCGAAAATACATGGTGATATTTAAAAGATTTATTTTGAGAACATACGTTCATTTCTCTGACACACAATGAATATCTTATATGTATGTTTACACTGTTTTACTCACTCTTCCCATTAATAAGATTAAGTGATTTTATTACTCTCATTTTAGAGGTTATAAACCTAATGTCTGCAGAGAACAAATAATTTATTGATCAAATACACAAGTTAAACCCCACATGGTTTGTCCTAGAGCCTGTTTAGCTGGCTACTGCATGGTAGTGTCTACCACGATGGAATACAGTAAATCAACTTAAAGTGCTTACCACAGTGTTTGTATGAAGCAATATTTAAAGTATCAGTTATTAATTTCTTCTTGTGGCAGACATTAGCAGGGTTAAATCTTCTGCCTTTATCTTTAGGAAAGACTGTGGAAATAAATAAACACGATTTTGAGTTCACCGTGTTAAAATGCATAATGTCTGAACAATATTGCCAATTTTAAACACATACAAGATGTAAACAAAAGACAAAAAATCTGAAAATGGACCACAGAGGGACAACAGTGCAGAAAGTCAGAATAGGTACATGCACACGAAGACATGAAAAAAAAAATCTGTAAAACTCTATAATTTCACCTGAGGACCCAGCTATACCATTCCTGGGCATATACCCAGAAGAGGTAAGGACACGTGCTCCACTATGTTCATAGCAGCCATATTTATAATAGCCAGAAGCTGGAAACAACCCAGTTGTCCCTCCACAGAGGAATGGATACAGAAAATGTGGTATGTTTACACAATGGAATACTACTCAGCTATTAAAAACAATGACTTCATGAAATTCGCAGGCAAATGGATGGATCTAGAAAACATCATCCTGAGTGAGGTAACGCAGTCACAAAAGACCACACATGGTATGTACTCACTGATATTAGTGGGTATTAGGCAAAGTGTGGAATACCCATGATATGACTCATGAGCACATGAAGCTCAAGAGGAAGGAAAACCAAAGAGTGGATGCTTCAGTCCTACTTAGAAGGGGAACACAATAATCTAGGAAAGTAGAGGGTGGGAGAGACTTGGGAGGAAGAGAAGTGGGGAAGGGGAAAAAGAAGGAAAGAATCTGATATGGGAGGAGATGGGGGAGATGTACAGAGGGTCAAGAAATTGAACAGAGAGGTGTAGCAATGGGAGATGGGGAACTGGATGGTAGCAATCAGAAAGTGCCAGATGCCAGGAAAGCAAGAGCCTCCCAGGACCCCATGGAGATGTCATTAGCTGAAATAACCCACAAAGGGGAAGGAAAACCTGTTGAGACCATATCCAGAGGTTAGGCATGGCCCCCTGGTTGAGGGATGGGGCCACCCACCCATCTCCACATTTTAACCCAGAATTGCTCCAGTCTAAAGGAAATACAGGGACAAAGAGTGGAGCAGAGACTGAAGGAAAGGCCATCCAGAGACTGCTCCACCTGGGGATCCATCACACATGCAGACACCAAACCCAGACACTATTGTGGATGCCAAGAAGTGCTTGCTGACAAGAGCGTGATATAGCTGTCTCCTGAGAGGCTCTGCCAGATCCTGACCAATACAGATGTGGAGGCTGGCAGCCAACCATCAGACTGAGCACAGGAACCCCAATGGAGGAGTTAGGGGAAGGACTGAAGAAGCTGAAGGGGCCTTATCTGGCATCAATGGGAGCGAGACCCTTGGTCCTGTGAAGGCTTGATGCCCCAGTATAGAGGAATGCTAGGGCAGGCAGTGAGGCAGGAGTGGGTGGGTGGTTTGGTGGGGGAGAACCCTAATTGAAGCAGGGTAAGGGGGGATGGGATAGGGGGTTTGCAGAGGGGAAACCAGGAAAGGAGATGACATTTGAAATGTAAATAAATTTTTTAAAAATCTGTAATTTCAGTAATGGAAATTCCCTGTGAGTGCCCCTTGCTGTGGATGAATGCCACATATAAATGGTCAATGAAGCAAATGAAGAAGATGCAACTTCAGCTGAAGAACTGCTCAGATCAGATTGACCAGTGCCATGTCTATGAGGCATTTCCTTAATTGCTAACTGACCATTGCACTGTGGGTGGCGCTGTCCCTTGGCAGGTGGGCCTCTGCTGTGCAAGAAAGGTAGCTTAGCAATCCAAAGGGAAATATGTCAGCAAAGAGCTCCTGTGGTCTCTGCCTTGAGCCCCTCCCCTGGCTTCCCTGGTGATGGAATGTAACTTGTAGGCCCATCCCCTCCCCGCACCACATTGCTTTTGGTCTTGGTCTTTATCATAGCAACAGAAAAGCAAATGAGGACAACCCTGTCTCAACATAAAACACTACCAGCCACCATCTTACCCCATTCCTCCCCTCCTCCCCCAACACACAAAGGCAAGTACTAGTTTAGGGGATCCTAAGCAGCTGTAAACCAGAAATATATTAGAAAATAAGGAATAGATGAGACATAGTTAGCTTCAAATTAATGTGGTGGAAGACATTCATAGTATAACTAGATGAAAGTGAAGTATCAATGAAAGCAATTATAAGATGTTGCAACATGGATAATTGACAAAACGCTTGCCATTCCAAAGATGATGGCAAGGGAAAGTATTCAAACATACATAATAGGAAATGTCTTTAGTAAGAAAGTACATGCACCCAATAGGAAACATTTATACTAGATTGCCAACATTGAAAAGTGTTGCTGAGTGTTAACAAGAGAATTGTTTAGCTATCAGGAAGGGGGGGGCGTACCTTAAAACAGGAGAACAAATCTAGTTCTCATCAGAACATTTTTGTTTGTCTGGTGAGACAGGCTCTCACTGTGTAGCATAGGATGGCCTTCAACTCTCCACCTTCCTGCCTATGTCTGACTTTATCAGACTTTTGCAGAAACATTTAGTTTTGGAAGAAATGCAGATGTTTACAAATGAGCACTTGTATTCCTTCCTTCCTTCCTTCCTTTCTTTCTTTCTTTCTTTCTTTCTTTTTTTTCTTTTTTTTTTCAAGACAAGGTTTCTCTGCAAAGCCCTGTCCTGGAACTCACTCTGTAGACCAGGCTGGCCTCAAACTCAGAAATCCACCTGCCTCTGTCTCCCAAGTGGTGGGATTAAAAGCGTGCACCACCACTGCCTGGCTAAGCACTTATATTCTTAGACTAAGTACTATACTGTTGAGGCTTGAATGGGAAGTGTCCTTTATAAGGCCCAATGTGTTTGAACATTTGTTCACCAGCTGGTTGCATAGTTTTGGAAGATATGGAAGCCTTAGGAGGTGGGGTCTCCCTAGAGGAAGAAAGTGAGTCTCCACAGTTAAGCCGTGATGTTTTAGAGCATGTCCCCACTTCCCTGCCATTCTCTGCTTCTAGTCCATACAGGTAATTTGACCTCATGTCCCTTCTGCCTTTTCTTACCCAGCATGAAGGACTATATGCCTTGTACTGCAAGACAAAGTAAACCCTTCATCTGGAGTTGCTTGTCAGGCCTTTGGTTCTAAGAACAAGAAAATGAAAACATCCCTATGCTATTAAAATATAAAGGATTTGGGAGTGGGGAAGACATGAGAGAAGACAAAAGGGGAGGAAGGGACCAAGTTCTTGTCAAGTGAAGTTTTGCTAATCAGGAAATGGAGTTTAAACAAATCAGAGAATGAAGAAATATAGAACATATAGTAGTTATTTGGCAATACAATTTTGTGCTAGGATTACAGAGATAAAACATTTCTTTCCTCAAAGAACTGAGCACAGTGGTGATCTAGGGACTATCAATCTGAGTACACCAAGAAGATGATATTGCATTGGTAAACCAGAAGACAAAGGAATGATGCACATGCTAACAGAAACCTGAGACTTGAAGGATGGAACTCAAAAGAAGAAAGTGACCTAAGGGACCCTTCTAGGAATGGGGACAAAGTACAAAGTCTCTCCTTTGTTAGCTGGCAGTGTGAAATGGTTATGTGGCTGGAGATGTGGAAGTAAACAGATTGCACCCTGGGAATCCCTAAGCAACTCCTGAAGGGATCTGAAAGGTTTAAACTTAAGAAATAATGGATTTTCACATTAAAAAATGATTGCGAGGGGCTGGTGTATGAGAGATAGGAAGTAGGGGAATTATTGCTTGGTTGATGTGAAGTTTTAATAAGGAAGATGAATATATTCTAGAGACCTGCTGTACACCATTTTTATTGTTTTTTTTTTTTTTACAGGAATTACTCAGCAAGTTAACATGTAGCTTTATTCAATTTAGCATCCTAAATCCAAACTAACTAGATACGCTGACATTAAAATTTAAGTGTACCTTGGGTGCCTTGAGGCTCTGAAAGAACATATCATCTGTATTTTGCCTTAATCATAAGATTCACATAAATATTTGACTTTTGGCATGTAACTTATTAACAAATCTTAATAGCCCTAACAAAAATATTGTTGAGACCTGGAGAGATGGTCAAGTGGCTCAGAACCTTTATTATTCATACAAAGGACCTGAGTTTGATTCTTAGGCCACACATGGTGACTCATAACTGTCCATAATGTCCATTCCAGGGAATAGACACTCTTTTCTATCTCTCCACAGACATCAGGCATGCACGTGGTGCCCAGATATAAATATGAACAAGACACCCATATATACATGAAATAAAGTAAATAAATCTAAGCAAAAAGTATTATTTAACATCTGAGCACTTCTGTGCCCACTGCTCCAGGCCAAGATGCCTTCCCTTTTTCTCTAGATATTGTCATATGTTTTTTTTCTTGTTCCACTGACCTTCTTGTTTATTCTTTTATTCTTTTATTTTTTGATACTTTATTTACATTTCAAATGTTTCCCCCTTTCCAGATCTCTCCTTTGGAACCTCCCTATTCCCTCCACCTCCCCCTACCTCTATGGGGATATTCACCCACCCACCCACCCACCCACTCTCATCTTCCCTCCTAGGCATTCTCCTATACTGGGGCATCTAACACCCTCAGGCCCAAGGGCCTCTCCTCCCCTGATGGCTAACAAGACCCTCCTCTGCTGCATATGAGGCCAGCACCATGGGTCCCTCCATGTATATTCTTTGGTTGGTGATCCAGTCTCTGGGAGCATTGAGGGGTCAGGCCAGTTGCCACTGTTGCTCCCTCCCTGGGGCTGCAAACTCCCTCAGCTCCTTCACTCCCTTCTCCAACTCCTCCATCTGGGACCTCACACTCAGCCATACGGTTGCTGTGAAAGTGACTCTTGGATATTCCTAACTTTAGGGCTAATAATCACTTAACAGTGAGTACATACCATGTTCATTCTTTTGTGACTGCATTACCTCACTCAGGATGATGTTTTCAAGTTTCATGCATTTGCCTAAGAATTTCATAAAGTCATTGTTTTTAATAGCTGAGTAGTATTCCATTGTGTAAATATACCACATTTTCTGTATCTGTTCCTCTGTTGAGGGACATATGGATTGTTTCCATCTTCTGGCTATTATAAACATGGCTGCTATGAACATAGTGGAGCATGTGTCTTTATTACATGTTAGAGCATCTTCTGGGTATATGCCCAGGAGTGGAATAGCTGGGTCCTCAGGTAGTATTATGTTCATTTTTCTGAGGATCTGCCAAACTATTTCCAGAGAGGTTGTATCCGCTTGCATTCCCACGAGCAATGGAGGAGTGTTCCTCTTTCTCCACATCCTCCCCAACATCTGCTGTCACCTGAGTTTTTGATCTTAGCCATTCTGACTGGTGTGAGGTGAAATCTCAGGGTTGTTTTGATTTGCATTTCCCTGATGACTAAGGATGTTGAACATTTCTTTAGGTGCTTCTCAGCCCTACCAGTTTCCTCCGTTGAGAATTCTCTGTTTAGCTCTGTTCCCCATCTTTTGATAGGGTTATTTGGATCTCTGGAGTCTAACTTCTTGAGTTCTTTGTATATATTGGATATTAGCCCTCTATCAGACGTAGAACTGGTAAAGATCTTTTCCCAATTTGTAGGTTGCCGTTTTGTCCTATTTATAGTGTCCTTTGCTTTACAGAAGCTTTGTAATTTCATGAGGTCCCATTTGTCTATTCTTGATCTTAGAGCACAAGCCATTGGTGTTCTGTTCAGGAACTTTTCCCCTGTGCCCACGTGTTCGAGACTTTTCTCCACTTTCTCTTCTATTAGATTCAATGTATCTGGTTTTATGTGAAGGTCCTTGATCCACTTGGACTTGAGCTTTGTACAGGGACATAGGAATGGATCAATTCCCAATCTTCTACATGTGGACCGCCAGTTGAACCAGGACTATTTGTTGAAGATGCTGTCTTTTTTCCACTGGATGGTTTTAGCTCCTTTGTCAAAGTGACCATAAGTGTGTGGGTTCATTTCTGGGTCTTCGATTCTATTCCATTGATCTACCTGCTTGTCACTGTACCAATTCCATGCAGTTTTTATCACTACTGCTCTGTAGTACTGCTTGAGGATAGGGAGACTGATTCCCCCAGAAATCCTTTTATTGTTGAGAATGGTTTTGCTATCCTGGGGTTTTTGTTATTCCATATGAATTTGAGAATTGCTCTTTCTAAGTCTATGAAGAATTGAGTTGGAATTTTGACGAAGACTGCATTGAACCTGAAGATTGCTTTCGGCAGGATGGCCATTTTAACTATATTAATCCTGCCAATCCATGAGCATGGGAGATCATTCTACCTTCTGAGGTCTTCTTCGATTTCTTTCTTCAGAGACTTGAAGTTCTTGTGATACAGATCTTTAACTTGTTTGGTTAGAGTCACACCAAGATACTTTATATTGTTTGTGACAATTGTGAAGGGTGTCATTTCCCTAATTTCTTCCTCGGCCTGTTTATCCTTTGAGTATAGGAAGGCTACTGATTTGCTTGATTTAATTTTGTATCCAGCCACTTTGCAGAAGGTGTTTATCAGCTGTAGCAGATCTCTGGTGACTTTTTTCGGTCATTTAAGCATACCATCATATCATCTGCAAATAGTAATATTTTGATTTCTTCCTTTCCAATTTGTAACCCTTTGACCTCCTTTTGTTGTCTAATTGCTCTAGCTAGAACTTCCAGTACTATATTGAATAGATAGGGAGAGAGAGGGCAGCCTTGCCTAGTCCCTGATTTTAGTGGGATTGCTTCAAGTTTCTCTCCATTTAGTTTGATGTTGGCCACTGGTTTACTGTATATTGCTTTTACTATGTTTAGGTATGGTCCTGAATTCCTGATCTTTCCAAGGCTTTTATCATGAAGGGATGTTGAATTTTGTCAAATGCTTTTTCAACATCTAACGAAATGACCATGTGATCTTTTTCTTTGAGTTTGTTTATATAGTGGATTACATTGATGAATTTCCGGGTATTGAACCATCCCTGCATTCCTGGGATGAAGCCTACTTGATCATGGTGAATGATCGTTTTGATGTGTTCTTGGATTTGGTTTGCAAGAATTTTATTGAGTATTATTGCATCGATATTCATAAGGGAAATTGAAGTTTTCTTTTATTGTTGGGTCTTTGTGAGGTTTTGGTATCAGTGTAACTGTGGCCTCTTAGAATGAATTGGGTAGTGTTCTTTCCGTTTCTATTTTGTGGAATATATTGAAGAGTGTTGGTATTAGGTCTTCTTTGAAGGTCTGATAGAATTCTGCACTAAACCCATCTGGTCCTGGGCTTTTTTTGGTTGGGAGACTTTTAATGACTGCTTCTATTTCTTTAGGGATTATGGGACTGTTTATTCGGTTTATCTGATCCTGACTTAACTTTGGTAGTTGGTATCTTTCTAGAAAATTGTCCATTTCATCCAGATTTTCCAATTTTGTTGTGTCTAGGCTTTTGTAGTAGGATCTGATGATTTTTTGAATTTCCTCAGAGTCTGTTGTTATATCTCCCTTTTCATTTCTAATTTTGTTAATTTGGATAATGTCTCTGTACCCTCTGGTTAGTCTGGCTAAGAGTTTATCTATCTTGTTGATTTTCTCAAAGAACCAGCTCCTGGTTTTGTTGATTCTTTGTATAGTTCTTTTAGTTTCTACTTGGTTGATTTCAGCCCTTAATTTGATTATTTCCTGCCTTCTACTCCTCTTGGGTGTATTATCTTCTTTTTGTTTTAGAGCTTTCAGGTGTGCTGTTAGGCTGTTAGTATATGCTCTCTCCAGTTTCTTTTTGGAGGCATTCAGAGCTATGAGTTTTCTTCTTAACACTGCTTTCATTGTGTCCCATAGTTTTGGGTATGTTGTACTTTCATTTTCATTAAATTCTAGGAAGTTTTTAATTTCTTTCTTTATTTCTTCCTTGACCAAGTTATCATTGAGTAGAGCATTGTTCAGCTTCCATGTGTATGTTGGCTTTCTGTTGTTGTTGTTGCCATTGAAGACCAGCCTTAATCCATAGTGATCTGATAGGAGGCATGGGATTATTTCAATCTTCTTATATCTGTTGTGGTTTGTTTTGTGACCAATTATATGATCAATTTTGGGGAAGGTACCATGAGGTGCTGAGAAGAAGGTATATTCTTTTGATTTGGGATGAAATGTTCTATAGATATCTGTTAAATCCATTTGGTTCATAACATCTGTTAGTTTCACTGTGTTTCTGTTTAGTTTGTGTTTCCAAGATCTGTCCATTGATGATAGTGGGGTGTTGAAGTCTCCCACTATTATTGTGTGAGGTACACTGTGTGCTTTGAGTTTTAGTAAAGTTTCTTTTATGAATGTGGGAGCTCTTGCATTCAGGGCATAGATGTTCAGAATTGAGAGTTCTTCTTGGTAAATTTTTCTTTTGATGAGTATGAAGTGTCCTTCCTTATCTTTTTTGATGACTTTTGTTTGAAAGTCGATTTTATCCGATATTAGAATGGCTACTCCAGCCTGTTTCTTGTGGCCATTTTCCTGGAAAATTGTTTTCCAGCCCTTAACTCTGAGGTAGTGTTTGTCTTTAACATGGAAGTGTACTTCCTGGATGCAGCAAAATGCTTGGTCCTGTTTATGGATCCAGTCTCTCAGTCTATGTCTTTTTATTGGGGAATTGAGTCCATTGATGTTAAGAGATATTAAGGAATAGTGATTGTTGCTTTCTGTTATTTTTGATGTTATTTTTATGTTTGTGTGGCTATCTTCTTTTGAGATTGTTGGAAGATTACTTTCTTGCTTTTTCTAAGGTGTAGTTTCCCTCTTTGTGTTGGCATTTTCCATCTATTATTCTTTGTAGGGTTTGGTTTGTGGAAACATACTGTGCAAATTTGGATTTGTCATAGAATATTTTGGTTTCACCACCAATGATTACTGAGAGTTTTGTTGGGTATAGCAGCCTAGGCTGGCATTTGTTTTCTCTTAGAATCTTTATGAGATCTACCCAGGATCTTCTAGCTTTCATAGTCTCTGGTGAGAAGTCTGGTGTAATTCTGATAGGTCTGCCTTTATATGTTACTTGACCTTTTTCCCTTACTGCTTTTAATATTCTTTCCTTATTTTGTGTATTTTGTGTTTTGACTAAAATGTGATGGGAGGAATTTCTTTTCTGGCCCAATCTGTTTGGAGTTCTGTAGGCTTCTTGTATATTTATATTCACCTCTTTCTTTAGGTTAGAGAAGTTTTCTTCTATAATTTTGTTGAAGATATTTACTGGTCCTTTAAGTTGGGAATCTTCACTCTCTTCTATACCTATTATCCTCAGGTTCTGTCTTCTCATTGTATCCTGGATATTCTGGATGTTTTGGGTTAGGAACTTTTTGTATTTTTTCTTTGACTGTTGTGTCAATGTTTTCCATGGTATCTTCTACACCTGAGATTCTCTCTTCTCTCTCTCTCTCTCTCTCGTTTTTCGAGACAGGGTTTTTCTGTGTAGCCCTGGCTGTGCTGGAACTCACTCTGTAGACCAGGCTGGCCTCGAACTCAGAAATCTGCCTGCCTGTGCCTCCCAAGTGCTGGGATTAAATGCTTGTGCCACCATTGTTCCCCTCTCTTCTATTATCTTGTATTCTGTTGGTGATGCTTGCATCTATGACTCCTGATTTCTTTCCTATGTTTTCTAACTCCAGGGTTGCCTCCTTTTGTGATTTCTTTATTGTTTCTATTTCTGTTTTTAGTTTCTGGATGGTTTTGTTCATTTCCTTCGTCTGTTTGATTGTGTTTTCCTGTAATTCTTTAAGGGATATTTGTGTTTCCTCTTTAAGGGCTTCTAGTTGTTTACCTGTGTTCTCTTGTATTTTCTTTAAGGGAGTTATTTATTTCCTTCTTAGAATCTTCTATCATCATCATGAGATGTGATTTTAAATCTGAGTCTTGCTTTTCTCGTGTGTTGGGGTATGCAGGGCTTGCTGTGGTAGGAGAGCTGGGTTCTGATGATGCCAGGTAGCCTTAGTTTCTGTTCCTTATGTTCTTGCCCTTGCCTTTTGCCATCTGGTTATCTCTGGTGTTAGCTGGTCTTACTCTCTCTGACTGTGGCTTGTCTTTCCTGCAAGCCTAGGTGTCAATACTCCTTGAAGACCAGTTCTCTCTGAGAGGAATTTGGGTTTGGAGAGCTGTGGTGCAGGCTCAGTTCTGGGGTTCAGATAGAAACCAGAAGGATCTAGTCCCCAGCTGTCCCTTGTTTCCTGTTTCCTGATGGCTCTGCAAGAGTCCCTCTTGGTCCAGTGAATTTGAAAAGAAGTGAAGGTCTTGCCTGTGCTTGAAGGTGTGTCAGCACTCCTGGGCTACCAGCTCTCTCCTGGCACTATTTGAGTGTGGAGCCCTGTGTCACAGGATTGGCTCCTTGGCCACTGAAAGAAACCAGAAACCCACTCCTCAGTCATTGTGTCCTGGGTATTCTAGGTGGTTCCCTCTGAGCAGACAGACTTGCCCACACTCCTGGGCGGCTATCTTTCTCCCAGCACTATTTGGCTTATGGAGCCCTGGTGGCCCAGGAAGAGGTCTCCTGCCACAGATGGAAACCAGAAGGCTCCTTACTCCTGTCCCTGTGTCCTATGGATTCCGGGCAAGTCCTGCTGAGCAGTGTTAGTCCTCTTACCTCCTCTCATAGGCTTTTCCACACTTCTGGGAGGCTAGCTTTCTCCCAGCACTATTTGGCTATGGAGTCCTGGTGGACCAGGCAGAAGTCTCCTGCCACAGATGGAAACCGGAAGGAACTTTTTATTGTTATTTAAAGGAATGATTTCCTATAGCTTATAGGAAATAATAATCTTATAGTCTGCCTTCCAACTTCCAATGCAGCTATGCAATGAGGATTGCTGTGAACTCATGATCCTCTGGCTTCTGCACTAGTGTTACAAGCGTGTGCCACCACATCCATTTTTTATTTGCTTTGTGTGTACGCTGTTGCTGTTGTTTGTTTTGTTCTGTTTTTTAGATAAGGTCTCACACGAATAGATCAGTGTGACTTCAAACTAGCCAAGATCCTCTTGCCTCTGCCTTCTGAGTTGTAGGAAGGCAAATATTTAGCATTATTTCTATGTAGTAATATACACTTAAATATTTGTTAAGAGGATCCACCTGTGGCACAGTCATATAAATCCAGCTATTTGAGAGACTGAAGCAGGAGGGTGGCAAATTAAAGAATTATCCAGGCTAGAGAGTGAATTCAAGGCTATCCTGGGCCACTTAGAGACACCATGTCTCAAATAAGTAAAAGGGGACCGGGGATGTAACTTAATGGTAGAACATTTGTGTTGCATTTATGAGATGCTAGGTTCAATTTTTCGTGCTGCAAAAATTTAAGAGTGTGAATCTCATGCTAAGTATTCTAACCATGAAACAGAACAAAACTGATAAAGGGACACAAAGAAACTTTCAGAGGAAATGGATATATTTACTACTTTATGGTGTGGGTAACACTCATTACACATCTACCCAATGAAGGCTTTGCCAATCCCATGGGTTCAAAGGACTGGGGTCTTTGACATGGCTGTGCCCATGGCAATAATGTACATTTACTCACGACTCTATCTGCTCTCCAGGTTTATTTAACTTTTCATTGCTAGTATTACTGGTGGTGGTGGGAGTAGTAGTGGTTGTGTTTGTGCTGGTACACATGCCATGGCATGCATGTTGAGGTCAAGGGACAAGTTTTGTGGGTCAGTTCTGTCCTTCCACCTTGAGTTTTAGGGACTGAACTCAGGTCATCAGGCTTGTGCTGTAAGCACTGATAAGTCAGCTTTGGGAACCTTCTTCTTTCGTTTTTTGGCTGTATTAACTGTACTCCAGTATACCTGTTAAAAATCTTCTCTGTGATAGCTTGGAGAGATTGCAGAATTTTATATACAGTGTGGATGGGGTTACTTGTGTTAGGTTGCTTAGGAGCAGTTTTCCCATAGACTCACCATGTAAGCAGGGAGAGACAGAAGGACAAAATGCTGTATGACACCATCAGGCCCCCATGTTCTGAACAATTCTATCTCCAATTTCAAATGAGACTTTGTTTTGACATAATGATTTTTTCTCAGAAGTGCTTCTTTGATTTCTGAGTAGTTGTTTCATTTTGTCTTGTTTTGTAGCATCTTCTGTAGTTTTAGAAGTGATCAAATGTGTTCTCATATCCCTAAGACTTGTCTCTCCTGGTCAGTTACTTCTATATACCTTCCACACTCGCCACCACAGCCAGCGCTTCATTCATTATTTGACAACTTGCCCATTTTTTTTTTTATTCCAGATAATTTAAGCAGAACACAAACCTCAGTACTGGATCTATTATTAATGATGCTTTAGGCATTTGAGCAGGAGTAGGACATTCTGCCTATGGAAAGTTGGAGTTAGAAGTCCTTCAGTCTGCCTTGACCATAACTCTCAAACTTTAGAGTGAATATGGCCCACTTTGGGTTCTCTTAAAGATGCAGATTTTGGCTTGGTGGTGGTAACACACGCCTTTAAACCCTGCACTTGGGAGGCAGAGGTGGGTGGATCTCTGAGTTCAAGGTCAACTCAATCTGCAGATCAAATTCTAGGACTGCCAGGGCTACATAGAAAAACAAAAACAAACAAAACACTAAACAAAATCAGATGTGGGGAAAGGATTAAGATCCTGGATTTTGATTAATTTATCTCACTTACTTTATTTTTTATGGTGCTAGGGTTTTGACAGGCCAGATAAGCACATTGTCACTGAACTATATCCCCTGCCCAAGAGAGGCCAAAGTCACTGACTTATAAACTACACTTTGGCACCAAAGTACTATGATACAAATAAAAATATTAAAATGCCCTTTAATAATATATAGCAAGCACAAACATTTGAAAGTTTGTGTATGTCTAAGTGAGTGCTTTGCTGTGTGTAACACATGAGTTCCCTATCAGTGTACCATTACATTAGATCATTCATTCATTTCTGGCCACTATGGTGCTCTTCTGTGTTATTCTGTTTAGTGAATCACACTGAAGTAAATTCTGTTAGGTCATGTTCTAGGGAGTCCTGAGGTGTTGTTACTTTGATATCTGAGGTTGTGATTGCTTGGACCAATTTTCACTAGATAAGCCTATTAAAGTCAATCTCCTACTGTAAAGAAAATCCAGTATTGTTGACATAAAGGTGAGCAGTTGGTGTATAAAATCATGATCTTATTATTTTAAATTCACTTATTCAAAGGAAAATAAAAACAAATCATATAACTATATTCTAAGTTCAGGATTAATTTACCTTTACAAATATTTAAGCTATAAAACTTTCTAAAGCAAATAGGAAGCAGGAAAGGGACTGGAGAAATTAATCAGTGCATAAAGGGACTTGCTCTGTAAGTGTGAAGACCTGAATTTGAATCTCCAGATTCATGTAGGGTACCATTGTCTACAGCCGCAGTATTGAGTAGTGGAGGCAGGTAGATCCTTCAGAGCTTGTTGAGCAGCCAGCCTAGCAGTTTCCAGTTGAGTGTGAGAACCTATCTCAAGGCAGTAAAGCAGATAGCAGTAGAAAAGGACATCTATCATTCTTCAGTGACCTCTGTATGCTTATGAGTGGATCTCATATTCATGTGCATGTTCCTCAACATATAACACACAGAGGTGGGGAGAGTAAAATTAATTACTGGGGATATATACATATACGTATACATATACATACACACACATATATATGATATAGGCAACTACACTTGAACAAGTGATATTTGGAATGCATTTTTGACATGTTTATGGTTTAGCATAATTGGAGTACAATGTCCCCTGATTCAAGAAGAAAGAAAAGAAAACGCTTGTTTGAGCTGGAAAGACACCACTTGCAGTCCCTTTTCTCTTGTGAATCAGTCTCACACACAGCCTGTGGGTAACAGGAACTGTGTGGTAGACTGCTAACCTGGCTCACCAATGTGATAGGCGCAGCATCTTTCCTTTGCATTTGTGCCTTTTGTCACACTTCAAAAGGCATCAGAAAAAGTGCTGAGAGGACACAGCTTCTCCAGAGTGTGCCACAAGCCTTGATGACATGCATTAAGATTCAGAAAGAAAGAGCCATTCTCTTTAAAGTCCAAAGGACTATTATTTCTGTCTTACTAGTTTTCTTTTTCTTCGTCTTTTTCTGTCTCTAAACATCTGTGGCTCTCTCTCGGGATTGTGCCGTGCACTAAAAATAAAGCTACAGCTTATGAGTCACCTTGTTTTCACTGAGTCGGTGCTGACGGTTCTAGGGAAGAATCAGTGGCATGGGGTGTTGTTAGAATGGTAATAAAATCGCTCAGTCTGAAACGAATTCTGAGCATGATCATAGGCGCTTGTGCACGCCAAACACATCAACCCGCAACCGAGAAGCTCAGACATTGTCCTGATTTTACATGTCCTGAGGTGATGCCACTTGATGTCTGGGGCTATGGTTGCTAGGACCAGTTTCCACTAGATAAGCCCATTTAGTCACTGTTTTATTGTAAAGAAAACTCAGTCTTTCTGTTGACATAAAGATGATCAGTGTATGGAATCATCATACTGCATAACTTCATTATTTTAAATCCATTCATTCAGAAGAAAAACAATTGAGTCATACAACTATATTCTAAGTTCGGGATTAATTTACTTTTACAGATACTTAGGCTGTAAAACTTTCTAAAGCATATAGAAAGCAGGAAACTGTTTCAGTACTGTATTGCTGCTACAGGCCTCCCTGGCTCTCTGGAACCTGTATGTGAATTCTACCTATTGAGCTGTTTGCTGCAGATGTTTGCATGTAAAAGAGTCTGTACTGAGCATGTACATGTTTAAAAGAATTCAGTAGATCATATCCCCCTCTCCAAGAGGTCTCAGTCAAGATAATATTTTAAAATCATCAGAACGACTCGGTCACCACCGTGGAAAAGGACAAGTGAGAACCTAGGTGGTGATGCTATCATCAGCACAGGGCCCTGAACAGACAACAGCCGGATTCTCCTGTGGGAAAACTTGCCTCCACATTCCAGCACTTTACTTCATCTTTAGAAATTAATTATATCGTCCATGATGTTTTCTGGTATTTAAGGTTTTTTTTTTTTCTACAGTAAGATACAAACATGCTTTCAAGGCATACTCTACTTAAAAGGATAAAAATTAAGCTTGAAACTGGCTTGGTGGCTGTGTCAGACAGTGCCCAAGGTATCGCTCTAGTAGTATGCCTTTGAAAGATTGAAATAAACATTTTAAAACTATTTACTAAAGTAATAGACTCATTAAATTTGAAAGTGGAGAAGATAGGGGAAGATGAACAATGTGTTAAATGGTGGAATCAATATCTTCATCATCCTGGTTAGGTGACGTGAAAGGTGAAAGGTCAAATTTAAAGAAACTAAACTTCCCAACACAAAGTGCCACATTAACAATATTCTTTACTCATTTTTATTTACATGTATGTGTGTGACCCTGCTTGTCCGTATGTGGATACTCTGTTTGTGCGCCACCTGAAGTGGATCCGCTTGAGTAAGAGTAGCAAGTGCTCTTAACTGCAGAGCCATCTCTTCAGGCCCTGGGTTCCCACATTTCTAAACGTGATCAAATAACAGCCGCCGTACTGCTGTATGACATAGCTCATATGAATACATACGAGGGGGTATCTTTACCTTTAAATTAAAGCTTGTCGGAACTATGATGCAATGAACCTTTTCAGTACCAAACCCCAAACTTACAATGCAGTCATGGGTCCAATCACAAAGGAAATCACGTCCTTTCTGACCTATAAAACTTACCTGATTGACTGTGCTTCATTCTGGCCGTCAAATGTGAAAATTACTGGTCGATTGGAGTATATCTGGGGAAAAAGAGAGTAAGTAGAAGCCACATATTTTGAGATATAGTTAAAAGAATGAAAAATGTATTAAATTGAAAAGAGATAAATGGGTAGATTTGATTGCATCTCTTTTTTTAAAAAAAAGTTTTTACTTTACAAAAATTTAAAGAATATTTTTTAAAGCACCTTGACTTTATGTGAGTATTTCACCTGCATGTGAGCAGGGTGCTTGAAGAATCCAGTTGGACCTAGAGTTATTCTAAGCATCTGTTACTCTCTTGGGACTGTGCTACTGCATAGCATATAGGTGCTAAACATTGAACCTGAGTCCTCTGCAAGAACAGCTAGTACTCTTAACCCCTGAGCTGTCTCCCCAGTCTATAATTGTATCTTTAAATAGGTAAAAGATCACTGTATCTAAAAATTTATATTTATCTTGGGAGATCAGAGGCAGAGGACAATAGTGTTGGCCCGGGCAATACTATGGTAAGAGAATTATCTGAAATGGGTGCAATTCCTCAGGGGTAGTTCAGTATCATCAACAGTTCAAGTACTCATGCAAAGACCTGTAAACTACATATCTAGGATCTTGTGGAAAATATCCTATTTGTTAATGGTAATCTTAAAGGACATCATGGTACAATCAACGGTGAATACCGATAAGTACTTGGAGTCAGGGAGGAATAGCAAGAAAAAGAGAAATAATCTCAATAAGGGAGTTAAACAAAATTGTTTGCCTATGCACTTGTGGCTAAGCATGAGCCTGTAAGGAAAGAGGAAGGGATGATGCAGGGTGTCCATTTGATCACTCAACAAGATGCTAAGTAATCACCTCAGTATCCCTGTTAGAGTGTTTCCAGAGAAGTTTAACTTTCAGATGGGAGGGAAACCCCACACTGACTCTGGGTGGCACCATCTCATAGACTGGGGTCCCAGAAAAATGTAGCCAGATGAGCACCAGTGTTCATCTTGCTTTACTCACTGACCTCAGATTCAATGTGATCAGCTGCTTCATGTTACCTCACCTTCCTCTCTGTGACCAACTTTATTTCCTCAAACCACAAGCCAAAATAAACCCTTCCTGCTGCAGTTTGCCATTGTAAGCCATTGTATCACAGCAATGAGAAAAGTAGCTGATATAGTATTTTGCAATAAAGGGATATTCATTGGAATGCACCGAATGAGGAGAAAAGCAGTTCATTTGTATTGAAAATCCGAAGAAATAAAGATTTTTTTCTCTCACTCTTTAAGAATGCAGTTACAGCTTAATAATGCAAACCCAAGTTTTACATATTTCTGTATTTCTTTTTTCCCTTGTGTAGTTTTATGTATTTCTGAATATTCTCATTTTCACATCCATTTACAACAAAACACACAAAGCCACTCCGATTTTAAAAACACCCTCCAACACGTTCGCACAGACAAAGCCCTCAGCCTGGAGATAACAGATTGTGTTTAAGATAGTGCAGAAGTTCCACATTTTCTTCTTATTTACACATTTTTGGTTGTGTGTGTTAATGGGTGAATATTGCCTTTTTCAAAATGTTATTTTTATGGTCTGAAGAAGCTTATGCCTATATTCCCATTTGGGATATTGAGGTAGGAGGATAAAGGGAATTTCAGGCTAGCTAGGACATATATATATATATATTCATATACATAGATGTGTGGTGAGCTCCAGACCAGTCTGAGCTACAGAATGAGACTGTTTCATACATAAACACACACACACACACACACACACACACAAGTTGTTAATAATTTTGTTCTTCATTTCATCATTGAATATGTTTTCCTCTATTATTATAGTCATCCAGGTGCTGGCTCACACCTGTAATCCCAGCACTAGGGGAACAGAGACAGAGGATTGAAAGTTTGAGTCCAGCCTGAACTACACAGCAACTTCCAGGCCAACCAAGGATATAAGATCCCATATATGGAAAAACAAAACAAAACAAAACTGAAACACCATTAACTAAATGATGGGTGAGGCTGGCAGTTTTGATTCCAGTGGCATCTAACTGGCCATTCCTCATTCTACTATACAACAATAAAAATAGCTGACTGTAGAAATTTACTTATTTGTTTCCATTATACAGTTTTATTTAGTGGATGGTCAAGGCGCTCCAAAACTATTATACAGTTATCATTAGTTCCCATCATACAGTTCCCTTCTAGCCAAAGTGCTGAAGTATGTAATGGCTTACAGCTTAATTTCTCCTTTTCAAACATCTCATTGCCTCTATACCACGCAATAAACATTTGTTTAATAATTAATCTACTATTAATGCTCCTAATATAAAGAAAATCTACTGTCAATGATCCTGAGATAAAGAGGTATTTGTGTTTAAATTTTTTTTCAATTATTAAATTTAAGACTTTGACCTGTACTAAGGAATTAAATAATACATTCTCTCAAATCAATTGACTCCAGTTTATTTTTGGTCAACTGTTCTTGCATATGGGGCTTGCCGTGGAGTATGGTCCATATACCAGAGGTCACACCATTAATGAAAAATGGATCCTGCTATTCCAACAGCTATAAAATGCCAATAGCTCCTTAGATTAGTCTGGGACTTCAGACTTTCTCTCCACTCTCATTCTGGTTGGTTTGGGTAGAGTTTGTGCAGGTTTTATTCATGCTGTCACAATGTCTGTGAATTTTTATGAGTATCTGGCCTGCTAAGTCCAGGAAACACCAATTTTTAGAAGACAGCTATCACCTCTGGCTCTTAAAATCTTTCCACCCACTTGAAGATCTCTGAGCTTTGAGGGTAAGTGTATGGTATAGCCATCCCATTTAGGGTTAAGAACCTTAAAGTCTCATTCTCTGCATGTTTACAAGTTATAAATTTTTGTTGGTGGAACTGTTTGGGAAGGATTAAGAGATGTAGACTTGATGGAGGAGGTGTGTCACTGGAGTGGACACCGAGATCTCAAAACCCCAAATGATCTCTAGTTAGCACCCTCTCTGCCTTGTGCTTATGGATCAGGATGTAAGATCTCAACTACTGCTCCAGCACCATGCCTACATGCATCTATGTTTTGTGTCATGATGATAACTAACCCCTTGAAACTTCAAGCCCACGATAAATTCTTTCTTTTGTTAAGTTACTGTCTTAGGATTTCTTTTGCTATAAAGTGATCTCATGTCAAAGACAACTCTTATGAAAGAAAGTAGTTAATTGGAGGCTTGCTTATAGCTTCAGAGTTTGAGTCTATTATCACCATAGCAGGGAGCATGGTAGTAGCAGGCAGGCAGGCATGGTGCTGGAGCAGTAGCTGAGAACTTTTCATCCTGATCCACAGGCAGCAGGCACAGAAAGAAACACTGAGTATGGTGTGAGCTGCAAAAACTTCAAAGCCCACCCTCCAGTGATACACGTGGACACACAAACTAATTCTTTTAATTTCATCAACTGGGGACTTGTTGGAATGATGTTTTTGTACACTGTGAAGATGTATCTCTGTCATTCCTTGTCCACCTAAGGCAGCTTCTGATTGCTTAAAATTAAAAGACTATGGCCTATAGCAAAAGGCAGAATAGTAAGGTGGGGCTTGTAGACAGAGTAGCTCTAGGAAAGAGAGAGGCGTGGGAGATTTGCCACCCAGAGGAAGTAGGACCTATGAAACTGAGGGGACATAATCAGCCATGTGGCAGAACTTAGAACAGTAAAAATGCGGTGAGTTATGAACTAGTTGGGAACAAGCCTAGCATAAAGGACAAAAGCTTATAAACAAAAATAAGTCTCCATGTGATTACTCAGACCAAGAGTGGGCATAGAAAGGCCCATTCATGGTTACTGGGACTAAGCATGTAAGTATATGAGCCTATGGGGGCCATTTTTTGATACTTTATTTACATTTCAAATGTTTCCCCGTTTCCAGATCTCCCATTTGAAACCACCCCATTTCCTCCCCCCTCCCCCTGCCACTATGGGGGTATTCCTCCACCCACCCACCCACCCACTCTTGTCTTTCCTCCTTGGCTTTCTCCTATACTGGGGGGATCTAACACCCTCAGGCCCAGGGACCTCTGTTTCCCCTGATGTTTAAGAAGACCCTCCTCTGCCGCATTTGTGGCCAGCACCATGGGTCACTCCATGTGTATTCTTTGGTTGGTGATCCAGTCTCTGGGAGTATCGAGGGGTCAGGCCAGTTGCCACTGTTGCTCCCTCCCTGGGGCTGCAAACTCCCTCAGCTCCTTCACTCCCTTCTCCAAGTCCCCCATCTGGGACTTCACACTCAGCCCTACAGTTGCTGCGAAGTGACTCTTGGGTATTCCGAACTTTTGGGCTAATAACCACTTAACAGTGAGTACATACCATGTTCATTCTTTTGTGACTGTGTTACCCCGCTCAGGATGATATTTTCAAGATCCATCCATTTGTCTGCGAATTTCATGTAGTCATTGTTTTTAATAGCTGAGTAGTATTCCATTGTGTAAATATACCACATTTTCTGTATTTGTTCCTCTGTTGAGGGACATATGGATTGTTTCCATCTTCTGGCTATTATAAATATGGCTGCTATGAACATAGTGGAGCATGTGTCTTTATTACATGTTAGAGCGTCTTCTGGGTATATGCCCAGGAGTGGAATAGCTGGGTCCTCAGGTAGTATTATGTTCATTTTTCTGAGGATCTGCCAAACTATTTCCAGAGAGGTTGTATCCGCTTGCATTCCCACGAGCAATGGAGGAGTGTTCCTCTTTCTCCACATCCTCCCCAACATCTGCTGTCACCTGAGTTTTTGATCTTAGCCATTCTGACTGGTGTGAGTTGGAATCTCAGGGGTGTTTTGATTTGCATTTCCCTGACTAAGTTTCCTCAGTTGAGAATTCTCTGTTTAGCTCTGTTTATGGGGGACATTTTTAATACAACTACCATAGTTACCTTGACCACTTATATGTTAGGAGTAAGAAAGCTAGTGATCTTATTACTTTGTGAAATGTATTTGAATACAAGAAAATATTAAAATCACGAGTTATTCTCGATGCAGTTTAAAAGATTATCTAGTGACTAAACTTAATAATTACTGTTTTAAGCAGTAGGCCACCATTAGCAGTCTATGATTCCTAGACACCCCTATGCTAATACTGGTTTTTCTTTTCTTTAAAGCAAGCTACTAAAAACCATTACATACAAATTGCATTAGATAGCTCTCTTTACAGTATTTCATGTGACAATTCATGAAGAAAATATAAATTTGTAGATAAAGTAGAATATTCTGCTCATTTGCTAAGAATGAAGTTTAATAACCCAATATAATTAAAAATTAAACATGTCTTATTAAATACTAGCATTAGTGGTAGTATTACTTTGTAATAAAAGGCTTGTGAAAATAGATGTGTGGGGTGAAATTAGCAATAACTATAAGCTGGTAATGCACTGGCTATGTTGATAACATGGGGAACATATCTTAGTCTTTTGTATCTTTCTGGATTCTGTTAATATGCAATTTTTAATGGGGACAAAGTCTATATTTGGTATATTTTTCTTTAGCATAAGATAGATGTAGAATAGACTTGATTTGAACTGCTAAAAAACAGCTTTGGTAGACCTAACGAATGTGTATAATACAAATTTAACAACAACAAAAAAAAATCACTGCTTTCAAACTGTTTTAAGGATTGTATTTTCTTTGACATTGCTTGCTTTTTCTACATTTAAACAAATTTTTTTCATTCTGTCTTTTTTTAATTGGTTATTTTATTTATTTACATTTCTTTTTTAACTGGATATTTTCTTTATTTATATTTCAAATGTTATCCCCTTTCCTGGTCCCCCCAACCCCTGAAACTCCCTATCCCATCCCCCCTCCCCCTGCTTCTATGAGGGTATTCCCCCACCTGTCCACCCACTCTCCCCTCCCCGCCCTTGAATTCCCCTACACAGGGGCCTCAAGCCTTCACAGGACCAAGGGTCTCTCCTCCCGTTGATGCCCTACAAGGCTGTCCTTTGCTACATATGCGGCTGGAACCATGGGTCCCTCCATGTGTACTCCTTGGTTAGTCATTTAACCTATTTTTAAACTAGGAAATTGTCAGCTGCATTGTAAGATGTGAATTTTGTGACTGGTAACTTTTGAATGCATATTTCATTTAAAAATGACTAGTTATGTTCAAAATTCATTATCAAAATAATCTCTGATATTGCTTGTACATTTCAAAAAAGAATTGATCTTTTTTAGCATTTGGCCTCGTATTTATACATAATGTACTTTTAAAATACATACACTTCATGTGGTGACCTCTCAGTTGGTGGGATGTTCTTGGCAGAGTGGAGCTGCCAGCCTAAATTGGAGTATTCTGGACCAAAGCTAATTTAGTAATTTTCTGTGGATTTGCTCAATGTTGCCCTTTCATAACTGTGGGAGGGTTTTCTTATTCACACCAAACTTAAACTAAATGTAAAACTAAAAGAACCAGATTTTTAGAGAATATTTCTTAAATACTGACAAGCACATCTTCCTATTAGGTATGGAAAGACAGAGCACTAACTCCTGCCTCCCCTCTGAGTCTAGGTCTAGATGTGGAAGATCTTAGAGTTTTCTTTCCAAGAAATTGTCCTAATATGCTAACACATTATGGTTTTGCTAAGAAAATTCAATGTTTTCTTGGTGTTAAAGAATTTCTCATTGATTATTGAAATTTTTGTTTTATGTTTGAGACTAAACCCACAATTTCTTGAACCTGCACTTTACCCCCAAGCTGTATCTCCTGACCACATCATGTATTAGTTAATATGAGGATTGCAGACAACCACTGCCAGTCAGTGGGGAACACACACCAATTCCAACCTCTTTCTTCTCCTGGAGGTTCAATGAATTTAGAAATACTCAGGTGATTATCTCTCATAATCTTATTCTCATAAAAGAAGTCAAACATCTGGTCATTTTCTAGTTACCAGGTACTGAATTCAATGTTCTCATTGCATTAACATAATGCTCATAGTATTTATATACAACTGGTTATTCCCATTTACAGATAAGGAAACCTGAGGCTCAAAAGAGTTAAGGTTAAACCAGCCCAAAGTTGAAGAGTGATTCTGTAGTTTAATTGGAATTATATTAAACTCCACTTGGAGATTCTACTATTTAAGCTATTCCAATATTTAGACTATTGAATCAGCCTGGCTGCCAGGACTCTGAAACATTGTCTGATATAACCGTTTTTTCACATAAAAATTTGGTGATATTTCAATATTCTACAATTGTCTGTCTCTATCTTGTACCCAGGCACTGATATGGGGAGATACCTAAAAGTGGAAATCTCACTTTTCTTGTCTTTTTGTAAAAGAAGCTAACTAGAGAACATATTAAGATGATAACTCCTTACAGCCCAGCACCGGGAGTTCTGTACAACGTATTGTGTTTGAAATTATGTAACTTTTCCTAAAACATGAGAACATTACTGACTTTACGAAAGCATAATATTTCTTCACTTTAAAGTGATGCTATTGCTTATTGCAGGAAAGGGGGGAGGGAAAGAGGGGGAGGGAGAGAGGGGGAGAGAAAGGGAGGATAGAGGGAGAGGGGAAGGGGAAGAAGAAGGGAAGGGGGGAAGGGGAGGGAAGATTAATCAGAATTAAATGTTACCTTTTAACATGGGCTGAGAACTGAAACCCAAAGTGCTGTTATAGAACTGATAGTATGTATTAGTTTGTATTGTTTTTGAAAATATTAATTTATAAAGAATAACAGTTGCTAATGTTCTGCTTAATAATTTCATTGTAACAATAAAAAATTCTACAGGATGGTAAGGTGATTATTTTAGCCTCCTAGGAAAGGCCTGCATGCTCACAATTGCTTACTATTTTTCAAATCCCTATTAAAGAATGTGAATTCTTTTAAAAATTTAAAAATTCATTTATGTTTTAGATGAGGGCATTAGATATGAGAGATTTTTAAACTTTAAAAATCAAATTCATGTTAGTTGAAAATTTGGAGTATTAAACTTACAAAATTTAAAATGCCCATGCAAAGTTTAATTCTATGTAACAGTGTCTTCTTGTATAAGCTGTTGTTATTTCTTTTCTAAGTGTGATATTACTGAGCTGTCAGATGAGACTGAAAAAATCTTGCAGGACCCAATTTGTACCTATTAATAACCTTTTTTGGCTCTTTCCCTTCTCTCTTGTATAAGTTTTGAGCTTTTCAATCTAGCCTGTATTTTTCTCTTGATGCTAATTAATGAAACTTTGGTAGCAGCAGTAGACCTGCAGAGACCTCTAACTGCTGATGAAAATCTCAGCAAGATGGCTGGAACACTCTTTATTTCTGCAGAAACACTGGCACCATTTTATGTCTGTCATAAAACCATCTTTGGAAATTTTATTTCTAACAAAGGAGTCTTGTAAGATGCTCAGATTCCAGGCATTGCTGCTCTGCTCTGGGAACGAACCCTGTAAAAACAGTTGTGGTTCACTTGCTCATCTTACCTAGGAATCTGTGTTCTGGGAATATTGCTTAAAATAACTTTCTTTTTCTGTTGTTTTTTGTTTGTTTGTTTTTCTGAAAGATATAAAGTACTTGAATGTTTGAAAAGCTTAATGCATAAGTCATGGGGGAGTTATTAACATCTCCCTCCAGTCTCCCATGGTGAGAGCGGGGGAGATGGAACATGCCGGAATCTTTTGTGTGAATGAAAACTTGAAAGCTTTATCTGTTTGATTGGATCCGGGTGCTAACGTTATTGAGTAGTTCCTAGGAGAG
The DNA here is from genome assembly GCA_019843965.1 of Rhynchomys soricoides. NCBI lineage: Eukaryota > Metazoa > Chordata > Mammalia > Rodentia > Muridae > Rhynchomys > Rhynchomys soricoides. The sequence goes on along the minus strand of JADRCH010000040.1, from coordinate 9,138,053 downwards.
CATTACGGCATATGCCATTCCTGAAGAATAGAGAGAAAAGACAGCTGTCATTCGGCTGGTCTCTGGGACATGGCATAGACCTTTATTCCACGTCAGGTCAGCCAGGAACAAACAGCGGGGGGGGGGGGGGGTCACAGGTAGATAGAAGACTGAACATGGGGTTCCTTGTGTAGTTTGGAAGGCTGGGTCCTGGATGTTGATCCATGGCTGGCCCAAGGGCTCTGCATCCTCCATGAGCCTTGGGTGTAGCTGGCATTTGGGAGAATTCTATTGCTTCAAATTCTAATCAGTTTTTCTTTTTGTCCAGCACCCAACATCTTTCTTTTTATATGTAGAATGACTTTGTGTTATCTGACCTCGACCCTTGAAGAACTCTTAACTGATTTAAAGAAACATCTCCTTTTATTCTGATTGGGTTTTTGTTTGTTGGTTTGGTTGGATTTTGTTGTTGTTTGTTTTTGTTTTTAATTGAGACCCGTCTGGCTTTGGACTTACTTTGTATCAACACGAACTCACTTTTCCTTGAGTGCTGGGATTATAGGCATGCGCCACCATGCCAGATTCTCATTCTGTTTTATAGTTTCCCTCCCCACTCCCCATAAGCCACTGGGAAAACAAAATTGAAAGCATAAAAACTACATTGAGAATCTTCCCTAAGGGAATGATAAACCAATTCCCTTGAGAATTTCCTAAAGTATGAATACATAGATTTGACTGTGTGTAAGCCTAAGGAAGATAGCTGTAGGTTAGGCTTTCTAAGCGAGAAAATGTTGAAGGCACCTTATTTTGTGTACTATTCAATCTGTGTAAATATCAGACTTGCTTCACACACATTGTTACTGAATAATAGAAGTCAGAAAGAAAGACCATAATTTCAGACCATTACTTTTTCATGACTAAGTGGTTTTATAAAGTGACTAATCATTAACATAGTAAAGAAAAATCAATATGAAGGCTGGAGTTATAGCTTAATGGTGGTAGTATGTAGAAGACCTGGGTTCCATTGACAGCTGCCCTCTCCCAATCAATATGATAAAAAACAAAAGATAAAGTCTATCCCATTACTACAGTAAGATTATTTTACTCTCTGATATTTTTCTTACAGGTCATGATTATTTTAAATTTAGATTGGAATTATGGAATGCATAATGTTTATGTCATATGCAATTTAATTGTATTATTCCTGGGAATTTTTTTTTTTTTTTGAGTCAGGATTTCTTTATGTAGACCTAGCTGTCCTGGAACTCTCTCTGTAGATTATGCTGGCTTTGAACTCAGAGATCTGCCTATTCTTGGGAAATTGTTTATGTTACCAAACCACATTTTATGGAGTCATAATGGCATAAAGTCAAGAACTACAAAATTAGTAAATTGGCATTTTAAATATTCCTGGAGATATTACACACTATTAAATTTGGCCAAGGTCTGACTCAAAATTGGTATTTCTCGGACACTATGTGGACCCAAGTGATTCCAGGTATGGAATTTTAGTAATGAGTCAAATTAGTGGCTAATTGTTAGGGGAAAGACTGCAGGAAGGAAGAAAAAGACAAAATACCAAAAAAAATCACTTGATCATTTCTTGGGGGTCTGGATTACAGGCTTCTGAAACTCTCCTAAATAACCACGGCAGGTGGTTGGGACAGCAGCCTTGCCCATTGTAGGTATTCGATAATTTTATTTCTTTTTAGGTCAAAGTAGCCTTTTCCTCTCAATAGCTTAGAATCTTTTCCAATAATTTCTTGAGTATAGGAGATGAAGCAAGAATGAGTTATTGGCACACTATTTCACATTTACACAACATTTTCCCACCAAATACACATATTCACAAAAGGGGAGAACAATTTCAGACCACCTTTATTTGAGTTCTTCGTTTGCATTTGTTTGTTTGTTTCTGATGCAGGGTCTTTCTAGGCTGCCCTCTAATTGTGGAGTCCAGCCTGTCCTTGAACTTGTCACAAATCTTTGTTCTCAGTCTCTTAAGTGCTAGGATTATAGGATGAACCACCATGCTCTTTTGTTACTATTTGGCTATATTTTACAGCTAGAATAAACACAAACTCATTTTCTAATTTTGACCCTGAATTAAAAATATACTTAATTAACTGTTTGGTTAAGATACAGAAAGGAGCTTAACTCGGAGAGGATGGGCACAGATGGAATATTCGCTGTGCTCTAGCTGGTCATCACCTCTGCTTTGGTTGGCTTCATACTATAGCAATGAGCATAGTAGCAGAGAGCTGTGACAAAAGCAAGTGCTTATGAGATACATGCAGTATTGTGAAGAACTGCAATCATAGGTGAATCCAAAAGGGATTGAGCTATAAGCCACCTGAAAGTTTTGTTTGGCTTTGGAGTTCAACCTTTTTTTTTTTTTTAAAAAACAAAAAACAAAACAAAAAACAAGTTTTAGTTGTCTGGGGATCAACAGAGGAGCAGTGCAGCAAATGAAAACATCAGGTAGACTGTGGTTTGTCTTGGCCTTGTTTTTATCCTTCTGAGCCTCTATTCCTCATTTGAAACATGGAGATGAATAATGTCTTTGGTCCCACAGTGTGTCTGGATTAAGTAGCATAATGTACTTGTAAGTACCATTGTTAAATTGCTAACAGTTATGAAAATGGTATTTAATAGTGCACCCACCCAGATTCTCCTCCCCCATGCATTTCCTGCTCCCACTTATGTCAAGACTAAGTAGCATAATGACTATGTTTGGGGCTAAAGAGGTGAGACTCAAGTAAAATTGATTTATTCTGCTCTGTGGGAAGTTCTATATGTTGTTCTTTGCCTTTCTATTTCTTTTAGATTTGTGAAGAAAAAAATGATTTTGTCAGAATCGTGTTCTTTGAATAACTTTAAACACACAGCCTAGAAGTATAGCAAACAACCAACCTTGTCAACTGACGACTTTGGAATATATCACCCAAAATAACATCTAAGAATGCTGGCCAGAGAAATGTAAGATAATGAGCAGCAATGTAATGAACCACTTGTTCTAGGTTAATAGTCAAGACAGTCTGTTACCAGTGGAGCTGACCTTTCTAGGGTCCAGCAGGAGGAAACTGCAAGACAGAAATGAGTAAAGAAGTCATTTCACACACTAGTCTGTACTTCTTGTAAGCTGTATTTGGCCACTTGTGGGCTTTTGCTCAGTACTTACAAATAGCCTATCATAACACGTGCTTATTTCTTTAGGGTATTCTCTTCTATATCCCAGGAGGTGATGGTCTGTGCTGTGAGTCTCCTTAATAAATGCACTATAAGCAGGTCTCATATTAATAAGAAACATGACTTTACATTTATGTATTCTGTACATGGTCAATTCACAATTCTAAATTCTTTACATGAATACATTCACTTTTCCATGATTCTAGGTGAATGCCTTATTATAGGCATGGGTAAAGGAGAGCCATTCTATAGTAATTGCTCAAGGGAACACATCACATAACATGCACATTTGGAGTGCTCTTTGCATCCTTCTATTATAAGCAGTAAGCTGAGCTATCATAGTAATAACTGATACTACTTTGTTATTAATTATGAGGTATGTGTGCAAATCAGATACCTCATTTGCTCCCCTTATTTGCTAAAAATTAATACCTTGGCCCAACACATGTATATTTATATACAAACATACAGTATGATTGAAAAATCAATTTCATGAGCCACTAAGCAGCTGTGAAGCATATGTTGAAAAATGCTTCCGTCTTCAAAAGCAAGTTAGCTGAGAATGTAGAAGCTCATTTTCTGAGGGTCAGCCACAAGACCCCTCTTAACAAAGCTGACATGGGAGTGTTGGAGGCTAATTTACTTTACTCCGTAGACACTGGAGAGTTCTGTGGCCTTTTTTGTTTGTTTGTTTTAAATCAAGGACTGTTGCTATGTCTTATTGCAAAGATGAAAAGAATCTCTGAACCAGCTGAATTTAGAATCATCTTAGGACAAAGGCAGTAAACTTGCCTTTGAAACTTGCCTCTTCCATCCTGTCTGCCATCTTTCCTCTATAGGAACTGAGAAGTGAGGGATGTTCAGGGAGGCGTGTAGAAGGTCAGATGTGATTTTGACCTGAGATGATGAGTGAGCTTAGTAAGGAAAGCAGAATGGTGGACAAACAGAGCAGGGAGGAGCAGAGGAGAGCAAAGGTGAGTGTGCTGTGCTGGAGCCCACACAAGTGAAAACAGGAAGAATAGGAATATTGCAAAGCCTGTGATGCCCATCAGCTTTAACATGGCCTGTGTGTTAGATAGTGAGACAAACCAGACTACTGAGGTCACATAATTGATACATCAGTTAAAATGTTCAACATACCACTGGAAACTGTCTGCCGGAGGCTGCAGTTAATTCCTCTGTTGAATTTCCAATTGACTCTTAAAACACCTGTCCTTTTCTAATTCTCTGTAGTTTGCACCCGGAGCAGACCAGGAGTCTTATAGACTATCATGAAATCCCTCAGTATTTACCATTCCTCCAGGGGAGGCATCTCATTTCAGGCCCAGCTGGAAGTCAGCTTATGCATTAATACCTCAAGATCAATACCAATGAGAAAATAGGTTGTAGGAAACACATACCTTGGCAAAGGTAACAAATAAGGCCTTTCCCCTCTCTTGCCTCTGTAAAGTGACAGCCTGACACAAGAAGTTTCATTCCTAAAATGCCTTTCATGTTTTTCCTTTTGGCTTGTGAATAAACAAGCAAACAAACAAACAAAACCAACCAACCAAAACTCCAGTAAATCTAATATAAATACCTGTCCAGTATATTGTGTTCCTAGACTAGGCCTTCATGTGTTTGTTTAATACAGTGTGTGGCTGAACTCTCCACAAGTATGCTATTGCTTATAAATCTTTGGCTGTATAAATCATTTAAAAGCAGTTAAATTACATGTACATGTAAAGCTATGTAGTAGAGAGACTCTGTTAGCTACATGTATCTGTTGGGGGTTGGTTTGGTGCTATGTATACTAACGCTAAATTCTGAATCCCAAAATCTGGTTGCTGTTCAGATGAGTGAATTCTCACATACACCATCTTTGTTGTGCAAACCTTGCCCCCAATTTAATTCCTGATTGGTCAATACATGTCTGGGGCTTATTATTGGGCAAAAGGGTAGGAAGGCAGGCCTGAGAATGGAGTGGAGGGCCTTGAGAGAGACTGGGGTGGGGGTGCGGTGGGGGGAGAGGAGGACCAAGAAGACAGAGGGAGGAGGGAGCCACCATGAGGTCAGATGGATGATGAACACAATGCCAGGAGACGTGCACCCTGAGGACAGACTGAAGGACAGAAGCAGCTCAGGCAAGATTCCAACAGCAAGTAACAAGGGCCACATGGTTTGGGTCCAGGTGAGAATGGCATGGAACCTGCCCGATCTTGGCTTACAGCTTGTAAATAAAATCCAGGTTTTGTGTCTTTTATATGGGACACCTAGAATAAATAATCCGTTTACATGTATCAGGTAGTATTCTTTGGCCTGCAAATAACAGAAGCCCTAACTTAACTAATGTAAACAAGACAAATACTTATTATCTCATGAGAAAGCCAGAAGGAAGGGAGTCTGTGGGCTTCACTAGAGAAGTCGTTTATTAATGACATCATACCTATACCTATCCTGCTATTCTGTCATGCTGCCTGTTGCATCAGGGCTTCAGGAAAAGGTTGATTCCAGTGAAAATTTTAATTAACTAGTTAAGAAAGCTTAGAAAACCTTTACACAAAATACTATGAAAGAAAATCTCTCTTCAAAGTCTATTCTTGCAATGCAGTAGAAGCTCGGGTGGTTTGGTGGGGATGCAAATGGCTGAATTTGAGAACTGGAAGTGTCTCATAGTTATTCTGATCCTCACCTCATGTGATTGAGTTAGAGAGGAAAGTCTAGACAAGCTTGGCTTAGGTCAAGTTGAGTCAATGGAAGATCCTGAAATAGAACCATCTCATAGCTTGCTTAACTCCCAGGATCATTTTGTTGACACTAGACTCTTTCATGTTGCCAAGATGAAGAATCAGGAATCTGACTCCACACCTCTGAGAGTCACAGGGTATGCCCTCTTACTCTGGGGCTCTAGTTCACCTCTAAATCAGGTTTTGCGTGTGAAGCAGACACTGTATGGACGTTGTCTCATTTCAAAACTCCAACAAGGTACATTTGCATTACATTATCCCACAGAAGCCAACATGGAATGCAAAGTAGCCACAGATAATGATTATTTAAATAAATGAGCTAATTTAATAGATCAGGCATACACCCTAGCAGCAGAGACGATGCATCTTTGTAATCATTCTGCATTGTTTCAGCTGGCTGGGAGAGAACTGCCAAGGAACAGGAGGAATTAGGCTCCATGAATTATGCAGGACTTGGTTTAACACTCTTATTACTTACAGTGCTCTAGGTTAGTTTGTGTGTGGCTATTTGCCTTAATAGGGATGGGAATAATGAGTTGGCACTGGGTCTGCTCGTGTTAGTGTGTGTTATTCTTTGCTGTAATAAAACCCAAGATATTTGCAAAAAATACCCTTTAAAAATAGTCATAGCTGAGAATTATTTCACTCCATACTTTAGCCTAAAAACTTTATTTGTATGAAATATTTTATCCTTTAACAAATACGATTAATACAAAGGACCTCTATTCATACTTAAGGTATCACTGTTTATTGTTCAGAAAATATATGCTGGGACTGAGCAAGTCTTTCTAACCTTGGTCTATTGAAATTTAAAAAGTATTTATGGGACAAGCTAGAGCTAGTAATACTGAAGTCTCTGTTAGCTTTCAACCACCATGACAAAATACCTAGTACAATTAACTAATGAGAGAAAAGGCTTCAGAGACTTCAATGCATGGT